>JAZAYU010000008.1:4298437-4645937 GCA_038501625.1 Corbicula japonica | reverse complement strand
AGCAGAGAATAACTAGCTGGGATAACTAGCAGAGAATAACTAGCTGGGAAAACTAGCTGAGATAACTAGCAGAGAATAACTAGCTGGGATAACTAGAAGAGAATAACTAGCTGGGATAACTGGCAGAGAATAACTAGCTGGGATAACTAGCAGAGAATAACTAGCTGGGATAACTAGCAGAGAATAACTAGCTGGGATAACTAGCTGAGAATAACTAGCTGGGATAACTAGCAGGAATAACTAGCTGGGATAACTAGCTGAGATAACTAGCAGGAATAACTAGCTGGGATAACGAGCAGAGAATAACTAGCTGGGATAACTGATTGTAGAGTTATTGAAATCTCATTAGCCATGAACAAGACTACATATCCAAGGGCTGCTAGAGCTAAAACTGAGTGGCATGACTGCTATGTATCAGTCGGCTGAAAAAATTCTTTATCTCGTCTTGCATTCTATTGCTACAAGCTACTCAGGCTGTCCCATTTACCAATAAGGGACTACTGGTTTCACCAGCAAGAACTTGAGGTTTACCTTCTTCCAAAAAAATGAATTCTCAGTATATTATTCAAGAAGTATGCATGCTAGGTTTATGAAACTTTGTATTTAGTTAGAAGGCTGTAAAGATTATGCACATTTCATTTTTCTTTTGTGGGATAAAAAATTATGGCAGTCGAAAAGGCAACACTGGAACTGGATCTTAGCAAAACTTAAAAAGTATTAAAGCTACATTTACTCACAAGGATAAAATCAGTAGAGAACTATTTTATTGCTAGCTATACATGCCGACTTGTTCAATCTAAAACTTACCTGTTGTTTTCGTAAGTACACTTATTTGTCGGTGAATTTACCTATTCCTTAATAATTGACACATACTTTGCTTGGAAATTACCCATTGCTTAATGATAGTGTTTGTCGTTTGTGTCAGGTTGTGCTTGGTGGAGGACAGGAAGCTATGGAGGTGACAACCACCTCAACCAGGGTGGGCAAGTTTGATGCTCGCTTCTATCACCTGATCTTTGAGGAAGAGTTTGGTAGGGTGAAGGGTCACTTTGGTCCCATCAACAGCTTAGCCTTTCATCCAGATGGCAAGAGGTAACCATGTGTGAAAATCTACTTTTTCTTTTATATGTTTAAAAATGGAATATCTGATCATTTATAATCACAATCTGATCTGCAGGCTGATATGGAACTTTCCTGGTTGTCAGTTTATGTTGTATTCATGGAATAATTGGTTAAAATAAATAACTGGTTAAAATGTATAAATTGTAAGTAAAACCTACATCCTACATTTAGTGTCAGAATAAATTATGATCAACAGAGCCAGATTTCAGATTATGGTAGTCAAACAAGATTTAAACAAATTTGAGGATTTTTGCGGAAAAAAAAACAGGATAAAAACATTATGTTTTAATGGCTGAAATGTTCTTTTTAGAACATTTTATTGGACTATTTTAATATCGGATTGAAATATTTAATTAATAAACCGGGATTCACTAGTTGAAGTCTGATGTACCTTTTTCGGTTCAATAAATTCCAGTTATTATCAATTTGATTGGGTCAATATAAGCGCTTCATTGATTGGTTCTTCAGTTTCATAATAGGTGCGTCAGGGGTTATAGGGCATACTGCTTGTGTTGTTCTTAGTGGAAGATTTTCACAGATTGTTGTAGTTTTTCACGGGTAGCAGTTCCCGCCACAGTTAATTCAAACAATGTTTCCCAAACATTTGTTGTGGGGAAAAAGTCAGTGTGATTAATTGTAAAAGGCATTTATAGAATATAACATTAAAAATATAAATTAACATTTAAATGTAGACAGAATTGTCAGATTTTGTGTTATTTTATTTCAGTTACAGCAGTGGTGGAGAGGACGGATATGTTAGAGTGCATTATTTCGATCCAGAATACTTTGACTTCAGATTCGAGTTCTAATTCATTGTGGACTAGGAGTATTTATTTTGACTACAGACTTAAACTAAAATTGCTGGTGTTGGATTTCAACACTTGCACACGTATTTATTTTTGGGATAATTGAAAAAAAAAAGAATTAAATATTTTAAACTAGAATATCAAGTTTTTGTAAGAATTGCTTAGAAAGTGCTTTGTAGTAAAACATGTTTAATTCCAAGGAGTTAAATAAAATCTTAGATCGACGAACATTTGAGTGATGTTGTTTAATTTGCATGAAGCTCAAGGAACATCAGTGAGGTGTCTTACCAAGTATATATCAGCTTGGGCTGCACACCTGTTTTTCAAGATGTGTTTCTAGTGTGGTGCGAGTGTAAGTAACATCCTTACAAAAAATTATGCCAGTTACTTGCAAAAATCTGTAAGTGGCCGTGTTCAACTTGTTCATGGTATGAATATTTAAATACATTATTAGTTCATCATCTTTATTTAAATCTACTTTTTTCACCATATAGGTTAACCCATTGAAAGATGTTACTATTACCAAAAATTTCAAGTTTATCAATTTTTGGTCGTGTTTGTAAGCAAATCCAGACATACTTGGATATTTATGTTTGTCAGCAGCTTGAAAATATCGGAAGATTTCGTAATAACTGACACAGTACCGGAGTGATGTTAAAACTTCACCAATATGTGCATCACTCATTTACTAACATTCTGGCCTTGTGGTTCTTCAAAACCGTGATCATATGCATACTATTTTGGGACTTGCATCTTTACTTGGTAAGCTCTGGCTTAGGCAATAGACAATTAATTCCTAGATTCTCATCCCCACCTGCCCCTCGAAAATCACTCTGCCCTAATACTTTTTATTTTGAAAAAAAAAAATGCGTACATCAAAATTTACATTATGACTACGAGTCAGTAACGTACAAAAACGCAGTGTGAAACATTTACGTGCGAATTGGCACTTCATAGTTGGTTAGATGTTTATCTTTGCACTAAACAAGCGTCGTTAGAACTTGAAATATATAATATGGATATGTTCACAGTGAGAATGATAAATGAAAAATAAAACCCACCCACCCACCCCATTTTTCCCCAAAATTTTGATGAGAATTTTCTATTGTCTTATTGCCAGGCTTGATCAATAGGATTTTAAGGAAAACAAAATCCCCCAAAATGTAACAATATATTCATAAAGATATAAGTTTTAACAAAAAAAAAATCCACACAACCTTGGCATTTTTTTAAACACAACATTGGCAGCATTAAACATACTTTAAAGTCATTTAAAACGTGTAATGATTTGAACCAGCAATTGATTGTTTTGAAATACAACAAACAGCATACAACAAAAAGTACATAAATTTGATTGACTTCATTGATAGGTGTCGGTAAATAAAATTGTGTAAGCCAAACAAAGAGACTGTATTCATTTAGATCAAGAAAATCAGTCATTTACATCTGAGTACTGCAGAAACTGAGTGAAGTTGTTTTTATTATCCCTTTATTACACATTTTATCACGTGCACAAATGCAGATCAAGATCATCTGAAATATCTGTGCCATCTGATCTGGATCTAAACTGGTTGCGTCTTTGTCAGAAATAACCCACTTAATCTAATATCAAACTAACAGTGTAGATCCTGATCAGATGCCATAAATATGCTGGCTGATCTAGATCAACACTGTTAGACTATGGTTGGCAGTCATATCTATAGAAAAAAGGGTTAAGAAATAAACATAAGCTTTCCATATTTCTGAAAGATGTAATGTTTAATGCTGTAGACAAACTTCTTGTCAATCAAAGCAATCGTAGATAGAAACAAATCCTGTAGCAGTAAGGCTTAAAATGCTTTATTATGGTGTTGTTTGGCTGCCTTATTTTTTCTTGGATCTTTGTGAAGCCCGGGATTCAGGTTTCGGAGACTTCGAGGTCTTCGAAATGGTTGGTGAGACTTTCACCGCCTGTGCTGTGTAACGTGGTGGAGGCCCTGAATAAGAACAATGGATATTGTTAAATACATTACCATAAATAGATGTGAAATTAAAGTTAAAATGATATGCATATTACTAATGCCCTTTTCAAAATTTTATTAACACTGTGCCATGCTTGAAATCTGCTTGTGAAAAAATCTTGATATACATGTATATTGAAATATCTACTACAAGCCTTATGCATCTTTTGAAGACCTGATAAACACAAACAGTACAGAGCTTGATCAGATGGCACAGAAGTGCCAGCTATATTTTCCTGATAATCTGTGAAATCAAGACAATTGAAAACCAAGAATTTAAGAACCAACAAATTGCTGTTTGACAGAAAGCAACAAAATTAAACTATGGTTGAGTTAGTACCGCACTTGTACTATCTCCCCATAGAGCTAGTTACATTTATTCCACAGATAACATCACAATCAGATGTGCTGATCAAGACTGCCGGCACATCAGTACCACCTAAAGGATTTACAATGCGTCTGTGTGACCACTATGGTCTCGAATGAAATGGATGTGCTGGCTGATCTGGACAATGGTTGCACAATCAATGAAATCTGTATATATGGAGTAAAGGGTCAATTTTTTAAACTAAAAATTCATTTTACGGAAATTCACAAACCTATTTTCGTTAAGTTACACTTGCCTTGTGTTGATGCCACTAACATTACTTACCATCCTCATTTTATACTGCATTTAACAATCCAGCATGATTTCACACTGCCTTTCTTTTATAACTTGTATTTAAATTCAGCAGTAAATATCTATTCATGACTTGCAATGCAAACTGAACACAGACAAATGACAAATAATTCACTCAATAATAACTAGCTTCATTTTAAACAAGCAGGACTGTTCAACCCATAAAATTCAGCTAAGCCAAATATTCTAGTAAGCACATTTACACAATTTCTTTTCTTGAACTTTTTTGCATTATTTCACATGTCAATGACATAACAGTATTTTAACAATTTGACAGCACTGTAGTCTGTTTACATGAATTATTACAGATTTGTAACCAGACTGATCATAAAAAAGTTCAGTCATACTTTAACTCCTTGTTATACAAGTTTTATCACATGCAACCAGTGTTAATCCAGGGCCCAAGATCATAAAACTTAATCTGGAGATCAGTCTCAAATCTCAAGGATCTGATTGGCTGAAATGGTGACCAGTCGCCATTTCAGCCAATCAGATCCTTGAGATTTGAGACTGATCTCAAAACTTAGGTTTATGATCTTGGGCCCTGATCAGCTGGCACATCTGTGCTGTCTGATTAGGATCTACACTGTTTGCTTCTTGGTCAGAAATAATGAATCAAAAGGCAAACAGTGTAGATCCTAATCATTTAAGCTGGCTGACCTGGATCTACACTGATTACCCATGCCCTAAAGTCATATCTATGGAGAACAGTGTTTAAGCATCACTATGATATAAATTGCATCATCATCAGGTCACATGAATAACTTTAATGAACAAACACTACACTAGCTCTATGCCATTTCAGAAATACAGACAGAGCTTCAGTTTCCGAGTTGTTTTCTGAAGATATAGGAAGCTCAGTCTCGGAAGGTGAGACAGGGTCAGTGGTACGAGTTTTGTTAACTGCTGACGGTAGCTTGTGAAGTTTGAATCGTGTTGGAGAACCTGTGCAATAGCCAATTCTTGTAAAATTAACACCAAGACAAGTTTTGTTACAATCAAAGTTGAGAATTCATGAAGATTAAAAAGCTTCAGGCTGTGAAAAAAGTTGTGAAAATTGGATAGCAGAAATGAAATGACTGATCCTCTCATCTTTATTTGAAACAATTTCAGCTAAATTTTTAGATATTAATCCTTAAAAAAAACAAATTGTATTTTTCATTAAAAAATGTGTCATATATTATATTTTCTAATATTAATCTGGCTATAACCTTAACCCTTTACTCCATATAAATGCATATTTGGATTTGTGAATGGTATCGATCCAGATCAGGGCTGAAGGTTATAAAGCTGAGATTGGAAACCAGTCTCAAATCTCAGGCATCTGATTGGCTGAAATGGCGACTGGTCGCCATTTCAGCCAATCAGATGCTTGAGATTTGAGACTGGTTTCCATGCTCAGTTTTATGACCTTGGACACAGCTGGCACATCCTTGACATCTGTTCAGGATCTGCACTGTTTACTTTTTCGGTCAGAAATAACCTAATAAAAAGCTAACCGTGTAGATCTTAATCAGATGACATAGATGTGCCAGCTGATCTGGATCTACACTATTCGCACATGCAGTAAAATGGTGTATATATGGAGGAAAGGGTTAAAAGCCATTAAATTCTTAAGCTATGACATACCTAATGCTGTTGGCCTTGGTAGAACAGTTTTCTTTAGCTTAAATTCAAGATCGTCACGCCATCTCTCAATGTCAAACTTAATGCTTTCTGTGGCTGCCAGTGTGTATTTTTTCATTACGTCTTCTATAATACTTCCTACAGACTGAAAAAAGAAATACAAATATTTTTCCCTGAATTCTGGTACTTGACAAATGATTTGAGTAAGCAAGTTACTGTGTCACTAAGCACACTTGTCTGCAACACATGTAGTTTTATTAACCCTTTATCCCTTGATAGAGCTTGTTAGCGACCAGTATTAATTCAGATAGCCTGCATGTCCAGGCAGTTTGACTAGGATCTACATTGTTCGCTTGATGGTAAAAAAAATAACTTTATGTGTATAAAGCTACTAGTGGAGAGCTTGATCGAAATGCTCATTTGTGCAGGTTAATCTATATCTATACTGGTTGCACATGGCATAAAAGCCATATCCAAGAAAGACTTAAGAGGTTGCAAACATTGCAAATGGCGAAAACTAGCTAAAATTTCAAAAATGAAGTAGAATCTAGTTTCACTTTGAACCAGGAAGTAAGATATCCTTGAATTTCTTGAAAACCCTAACATTATTTTGACGAATTGGCACTAAACATTGTAGATCAGCATATACTTATTTCAGGTATGAGTTGCTTTGGTATATTGTTCATGAATTTCAGAGTTCTCAGCAAATGTTTTTTCTTTTGTTTTAGTATGTGTTCGGTAATTTAGAACATGAATTAGACTAAACTGAGCTTGCAAACATTTACTACATCCATAACTAAATACATTTATTTACTAAAATCTAGGTGGCAATAAGTATTTCCCCCAAAATTCATTTTTTGAAATTTTAGCCTGTATTCACCATTTGCAATGTTTGCGATACCTTAATGAGGAATTTCTGATAGCGTTTGTATTATTGATAATTCCAAGTGTAACATTACAAGAAGCAATTAAATTATTAAGTGAGCACCAAAATATCCTTATAGATCTGTGTAACTGCTAGCATCTTACCTCCTTATCTAAAGGCTTTTCCACATCAATAACTTTCTTTAAAACACTTCCAGAGTCTTTTTCTAACATTGAAAGTTTCTGTTCTCTTTCTTTCAGTTTTCCAAGCACTCGTTCTTTTTCTTTATTTTCGATTTCTTCAATCTTTTTTTCATATTCCCACACTTTAACTGGCTTAGTTTCTTTCAATACCTTAGCATCAAATGGTGGTTCTACCTCAATGAGGTGTTGGGGAATTTGTTCTTTTCTAGGAGATGTGAACACTAGTCTATAGAGTTTGAAATGTGGAAGAAGAGTTTCAAATACAAAGGATGAGAAGATCTTGTATTCTCGTTCTCCTAGTGTCTCCAGAAGTTCTGATGCTTCACAGTTGTAGAAACCAAGAATATCTGTGATCTTTTCACATTCTGAAATGGAGACATATTATTGCAGTTCTATTTACAAGAAATTTATGACAAGAGGTACAAATTAACTTGATAGTTAAAAGAAAATATCACAGTATAAAGTGATACAACATTTTTGTATTGCTTAAATTATGAGATGAACCACTACTAGCAGTAACTACTGGTTGACTACATCTCTACGTGACAGTATTCTTCTGAACAATTATAGTTATTCCATCTACATTTGTATTGGTGGCAGAACCACAGGGAATCTGCACATAACTTTTTTTCTAATCCTTTGAATCTATGCTAAAATAGTAGACTACTATTATAACATAGATTCAAAGAATTAGAAAAAAAAGTTATGTGCCGATTCCCTGTGGGCAGAACTAAAATTTCAATACAATCTACACTTTATCATGCTATCATATTTTAATATAAAGTTTTTATAAGGCTCGCTGGCAGTAAGCTTTCAAATTTCAAAGCATTTGGGTCCAATATCGTAAGTCTTCATTTCAGTCCAAGAGATGCTTGAGATTTGAGACTGTTCTCCAAAGTTTTATGATCTTGGACCCAGGGCACTGGGATGCCATAATGGATTGTGGGGAAGGCATTTGGTTCATTATTTCATGCAACCTTTTACTGAAAAGAAGGTATACTGCATGCATTATAACAAGTAACTGATCAACAGACAGAAAGACAGATATCTGTTTCCACTTCTAAATATAAAATCTAGCCAATTATATTACCTGAATTTGTTTATGTTAAATATTTAAGAATAAAGTTAACCTAAATATTTTTTTAAATTAAAATTTATACCAAACACAGAAAAATAAATGAGCACCTTTTACATGCTGGATAAGCTTGTCGGTAAACTGGACAATGTAAGCAACTTTGTTCCATGAAAACCCTTTCTCCTTGGCAAATGTCAAGCTGTCAAATAAGAAGTCCAACCTTATGGATTCCTGCATATTTAACTCTTCATCAAAAGGAGGCCATTTAAGAAGCTTGCCAAGTTCTGATCTTCCCTCTGCTTTCTGAAAAAATATGATTACACTTGTTTTGTTTTTTGTCTAAACCGTTCAACATTTGTCATATCAGCATGAACATTAGTGCAGTCCGATCAGAGTCTAAAGTATGTTATTAATTTATAAATTTAAATATATATATATATTCTGGAAAAACACCCCTCTCTACATGTCCTATCAACAGACTTTCCAAAATTGTTAGAAAGGCAAGTATATTACATGAATTTAACAATAAAAGGGTTAAGTAATGTTTAGATTTTAAGTAGTAGTGAACATGTAGGCAATCATTGTATACTCAGGATATTGAAACATTTGTGAAAATATCAGTCCCATTGTATAGTCCTATAAATAAGACCTGACATAACTTATTTATCATTTTTTCATTTTCTTGTTATGTCAAGTTACATGCTTGATAGTAAAGGGCAAAATATAAAATGGCAAGCATGAAGTCTAAAGTATTTGGACTATCCCATTGTACATTGTAAGCCACAAAGAAAAGTCTTTCCCATGACACATGCCCATAGGAGCAATTTTAGCATTGGGGCGTTGAAGAGATGATTTTAGCTGCATAATAGTGAGAATATAAAGTTTGTCTAATATATATGGAATATTATACCAGTATGCATTCTGTAGGTTCGTATTTTTCGAGTTGGGTATGTAAACAATATCGCGTGAGACCAAAGGTCGAGCGTGATGTGGTTACATACGCAACGAGAAATAATACGAACCTACAGAATGCATTCAGTCGTAACGTTCCTTTTATTATATACCCTTCTCGCTCAAAACAAATTTAAATAAACTAAACAACAAAATTTTAGTCAAAAACGTGGTTTACATAATAGCAGAAATAATAATAGTAACGCGATAGTAAATTTATGAATGGCGTAGAAAATTTATGAATGGCGTAAAATACTGTAACTGCGACGGAAATTTCCTATTTTGGAGTTTGTTATGTGCCGGAAAATACGACAACCTAGTGTGATTTAGTATTATGACGTCACATAAAACACGGAAAGCTGGACAATGTTCGATACGGAATTTCTAATCTGACAAGTTGCATCCATTTTGCGGATTAACGCTGCACTATGCTTAAATCATTCATGGGTATATAATAAACAATCAAATGTAGTCATTGGTGAATATAAAACTGTTATATCATTAGAGTACTGAATAACTGTTAGCATCACGGGTTATAAATACGGCGTCAAGGCCTATAATCTTTATATCTGCATTTTACGCGATCAACCTAGACACCAAAAAAAGGTAGTCAAAAATCTGTGTTTCGTCTTATAAAAATGGGCATTTGCAGATATTTCAATTCATTTAACACCCATGTTGTATCTTATGTACCCGAGTGAAAAATGTTTTGTTCTGTTCTGTACTCAAAAGCGATGAACAAGCCTCGGTACAAACTGTAACTTGTCAACACTTTTAATTAGCTAATTCGATCAGGCATTAAAAAATCTGTTACAAATTACCCGGCGTCGTATCCTGTATCGAAACGGCAATGTTTGTACTTAAAATAATCCACATTTAAATTCTATTTCTCTTTGAATATCACTTAATCAAAAACAATCAAAAGTAATTTCACAAACTTGTTTTAAACTCCGCCTTAGTTCATTTTGCTTCCTGTTGATTGACAAGCAGTATGAGGGTAAACATCGATACTTTCTGTCAGTCAAACTGAACTTCAAAGAAATTGTCGGCTCATAACCAGTGTTGTTTAATCGGCTTCGATATGAAATTGTTTGATCTACAAGAAAGTGTGTACGTGACATTTGACATTTTTAGCTGGGTGAATATGGTTGATGATGCAATAATTCTGAACTATGATACTTGAGATAAAATTGGGATGTAATTGTAAACTATGGAATAAGTTTGCGTTGGTTATTGTTAAGTAAAATGCCTATTTTTTAACGGAAAGATAGACCAAAAAATATTTTTCTCAAGATGGTCAAACAAATTTTTGGGTCGGGGGTTATTTCACTGGGTCGGTCGCGCAACCACAAACAAACAATTTTTTAAGGATGTCCTCACAATATCTTCATATAATATTGTACATACCCAGTAAACACCAGACGTCTAAACGACGTCGCATTTTTGTTGTCGGATTAACGTTGGATTTAGGTCGCCGACGTCGCGACTAAAATCCAACCTAAATCCAACGTTAATCCGACAACGAAAATGCGACGTCGTTTAGATGTCGGAAAATGACGTCGGATAGCATAGGTTTTTGGTCAGATATATTTGACTTCCTAACCAACTAGGAATAATTATTTTCGAATAACTTTTTTCCCGAATTTTCTACACATATACATAAATTTTAATTTAAAAAATATGAAAAAAATCTTAATTTGAATGGTTTCTGTTCAGGTGAAGGGATATTATCGAAACTTGTGCATTCGAATCTAAATGTAAACAATCTGCGCCATTTTAAACAAAGAAACAAAGAACAAAGACAAAGTCGCCAAACAAACACAGAAGGGGAAACATATATTTTATATTTGCCAGAGAAGAAGGCTTAAGCAAGTAAGTTTTTTTCGTATTCTTAGTTTGTTGTTTAATTCTAGTTTTGCTTAAATCTTGTTGAAATGCATGCCCACTACATGTATAAGACACGTGGAGTTGTTTTCATGAAATACGTTTTGTCCCAAAAAAGTCTCGCTACCGGGCTATTGTTATTATAATAGTAATACGGAGCTCATAAAAAACATTATGTTTACAAAAGAGGTTTAGTGATGAATTAAATTAAAACACCTTGATGGTATTTTTCAAATAGTGTTATTGCACTGATAGTAATAAAAGGAAAAGGGAAGAGGTTCGGCTTTGGTCGGATTTCGGTCGGATTCTGGTGGGAATGTGGTTGGATTTTGGTCGGAACCCGACGTCAGTCCGACGTCGGGAAATGACGTCTAAAAAACTTTCATTTCCAACCAAAATCCAACGTTGATCCGACGTCGAGGTCCGACGTCTATCCAATGTCTTTTCGACGTCAAATGTTTCCTGGGTAAATGGATAACAACAGATGCATCAGTAATAATGTCCTTTCAATATTAACTGAATATTCCTTCGGAAAGGATGTTAATTTATCAAATAAAATAATTTCAAAATCTAGAGCACCTTCGGAAAGGGTGTTAATTTATCAAATAAAATAATTTCAAAATCTAGAGCAATCATAATGACAACTTCACTGAAATTCTTTAACATTGCTGACTGTGGTCATTGAATTAATTTTGACATCCCAGTAAACACCCGACGTCAGAACGACGTTGGATTTAGGTTGGATTTTGGTTGTGATGTTGGCGACCTAAATCCAACGTTAATCCGATGTAGGAAATGCGATGTCGTTTAGACGTCAAAATATAACGTCAGATAGACCTCGGTTTTTGGTCAGATATTTGACTTCTTAACCAACTAGGAAAAATTATTTTCGAATAACTATTTTTTTTCCCAAATTTTCTATACATATGCATAAATTCAATTAAAAAAATACGAAATAAATTTAATTCTAAATTTGAATGGTTTGCTGTTCAATGGAAGGGATATTATTGAAACATGTGCAATCAAATCTAAATGTAAACAATCCACGCCATTTTGAACAAAGAAACAAAGAACACAGACAAAATCGCCAAAAAAACACATAAGGGGAAAAAGATTACTTTATATTTGCTAGAGAAGAAGGATTCAACAAGTATGTTTTTTCGTATCCATAGTTTGTTGTTCAATTCTAGTTTTTGCTTAAATCTTGCTGAGACTCATGCCAACTACATGTGTAAGACACGTGGAGTTGTTTTCATGAAATACGTTTCGTCCCCAAAAAGTCTCGCTACTGGGCTATTGTTATGATACAGAGCTCATAAAACACATTGATTTTAGAAGAGAGGTTCAGAGATGAATTCAAAAACACCTTGATGGTATTTTTTAAATAGTGTTATTACACTGATAGTAATAAAAGAAAGAAGAAAGAGGTTCGATTTTGGTCGGATTTCAGTCAGATTGTGGTTGGAATATGGTTGGATTTTGGTCGGAACCCGACGTCAATCCAACTTCGGGAAATGACGTCTAAAAAACTTTCATTTCCAACCAAAATCCAATGTTGATCCGACATAACGGTCTGTCGTCAATCCAACGTCTTTTCGACGTCAAATGTTTCCTGGGATTGTTTCTCATATTCTCTTTAGTGTTACTTATTTTGATACATTTAACTGAGGTTACCCCCTTGATCAACATTGGATTCAACACCCTAAGGAAATCCCGTAACATATTGCGGTTTCCTGGACGCCGTCACTTGATAGTGTATCAGCTAAGCTATTATCATGTAAAACAATTATGATCTAATTGCATGAGGTTGTGGGTAAAACCCTGACCAGACCCAGACCCAGACCAGACCCCGGAAACTAACGATATGGTACGGAAATCTTCGCTCGTTTCCAAAATCGTCGATGACTATATAAAGAGATAGAACTTTTTGTCTATTTTGTGGGAAACAATAGAAATTTGTTCAGGATTAAGTATTCTTTAAGATGTGGGCGCTTAAGATAAATTTTGTTTTATCAAATATCTAGTCGGCTTTAAAAGCTCAATAGAGCTTGTGTTACTTGTTATGAAACCCGACTATATAAATAAAATTTACTTGACTTGACTTGAAATTGAGATTTGCCTTAAAGGGTATTGAAGCAAAATTACATTAAAATGTCCGAACTATTGTCATTCAGTTCTGGAGTTGTATTAATTTTATAATCGATTAGGTACGCAATTTAATTTGATGAAATTCTTTAATTTTTAGTCAAACATGTAAATTATAGAAAATTACAGAAATTTACAGAAATTGTTAGTATTGTGTATTTATTGATTTTTAAAAGCGTTGGAAAGTCTCCGCTAAGCGCTTAAGAAGCGAAATATGATTATTGTGCTGACTTGTCTTTAAATGGTTTAAAAATTATCGTCTTATGTGATATTTTTTTCAAAATCATTTTTTCATAACTAGCGAAAATTGCAATAAACAGAATATTGGCCATAGCTTTCTCATATATACACTGAGTTTTGTCGGCCCAATTATGGTTATGGAGATTGTAAAGCCGTCTGTGTTCAGTTAATTCTGAAATTTCTTATTTAATATTACTGGCAGTGAAAAGAATTAAGATTAGAAATTAATTTAAAGCTTCAAAAAGTCACGAATTAACACATTGTCATGTCGTTATTTTGTCGGAAACGAGCGAAGATTTCCGTACCTAATCGTTAGTTTCCGGGGTCTGGTCTGGGTCTGGGTCTGGTCAGGGTTTTACCCACAACCTTGCATGACTTAACTGTTAATGGCATTGCATAAGCGCCGAAGAACCCTTATTTTGGAGCCAGGGTTCCGACTTGCTGAAATACTGGGGCCACGATCGTGGCTCCTAGGGCCCCAGCTTCTATGTTTTAACCCTAAGGCCTAAAGTTTGACTATCTCAAACGGAGAACAGTTCACACTTCATCGCTGGAGATAGAGTAGCGATGCCATTCTAACGTTTAGCAGATCGACAGTGTGTCAACTTCTGATTAAAAAAAAAAAGCATGATTGTCAGTAAATAGACTCACAGAGAGCATTGAAATCGATTGCACATCTCTCGATGTTATTGTCGCCATTTTGTTGCTAGCAAAGCCTTCAATCAGAAACCTCGGATATTCGCGCAAGTGACAACAGACATTTTTCCATGTAAGACAACTTTTAATATGTTCAGTATACCAAATAATATTTGTTTTATTGAAAAGACGATGAATTCGTGATAAAGTTTGCTCCAAATATGCAGTAAATGGTGAACAACAGAGCTACTTTCAGTTTGGCAGGTGCTCGTCACGTGACTGGAAACGGGATTTGGATCCTCGCCGGGAAATGTGTATTGAACTGTCAAAACATTGGAACCTCGATAATATTTATAGTGAAGTTTGTTTAACATGGTATGTATCTAGATAATGTTTTAAGTAATTACCCTATATGCTTTTATGACTGTAAACATCTGGAATTATTCTGAATTCTTACGTGTCCCTTCACAAGCTTTTGCAACTTTAGTCTAACTTGAAGGTAGTATCCAGACCAATGTTGACATGTTAAGTGTAATACTGTACAACCCATTTAACGGGTTTTTACGCTGTTCGGTTTGGACAAACTTAAATTTTTTCCTCTCCATTTACCGCAATGCATGATGTAATGATGGTGAAATCAGGATGGTATGATGGCACGATGATGAAAACGCGAAGTCACGATGGTGAAAACACAATGGCATGATTGTGAAAACATGAAAGGATGATGGTAAGATGGTGAAAACAGGATGTAATATTGCGGTTTCATCGTAGTACCATCGTGGTTTCACCATTGTGCCATCATTGTTTCACCATCATATGGCATTGTCGTTTAACCATCGTACCATCCTTGTTTTATCATCGTACCACCCCCTTCTGTTGAAGCATGCACAATTCCACTGCTTTTCTATTTTTTACAGTTTTTCGTAAAATACGTTCCTAAAGTGGTCTTAAAAGCGGGTTGGTCTCAATTTTGAGGTGGAAATAGTGTAAATGTGCAAAGGGGACTTTGAAATTGTGGTCTTAATTCTCGGCAAAGTCTAAATGTTATTAATTAATCCGAAAAAACTAATTTAATATTTTAATTTTTTATTTAAATGTCATGTTTGAATTCTACAAGGAATTGGGTTACTGTGAATTTAAAAAAAATCAAAATAATAAATAGGACAACATAGCAACAAAAAGTGATACAATATTTGTAGCCGTACACAAATTGAAATGCAAACATAATACATCAAAATTTCAAACAAAATAAAAAAAACTGAACCCTATCTTATTAATAATTGAATCAGTTCAAAGAACTTTTTGTTTTTAAAAACAAATTACATTGTACTCAAACAAGCTAGATGATTGTAGGCATTATATATAACAAGCAAGTAATTGTTTATTATTTCTTCAAACATTTCAAGATTAACTGTATCCTTCCATTACACGTTCTTGTCGCAGTCAATTTCATGATATACACATGAGGATCTATTTATAGGATGTTTACATATACACTGCAACCTCCTTATAACGCGGTATAGCGGGTCCATCATCCCGACCGCGTTAATAAGTGAAACCGCGTTATATTTTCCCGCGCAAAATACATGTCCCGATTTTCCCGCGAAAAATACATGACCCGATTTTCTCGCGCAAATATACTACCTAATACACAACTAACGAGATTATGCATAATTCCACGTAACGTCATGATTCTCCACACTGTACTCGACAAATAATATTTCTTACAAGACATACAATTACCAAAGTTCAAATAAAAAAGCAAAACGGCAAGAGACTGACTAATAACACCAAGATCAAAATCGGATCGGCCTTAAATTATTGTAATGGAATTAAAGACCGTATATCTAGTTTGTTTAGATGCCTGCAGAAATATTTTATTTTTTTATGACACAAACTCTGACATTTACGAACGTAAATGTAAAATAAATATTAAAACACTAACCATCGTGAACATATTCCATAATTTATAAATTACATCCTAATTTTATCTCCAGTATAATATTTCAGTATTATTGCATCATCAACCAACTTAAACCAGCTACAAAATGCCAAATGTCACGTACACACTTCTTGCAGATCAAACGATTTCATAGCAGAGCCGACAAAACATCACAGTGTCGATACGAGCCGACATTTTCTTTGAAGTCGCATTTCATTGACAGATATTATCGCTGTTTACCTCCATAGTCAAAAAAATGCAACATCCATGAAATTAACAGGAAGGCGGATCAAAGCAAAATGTACATCAATGAACTACCGACAGGTTTAAAACATAATTGGGAATATTTTTTTGTTTCTTTCTGAATTGTGCGGATTATGTGATAATTATAGGGACAATCCAATTTAGTAATGGATCAATGATAAACAGTAAGTAAGCATTCACAAGTTTGCCTCGGGCTGATACCTGTCACTGGGAAAGGTGTTAAAACACGGTTGTTTTAGGGATAAAATGTGTGCGTCACTTATGTACATGTTACAATTGTGACTTCCGGTTTCGATTTATTTGCCGTTTTACGATAAAAATGACTTCCGGTTTCTATTTTTTGCCGTTTCATGGTAAAATATGGACTTAGAAAAAAAATAGGGGATCCACGGGACGACCGCGTTATAATGGAGCGCGGATCTAAACGAAGCGCGTTATAAAGAGGTTGCAGTGTATTTATACCCCCGCTTCAAAGAAGAGGGGGGTATACTGTTTTACCCTTGTCCGTGCGTCCGTCCGTAACAAAATTTCCGTCACAGTTTTCTCAGCAACAACTCGTATAACATGCAGCAGCCTGATATTTTGCATAGTGCTTTATCATATAGTCCCATATGGTGTAAAGCAATTTCATGCTCCTTGCTCATCTACTTCCTGTTTGCCGCATATTTTTAGATTTTGTTACTAAAAAGGTGCATTACATCGACCAAAAGGCATGTTAATTTTCCGTCGCATTTTTCTAAGCAACTATAACATGCAGCAGCCTGATATTATGCATATTGCTTTATCCTATAGTCCCATATGGTGTAAAGCAATTTCATGCTCCTTGCTCATCTACTTCCTGTTTGCCGAATATTTTAGGTTTTGTTACTATAAAGGTGCATTACATCAACCAAAAGGCATGTTAATTTTCCGTCACAGTTTTCTAAGCAACTATAACATTCAGCAGCCTGATATTATGCATAATGCTTTATCCTATAGTCCCATATGGTGTAAAGCGATTTTATGCTCCTTGCTCACCTACTTCCTGTTCACCAAATACTTAGATTTTTACACATAGTTGACATACATCAGGGCACGACAAATCCTAAAATTACTTGGTAGCCCATTGGTAGCCCAATGGGCTACCAAGATTTTTGCTTGGTAGCCCGGACTTTCCGGTCGCGTATTTATTACTATAGATAGGATTATATTCATTTCATCAAAGACAAGACCGGTAATTGTGTTTAGATTACCAGATTAATAGTAAACACCCAAGATTATATTTATTTACTTTATCACAGTAGTATGGAGAACTATAGAAATAATATGATAGTTAGAATACATTTTAATGCATACCTGTGAACCTTTTTACTTTTTAGATAAAAATCTTAAGCTGATGCTGTTCAGTTTTTCTACTTTTAATCAGTCCTTGTATTCCTCAATTCTATAACTATATTTGTAGTTTTAATAATCAATTGGCTATCGTGTCTGATGTTGCTGGAGTGTTTGCGTAATTAAGTACATAGTCAATATATTCCGTAACAAAGACCTATGAACTACCATTAAATACATATACAAAATACAGAAAATATTTTTGATGACCAAAATAAAAAAAATAAAATTGACTACGAGCAATTGCTTTGTTGATATTTTAAGCAAATTTTCGCTTTAACACTTAGGTAACTGTTTCCCTGTATAAAACGGCTAAATTATGTTGCTTTTTATTACCTCCCTTTATTTAATTGCGCTTATTATTTGCCGATTTTTGACAGATGTTCAATTTATTATTGTTGTTACTTTAATTAGTCAGCCGAAAGTGTGAAAAAGAAATCAACAGGTTATTTCATTGACAGCATGATTATCTAATCAAAACATATTAAATTACCGCATAATTTCGTTATATCCTCGCGCTCTATTAAAAACATAGTATGCAACAGAACGTGCGTATTTGCTGGGTTAGAATATTATATTCTAAGCCAGGTATTTGTCAATATTTGAAAGCAAGAGATCAAAGGTGACGAAATCGATAATTACCCATGCGTGAAATCGATAATTACCCACGCGTGTATGTTTTTATCGCAAAGTGTCATAACTAAACTTCCTGTTTATTGGATATTTCGAAACTGTTGATTAGTCGGGCAACCAATATAGGAATTTTGAGGTGGCCCGGCGGACGCTGGCTCGAATTTTTTGGTAGTCCGTAGGGTAGATTGTGGTAGCCCGCGGGCACCGGGCAATGGATTTGTCGTGCCCTGCATACATGCACAATTTCTGTCGCAGTTTTCTAAGCAACTATAACATGCAGCAGCCTGATATTTTGCATAATGCTTTATCCTATAGTCCCATATGGTGTAAAGCGATTTTATGCTCCTTGCTCATCTACTTCCTGTTTACCGAATACTTAGATTTGTGCACATAGTTGACATACATGCACAATTTCTGTCGCAGTTTTCTAAGTAACTATAACATGCAGCAGCCTGATATTTTGCATAATGCTTTATCCTATAGTCCCATATGGTGTAAAGCGATTTTATGCTCCTTGCTCATCTACTTCCTGTTTACCGAATACTTAGATTTGTGCACATAGTTGACATACATGCACAATTTCTGTCGCAGTTTTCTAAGCAACTATAACATGCAGCAGCCTGATATTTTGCATAATGCTTTATCCTATAGTTCCATATGATGTAAAGCGATTTTATGCTCCTTGCTCATCTACTTCCTGTTTACCGAATACTTAGATTTGTGCACATAGTTGACATACATGCACAATTTCCGTTGTAGTTTTCTTAGCAACTGAAACATGCAGCAGCCTGATATTTTGCATAATGCTTTATCATATATTCCCATATGGTGTAAAGCGATTTAAAACTCCTTGCTCACCTAACTTCCTGTTCACCGAATACATAGATTTTTATATATAGATGACATACATGCACAATTTGTGTCGCATTTTAAAAAGATGCGAACATTATTTCTGTATACTCTGACAAAGCTGTATTGCGGGGGTATTAATCACCTTCAGTGATAGCTCTTGTTTTATAAATTTTATATTTTGTTAATTTCTTGTTTCATATAGTGGCTACAATCAATTTAAGACCACTTTAGGATCATTTTATATGCAACACCTTATTAAATAGAAAAGCAGTGGTATTGCACATGCTTCACAAGAAGGCGATAGTACAATGCTAAAACCACGGTGGTACGATGATGAAACAATGATGGTATGATGGTGAAACTACGATGGGGAAACAACGATGACATGATGATGAAACACAGATGGTACGATGGTGAAACAACGATGGTACGATAGTGAAACAAGGATGGCACAATGGTGAAACAACGATGGCATGATGGTGAAACAACAATGGTATGATGGCAAGATGGTGAAACAATAATGGAACAATGATGAAACCGCAACATTACATCGCATTTTCACCATCATGCCATCATGCTTTCATTTTTTTCACCATCGTGGCATCATGGTTTAACCATCGTGCCTTGGCCTTTTTATCAGCGTACCATGATTGTGATTTCACCATCGTACCATCGTGCAGCGCGGTAAAGGGAGAGAAAAAAAATTTAAGTTTGTCAATATGGCACACCGTAGGTTTCACTGAAAACTGGTATGACAATATAGAAATTGGCTACTTAAATGTCCACAATTCTTATATCTTGTACTGTCAGGGACCCAGGGAGCAACCTCTGTAAACACCTGTTGCATTGCAGCACTTCAAAAGACACCGACCATGTTTTTTGTCATGCCACGACTGTAAGAACTGCTGCTCCAATCAAAAGATGTTGTATTTTACTTTCAAATTAGGTTTTGCTGTCGATCAATTTTTGGTCTCTGTAGGTTCATTCCTCTTGTGAATGTTTAAACAATAACAAAAGGTGTGGCTTAACGTAAAGCTACCTGAAGGCATGATTAACAATGAACCGCGTTCTGTCAATTATACTTTCCCACCCTACTTCTCAATGAAAATATCTGTCGCCGCGCATTGTGTTTGATGTTTTGGTTGCAAGCCAAAATCTAACTGAAATCGAAATTTGTAGTAGGTGCAAGATTGACTTATAAAAGATGGCATTTGGAAGAGTAAATGTATCGTAAACACATGTTTGTACTGAAGTGATTAATGATTAAAGTATTAGACTAACCAGTTTAATATTATATGCATTAATGTTTGATTTTGAATTGTATTTTAATGTGATTTCGTAAAAACTGGAAAAAAAAACTATTTAATTTACTCACTTTTCAAGAGTAATTATAGCGAGAGAGTTAGAATGTGTAACCAATTTATGAAATTTTTAAAAATTATTTGTGAAAATGATTCTTTTAATCATGTTTGATGTTTAACAACATTTCATATATTCATAAGTTTTGGTCTGCCAGAAACAAATCCTGTTTTGGCATTTATTGAAGTTGAAGCAAGATTACTATTACAAACTTTAATACTACCCACCAGTCTGGCAACTTTCATTGTCCATGGTCCACCAGTCTGGTAACTTTCACTGTCCATGGTCCACCAGTCTGGCAACTTTTACTGTCCTGTGTCCACCAGTCTAGCAACTTATATTGTCCACCTGTCTTGCAACTTTTACTGTCCAGTGTCCACCAGTCTGGCAACTATTTCCTTCCACCAGTCTGGCAACTTTTACTGTCCAGTGTCCACTAGTCTTGGAACTTTTACTGTCCAGTGTCCACTAGTCTAGCAACTATTTCCTTCCACCAGTCAGGCAACTTTTACTGTCCAGTGTCCACTAGTCTGGCAACTTTTATACTGTTCCCCAGTCTAGCAACCTCAACTCTTTACCAGTATAACATCTTTTACTGTCCAGTGTCCACCAGTCAGGCAACTTTTACTGTCCAGTGTCCACCAGTCTGGCAACTTTTACTGTCCAGTGTCCACCAATATGGCAATTTACACTGTCCATCAATATGGGAACTTACACTGTCCACCAGTCTGGCAACTTACACTGTCCACCAATATGGCAACTTACACTGTCCACCAGCCTGGCAACTTACACTGTCCACCAATATGGCAACTTACACTGTCCACCAATATGGCAACTTACCCTGTCTACCAATACGACAACTTACATTGTCCACCAGTATCGCAACTTACTCTGTCCACCAATATGGCAACTTAAGCTGTCCACCAATATGGCAACTTACGCTGTCCACCAATATGGCAACTTACACTGTCCACCAATATGGCAACTTACACTGCCCACCAATATGGCAACTTACACTGTCCTCCAATATGGCAACTTACACTGTCCACCATCTGGCAAATTTTGCTGTCCACATGTCTGGCAAATTTAAATGTCCACCAGCCTGGCAACTTACACCGTCCATCAATATGGCAACTTACACTGTCCTCCAATATGGCAACTTACACTGTCCACCAATATGGCAACTTTCAATGCCACCAATATGGCAACTTATCCTGTCCACCAGTATGGCAACTTACACTGTCCACCAATTTGACAACTTACGCTGTCTACCAATATTGCAACTTACATTGTCAACCAATATGGCAACTTACACTGTCCACCAATTTGACAAATTACGCTGTCTACCAATATGGCAACTTACCCTGTCCACCAATAAGGCAACTTACACTGTCCACCAATTTGACAACTTACGCTGTCTACCAATATGGCAACTTACATTGTCCACCAATATGGCAACTTACACTGTCCACCAATTTGACAACTTACGCTGTCTACCAATATGGCAACTTACCCTGTCCACCAATATGGCAACTTACACTGTCCACCAATTTGACAACTTACGCTGTCTACCAATATGGCAACTTACATTGTCCACCAATCTGGCAACTTACAATGTCCACCAGTCTGGCAACTTACACTGTCCACCAGTCTGGCAAATTTTGCTGTCCACATGTCTGGCAAATTTTACTGTCCACCAGCCTGGCAACTTACAATGTCCACCAGTCTGGCAACTTACACTGTCCAACAATGTGGCAACTTTCAATGTCCACCAGTCAGGCAACTTACACTGTCCACCAGTCTGGCAACTTACACTGTCCACCAATATGGCAACTTTTAATGTCCACCAGCCTGGCAACTTACACTGTCCACCAATATGGCAACTTACACTGTCCACATGTCTGGAAAATTTTGCTGTCCACCAGCCTGGCAAATTTGACTGTCCACCAGTCTGGCAACTTAAACTGTCCTCCAATATGGCAACTTACACCGTCCACCAATATGGCAACTTACAATGCCCACCAGTCTGGCAACTTTCAATGTCCACCAGCCTGGCAACTTACACTGTCCACCAGTCTGGCAACTTACACTGTCCACCAGTCTGGCAACTTACACTGTCCACCAATATGGCAACTTACACTGTCCACCAATATGGCAACTTAAGCTGTCTACCAATACGACAACTTACACTGTCCACCAGTCTGGCAACTAACACTGTCCACCAATATGGGAACTTACACTGTCCACCAATATGGCAACTTACACTGTCCACCAATATGGCAACTTAAGCTATCTACCAATACAACAACTTACACTGTCCACCAGTCTGGCAACTTACACTGTCCATCAATATGGCAACTTTCAATGTCACCAGTCTGGCAATTTACACTGTCCACCAGTCTGGCAACTTTCAATGTCCACCAATATGGCAACTTTCAATGGCCACCAGTCTGGCAACTTATACTGTCCACCAGTCTGGCAACTTACACTGTCCACCAATCTGACAACTTTCAATGTCCACCAATATGGCAACTTACACAGTCCATCAATATGGCAACTTACACTGTCCACCAGTCTGGCAACTTTCACTGTCCTCCAGTATGGCAACTTACACTGTCCACCAGTCTGGCAACTTTCAATGTCCACCAATATGGCAACTTACATTGTCCATCAATATGGCAACTTACACTGTCCACCAATATGGCAACTTACACTGTCCAACAGTCTGGCAACTTACACTGTACACCAGTCTGGCAACTTACACTGTCCTCCAATATGGCAACTTACACTGTCCATCAATATGGCAACTTACACTGTCCACCAGTCTGGCAACTTTCAATGTCCACCAATATGGCAACTTACACTGTTCATCAATATGGCAACTTACACTGTCCACCAATATGGCAATTTTCAATGTCCACCAATATGGCAACTTACACTGTCCATCAATATGGCAACTTACACTGTTCACCAGTCTGGCAACTTTCAATGTCCACCAATATGGCAACTTACATTGTCCATCAATATGACAACTTTCACTGTCCACCAATTAGACAACTTACACTGTCCACCAATTAGACAACTTACACTGTCCACCAATTAGACACCTTACACTGTCCACCAATTAGACAACTTACACTGTCCACCAATTAGACAACTTACACTGTCCACCAGTCTGGCAACTTTCAATGTCCACCAATATCGCAACTTACACTGTCCACCAATTAGACAACTTACACTGTCCACCAATTAGACAACTTACAATGTCCACCAATTAGACAACTTACACTGTCCACCAATTAAACAACTTCCAATGTCCACCAGTGTGGCAACTTTCAATGTCCACCAATATGGCACATTACACTGTCCATTTATATGGCAACTTACACTGTCCACCAGTCTGCCAACTTTCAATGTCCACCAATATGGCAACTAACACTGTCCATCAATATGGCAACTTACACTGTCCACCAGTCTGGCAACTTTCAATGTCCACCAATATGGCAACTTACACTGTCCATCAATATGACAACTTACACTGTCCACCAATTAGACAACTTACACTGTCCAGCAATTAGACAACCTACACTGTCCACCAATAAGACAACTTACACTGTCCACCAATTAGACAACTTACACTGTCCATCAATATGACAACTTACACTGTCCATCAATATGACAACTTACACTGTCCACCAATTAGACAACTTACACTGTCCACCAATTAGACAACTTACACTGTCCACCAAAAAGACAACTTACAATGTCCACCAGCCTGGCAACTTTTACTGTCCACCAGCCTGGCAACTTACACTGTCCTCAAATATGGCAACTTACTCTGTCCTCCAATATGGCAACTTACACTGTCCTCCAATATGGGAACTTACACTGTCCACCAATATGGCAACTTACACTGTCCACCAATATGGCAACTTACACTGTCCACCAGTATGGGAACTTACACTGTCCACCAGCCTGGCAACTTACACTGTCCACCAATATGGGAACTTACACTGTCCACCAATACGGGAACTTACACTGTCCACCAGCCTGGCAACTTACACTGTCCACCAATATGGCAACTTACACTGTCCTCCAATATGGCAACTTACACTGTCCACCAGCCTGGCAACTTTTACTGTCCACCAATATGGCAACTTACACCGTGCACCAGTCTGGCAACTTACACTGTCCTCCAATATGGGAACTTACACTGTCCACCAATATGGTTACTTACACTGTCCACCAATATGGCAACTTACACTGTCCACCAATATGGCAACTTACACTGTCCACCAGTCTGGCAACTTTTACTGTCCACCAATATGGCAACTTTAACTTTTTTACCAGTATGGCAACTTTTATTGCCCAGTGTTCATCAAATTTCACTGTCAAATGTTTGGCAATATGGCAACTTTTACTGTCCAGTGTTCATCAGTATGACAACTTTTACTGTCCAGTGTCCACCAATAAGGCAAATTTTACTGTCCAGTGTCCACCAATATGGCAACTTTTACTGTCCAGTGTCCACCAATATGACAACTTTTACTGTCCAGTGTCCATCAATATGGCAACTTGTACTGTTCTGTGTCCACCAATCTGGCAACTTATACTGTCCAGTGTCCACCAATATGGAAACTTGTACTGTCCAGTGTCCACCAATCTGGCAACTTATACTGTCCAGTGTCCACCAATCTGCCAACTTATACTGTCCAACAGTCTTGCTTCTTGTACTGTCCACAAGGCTGGCAGCATGAACGCTCCAACAGTCTGGCATTTTATACCCATCAATTTGGCACTTTATATTAAAGACATCTGGTCTTTATAGCTGTCTTTTTTGATGTTAGATGTTATGAAATTTTCAAGGTATTACAAAAGTGTTTTGTTTTATCCGTACTTCTTAAAACATACAGGAAAAGTGGTTATTCACAGCTCTTTTGCCCTGAATGTCCAGACCTGTCCGCCTGCCATGTGTACAATCAAGGTTGTTTGTTAGCTTGTCTGTTATGTATTTCAGACAGATCTGATGACAAATGTGCTGTTATATCTGGGTCTTACTTGGGCTGCTACTTTTTCCATAATAATAATAATAATAATAATAATAATAATAATAATAATAATAATAATAATAATAAATTCTTTATTTAAAGAAGCTTGTTTACAATTTGGCCTTCTTAAAAAATTTATTCATAAAATTTGATAAGCAGCAAAATCTGCACAAGTACTAAATCACTTTAATATGTTGTTTTTAAGAATTGTAGTCGTTAAGAGAACATAAACTTTTGTTTTAATTGACAAAGTCATAAGGGTTTATTATTCTGTCCCATAAAAAAGACACTGAATAAAATCTTTGGTAGAAACACAGGTTCATCTTAACTTAATGAAACTTTGTCAACAGATGCTTAAGATTTGAGAGTGTTTTTTTTTTTTAGTTTTATTATCTTGAGGCCTGGTTGCTTGTCTGTCTTTGGCGGGCTAAGATTCTTTAAGATACATCTATTCTTTTTGTGAGAACAGCACTGCCGATAAATCCACTTCTTACATGTATAACAGTGTTTGAATGATGTGTCTGGTTCAGTCAGGTTTTGTTAACTTTCTTCTGACATGGAGCTTAACTCTTGACTCCATATAAACACCCTTTATTAAATGGGCAACTAATGTAGATCTAGATCAACTGACACTTTTATGTCATCTGATCTGGATCTAAATTAGTTGCCTTTTCGTCAGAACAACCCAATGAATCAAAAGTGAACAGTGCAGATTTTGATCAGATGGCACAAATTTGCCAGCTGATCTGGATCTATATAGTTCCCTCATGTGATAACCAACATATCTCATGGTGAAATGGGTTAAGATTGGGATTCAGCCTTCAGTCATATATGACAAATCTGTTTGGAGACTGGACTTATTTTGTCTGATCTGCATAATGAAGTGGGAGAATGTTCTCCAATCTACATATATATGCTTGAAGTATTTTCATTTACATGTTTGTTTACATCAGTCTCTGTAGATACCTTTCATACTACAAATGTGGTGACTGTGTAGTTCTTTTCACGACCTTGCTAAGTACTCAAACCTCTCTACCTAATGTTAATGAGATAATTTTGGCAAAGAATAACAGAACATTGAATTTTATTTTAGGAAACTACTTGTGCATATCTGATCCATTGTTTCAGTTCTTTTGATTAATTTGATAGGTAAATAGGTAATATTGACAAAATAAACTTCGTACTGTGTAAAAGTAACTTTATACTCATTCGTGATTGTTTGTTGACTGTTTCCTTTCTCTTTCTACCCTGATGACTATCTCTATTGTTGTCATATGAAAGTAATGTTTGACATATTTTAACTTATTCATTAATTCTTTGCTATATATTACTGCATTCAGGTTTTAATGATTTGATAAAAGTTGATTGATTTTGTTTGATATATTAAGTGAAAATCTTTATACCCTTTTAGATATTAAGTGAAAATCATGTAAAATGTTTGAGGTATTCAGTGAAAATCTTATATACTGGTACATTTTATTGTAAAAAAAAAGGTTTTGAAAGACGTGGATTATTTTTCCTTTTTATTTGTAGTTAAGTTTCACCCGTGAATTAAAATTTATATTCACTGTATGGAGAGTAAATAGTGTAATAGATTTCACGAAATTGAAATTGGTTTTGTAGTTCTACACAGCCATATTGATGTGGGTAAGCATTTGTATATTGTTGTAAAGAGGTCTTGGTACAGCTTTACTATTCAATTTAATGTAATGGACTCCATTTCTTTCAAATTAAGCCCATCCTTTTGTTGTTCAAAATAGTATTTTACAGAAATTTGTAAACTGAAATTATTTACTTAATGCCCAGAATCTGCGGGCTGATCTGGGTCTATACCAATTGCATATGGGACAAATGCTGGGCTGAGGACTTACTGGTGAGAGAGAATCCAAACACAAATGACTATGCTGTGTATAGGTTTATGTTGTTGCTGGCTTGGTTAACACATAGGGTATAGTGTCCCAAGTTTGACTGACATATAGGTCTTGATTTGTTCTTAATGTTGATCAACTTTCATTAGACAACATATTTTCCATAGTAAACTAAATTCTATTTCAAAAAAGAATAAAACGAAAGAAAATAATTATAGTTTGGCATCAATTGTAATTTCTTTATTTTCAGAATAAAGTCTTAAAGTAGTTGAAATGGCGACAGTACAGAAAAAGCCAAGGAGGCTTCCCAAAATTCCTCAAGATGAGAACGCAGAGGATAACAGACCAGCTAAAGGGAAGGGAGCTGGGAAGAAGGTCCCTGCCCCACCACCTGCGAGGAAGAGGGAGTTACCACCCCTGAAACGAGGAGGAAAACGTGGAGATATGGAAACTAAAAGCATGGTGGATATGGGTAAAGCTTCACCTGTAGAAGTGGATCATCGTTCATCACTTACAGCGACACATAATGCTAAGTCTTGCTACTTCTACATTGACAATGATTACACATTTCAACCGTTAAAGGTTGTTATTCACCCAAAACGTTATAAAAAGCTCGAAACAGTGACAAGGGATCTTTCAAATCGAATGAAAAGTCTTCCATTTGGTGTTCGTAGTATATATACCCCCCGTGGACAACACAGGGTGCATAATCTAGAAGATCTCACGCAAGACGGTCATTATATTTGCTCATCAAATCGTAAATATGCCAAAGGCTTGGATGTAGCCCGTGTACACTCTAGGCATGTTTGGCACAACCTGAGGCCAGACAGTGGACGTAGGGTGTTGAACAATCTTCTCAAAGATACAGATTTGCATAGTGCCAAACATAGAGCTGGGTTCAGGCCTGGCTATGATCTATCTAACGTCTACTCAAGAGTGCCACCAAAGAAAACAACCGTGATGAAGAATGGGGAACCAGATATAAAACATACAGTTTTATTTAACAGAAGAACTGCCCAAACTTTTGAACAAGTTCTGAAAACATTGAGTGATTTGTTCCAGTTTGCTGTAAGGAAATTATATACTATTGAAGGCGTTCCAGTAAGTATTTTCTTACACTTTTCTATCGTACTTCTATGTTAGTTTTGGTTTCATCTCATCAGTGTGAATTTAATGAAAATCCTTTAACCCTTTACTGCCTATATCTGCGTTTTCACATGTGCAACCAGTATAGATCCAGATCAGCTGACCCATCATTACTGCCATTACTGTCTTATCAGGATCTACACTATTCACTGCTTGTCAGAAATAACCTATAAATCTAAACGGGAACAGTTTAGATCCTGATCAGACAGCATGGATGTGGTGGCTGATCTGGATCGACACTGTTTGCCCACACCATAAGCAGAGCTCCAGATAATTTTTAAGGGTAATTACCCGCTAATTTTTTTTCCAAATGGTATTTTACCCCCTTACATTTTTCATAGAGGGTATTGGGGAATTTAAGGGGGTATTTTCTCCTCATTTTTAATTTGAATGGGTATTTTTGATATTTGCAATATTCTCCTTCGATTTAACAAATACTTTGCTTGCATAAATCATAAAATTTACACTAACCATAGTTACAAAATTTAAAATTCCTCTCGATTTCTACTGCAGCCATTTTGTTTTGATACGATAATGGCGAGATAATGGCGGGAAAATGGCTACGCTTGATTCATTATAAGTAATTTAATAGAACAATATGCACATTAATCGAACGAAACTGCGTAGCCGATACTGCGAGTGCGTATCGGTACGCTCTGCTTTAATTTTTATTGCGTTTTCTTCCAATTTTAAAGCGTTTTTACGTGGATATCTGGAGCTCTGATAAGAGCATATTTATGGAGGAAAGGATTAATTAAATGAATACTTATTCATCCTTATCTGTAGCAGACTCTAAAATGACTGTTTAAATTAATTAGATCATATAAATAGTTGCTTTTTGCCATCCAGTTCTTGTATTATTTTACATGTAAAACATTTGCTCATCCTACAATTTCTGGGAATCCAAGGTTGAAAATGATGATGATGGTAATCATTGTATGCATTAGACCTGTAAGCAACTGGATATATTCTTAAACATGTGGCGTGAGCTTCAGTTTAATGAATACAGATCTGTGTACTATTAGATGTGCCATAGTCCAATTACTCCATATATACTAGTTTTATCGCACATGCAACCAAATTAGATCAAGATCAGCCATGTCCCATGGAGTAAAGGGTTAACTTTTTGTAAAACATAGATAGAGCACAGTAATCTTTTGATAACATTTTTTTAAAATTGAAAACAGTACATGCACACTTAACATGTGATAAGAATTGTGAATAACTTAGCTTGTTTCTGATGACTCCATTATGATGATGATCGCCTTGTAGATTGACGGGCTGCAGAAACTGATGACGGGACCTGATAGTGTTGTGGCAGGTGGCTTGGAGCACTTCATCAACCTCAGCATGGACTACAACAGCCAGAGCAGGGCTCGTACACGCATGAGCACCAATATGGGATCAAGTAGGATCAATCTTCAAAGCAGGATGCAAAACAAACGAGACAGACTTGCCAAAACTAGTATGGGCTTGATTTGTTTATTGTTGTTGATGTCTGTTTTTATTGTGGATAAGATAAAGTTGGAAAATTGGTGTCACTTATACATACATGTAGATATCAGTAGGTAATGTAAAAAAAAAAGTTTGAAACATTCAATATACATGTAATTTATAAAAAAGTAATATATGCATATCAGGAATCGCCACACTCACAAAACACAGCCTCCCCAGCGAAAAAGAAGAGAGGAAGAGAGAGAAAGAGCATGTTTGTTATAAGTATGTTAATTCGAATAGGACGCCACAAACAACTAATGAAAAAGAGAACCTTCGGGGATACCGTTTGGAACGGTCAGTGGCAAAACAAATTGCCACTGGGGGTTTAAACCAGGTTCTAGGGTGCACCAACCTCACACTTGCCCCAACAGGTTCTTGTATCACAAAACAAGTACAAATCGTCTTGGTGAAATAACTCCAACCCACCCATCGGCTCAACAATGTTGCATGCAAAAGCACACAAACATATAAAACACAAGAAGCTAATAGCATTGCAAAGCAAAAGGGCGGGTACTCAATGATCTTTCCGAGACCAGAGCACCTGGAGTAAAATCAGCAAGAACACGATCACAGGGATAAAAGAAACAAATCAAGCTTCTAGGTTCTTTTAAGAAAAGGTTTCCCCATAAACCTTCATAAACTCTTAAACCCCTGCCACCGTCGTGCAACCGAAGAGGTAAGCATAATAATCAACTTTAGATGGGTTAATCACCAGGCCTGCAGAGCGCTGTAAAATATCATGTTGGTAACCTTTCTTTTTAAATTTACAGATGGCTTTATAAAGCTAAACTTGCAGTACAGTAGAATTCGGTTATTTGAATAGTCTATTTGTCAGGATCGTTGATTTAATTAACCGGAGTATCATAATATACGGAGCTTACAAATTCTCAGTTTCATCAGTGGTGGGTGGGGTAATGCGCTTAGTAATATATCTGTATCATCCTGTTAAATAAAATCCAGTTTGAAGATAACCAATACTATATAAATGCGCTGTGTATTTGTTTGATTCTTTTGACTTTGTGCCGTTTCAAAAATTTTCCGTTTTGCTGACATAGTCAACTCATTTTCTTTCGTTACTTTTCTTATCCCAAATTCACGATCTTTATCCGATTACTTTACCACTATCTTCTTCTTTGTGAAGAGTTATTTTTTCCCTTGGGGCGCCAAAACGTTGCGTATACGTTATTATAAAACCCATCCTAAATTAAGATTTGTTTGCATGATCTAATTAACGTTCTAATTATCGAGCAAGTATGGTAAAGTTTATTTGTTATTTGCATACATTTCTCAAAAAAGTACAGATATTTTTCTAATTCTTTCATTTAAAGATTAATCTATTTTTATTCGGAAATTTCCCGGTTTCCTGAAAACATGATCATCTTATGCATGTTAACAAATAAAAATTCTCAATGCGGGGAAACCCGTTTTGTGAAGTCATTGCTATAAATATATACTGTAAACACAATTATGTGTGCCAGTGAACAAAAGTCATTATTGTGGCTTTTTCAAATTATAGTAATGAAAAAAGGGTTGTTAGATTTTACATGTGTTGCTTTTTAAACATTAAATGTAGAGCAAGCATACTGTCACTGCTACTTCCAGAGAATCTCAAGCTGAAGCATACCAGAGTAACGATGCAGCTTTATGGACAATCCATGGTTAATTTATTAAGTTTTGTTATTGTATTAATAGAGGGACGTTGGAGGGTGACAACTCGCACCAATGCCCTGCCTTCAGCTGGTACTCAGGCACAGGTGACAATCACAGTGTATGGAAATAAGGGCAATTCAGGGCCCATCACTCTTGGTCATGGTGACGGTTCCAACTTCCAGCCCGGTCAAGTGGATGACTTCACAGTGAGTAATTTATAACTTACTAAACAAGGGCCTAAGATCATAAAACTAAATCAGAAGACCAGTCTCAAATCTCAAGCATCTGATTGGCTGAAATGGCAACTGGTTGCCATTTCAGCCAATCAGATGCTTTAGATTTGAGATTGGTCTTCAATCTCATTTTTATGATCTTGTGCCTTGGTCTGCTCAGAAAAACCATTAGCAATGCATGAAAAGTTAACCCTTTAGTCAATACAGATATATATATAGATACGTCTTGATTTTATCTCCAAACAGTATATATCCATAACAGTCTCACATCCTTGCTGTTTGATCAGGATCTATACTGTTTGCTTCTTGGTCAGGAATAACCTATTGACTCTAAAAAAGAACTATGCAGATCCTGATCAGAAGGCATGAATGCGCCAGCAGATACAGATCTACACTGTTGGCCTATGCGATGATTAAAGGGTTAAATGACTGACATGGATTATTGTCAAACCAGATAACTGACAGTGTTTGTAAGTATCAAAGACCTTCTCTTCCCACCTTTATACTCTGCATGTTGACTGTGATTATGTTATGTTTCAGATATCTGTAGGGAACGTTGGAGAGGTTTACAAGATACGCCTGGCACATGACAACTCCGGAGATTACCCAGGCTGGCTCTGTGATGAGGTATTCTTCTTTTCTCATTGAACATTATACAAATGTATTTTATTACAACAACTGTTATATATAACAGGCTGAAACATCTGTGTGTTAGAATTGGATTTTTTTTGGATCATTTAAATATATTGCTGGCCATTAACTTTGATGAAGATTTAGTAGATAACTTTAGAGCTTTAACAGAAACCAGAAAACTGTTTAACGAGACTAGAAGTGTATTGGCTTTGCATATTACTTGAAAATTAAAAAATATTTAATGTACCAAGGAATATAGGGTTTGTTTAATCATTGGTTTGGAATATTAATAGTTTTGTTGGAACTATTTGACCAACTTATCGCAAAAAGCAATGTGCTTTAATTATCTTATTAAAAAAATGTTGGAGTAATGATGAACAAAAAATCATCAGTGGTTTCTCATAAACACTAAAAATACTGTTATGATATGTTAATAGGTGTACATGCGTGACTTAGACACTGGTGAGGAATTGAACTTCAGTTGTCGCCGCTGGCTAGCGCGTGATGAAGATGATCAGGAAATCACACGAGAGCTTGCTGTCAAACGTCCTGGAGAACCCATTCTACCATGTATGCAGATTATTTGAAATTAAATAAACAAAAACTTAAAAAAAGTATTACATGTGTACTGTGCAAAATATAATGATAATTATGCACAGGTTGGGACCCAAGTAAACTTTATTAAATAGCAGTTAACTTTAGCCGTTAAATGTTGAAAGTCAGTGTTAAACAGCTGAGAGCAATCCCAGAAGTATTCAAATCTAAGCCCTACTGTACTGTTTTCAATAAAAACACCAGGATTGTTGACAAATTCAAAATGTTTGTTATAGGGGAGAGGGATTGAAAATCTCTAAATCATATAGATATTGATCCATGATTACCCTTGCTTTAGTCTCTCGAGATGGAAAACAACATTCACTTTGTATATCAGACATCTTACGTTGTCTTATGTTAGGGTGAACCCATGGTCAACTAATGTGTGCTTATTAGAGTTGAAACAATCATAAGAGCTATAAAGTACCATTTGCTCTTTAAGGAAGCAAAATTGTACCTTACCACTGAAACATTTTTAAAACTTGATTATTTCAGTGATCAAGTACCAGGTGGATGTGATTACAGGAGATGTATGGGGTGGAGGCACTGATGCTAATGTCTACATTACCATATATGGAGACAGGGGAGATACTGGAGTTAGACAGCTGTATGCTGAAACCAAGGGCGTTTACTTCAAACAAGGGCAGGTAAGCAAGACCTTTTTTTATGTTTACCTAATTGAAAGCAGTGCATGTGAATAAATGCACTTACCCTAAAAAGGAATCATGCTGTCTGTAGATGACAAGAAAACTTACATATGCAGTTCAGTCAGTTTTCTTAAAATAAATTCTCTTAACTGTGTAACTGAAGATAAAGACAATATATACTGATGTCATTGTCTGTCAATCTGTCATAGAAACTAAACATTTCCTACAACTGCGGTTTCTTAATATTTCAAGCTTTAAAACTATGGTATATTGACAGTTGTGTCATGATATAATTTTAAACATCTAGGGGTCAAGGTTGACTCAACATATTAACCCTTTACTCCATTATTGCATGGGCAAACAGTGTTGATCCAGGATCTGTACTGTTGGCTTTTAGATTCCTTAGGTTACTTCTGACAAATATGCAACCAGTGCAGTTCTAGATCAGAGGGTAGGAATGTGCCTGCTGTTCTGGATCAACACTGGTGGCAGAAGCATGAACATGTGTATATAGAGTAAACGGTTAATTTTCTCAAGGGATTGAAGAAACACAGGTTGACATTATTTGCAATATCTTGCAAACATGTTGATCAAAAACAATGAAAATCTGCCAAGGAACTCTCAAGGTTACAGTGCATGTATGGTACTGTATATAATGTTTCATAATGGGATTGCATAACGCTGTCACCAAGTGAAAGCATGGAATGGGAAATAAACATCAACTCATCTTCAAAGTTTACCCTGCATGTTTAATCCTTTGGTATATAAGTATCTTGCATGAGTGTGAGGTGAAGATGGAAAAATCTGTCACCGAGGGGGAACTGTTTTGCGGGAACGAGGCTCTGCCGAGTTCCCGCCAAAGCAGTTCACCCGAGGTGACAGATTTTTCCATCTGAACGAGGCTCTGCAGAGTTCCCGCCAAAGCAGTTCACCCGAGGTGACAGGTTTTTCCATCTGCATACCTTTTACTGTTCCTAACATTTGTTTACACGTATACAAACTAAATTTTGTTTCTTTACGCTAAAATATTGACGATAACGTAATCCTTATTTTCTAAATGACGTCACTAACTTGAATAAATTACGTCAGATTCTTGAAGATGTGACGTCACTCTTGTAGCACGCAAACGTTATCTTTTCCCTATGGAAAAGATAAGATTTTCTCTCCCCGGTAAAACATGCGGAAATATTTATCCGGTATGCAAGAAATAATTATATCAGATTGTTGTATGTTTTTCTGTTTGCAGCTGGACTCTTTTGAAGTTGAAGCTGTTTCTCTAGGACACTTGAAGAGATTGATCATAGGGCATGATGGGACAGGTCCAGGAAATGGCTGGTACCTGGACAAGATCGTTATCCGGGAACCACCCTTCAGAACCAACCAGGAGTGTGTCTTCCATTGTGGAAAGTGAGTTTCTTAATAAACACTATATAAGTACAGAATTTAAGTTGAAAACCTAGCACTCAAATTACTTGCAAAGAATTCATTGTACAGTCAGACATAATTTTTTTATGTCAGAGGTTTGATTTTAAGTAAAGACTATATGATACAACATAGAGATATGTTCATTGTAACTTGAGTTTGATAATTGTTAAACAGAAATAAGAAGAAGGGTGCAGAAGTTGGCCTCTTTCACACAAAATTTGGAACTCTCAGAATATTCAAGTATTGCTTGTTACAGTTTCAGAAATTTGTATTTTATTTAAATGTTTACAGTTTTAAGTGTTTTATGTTTTATGTTAAACCAAGTTGTATTTCCCTTTTATGTTTTATGTTAAACCAAGTTGTATTTCCCTCTCATACACCTTGGGAGTAGGGTGATGGACCTCATCACTAGCTTACCCAGGCTTTTAAATAGGACTTATAGTCAAATTATTTAATGTCATTCACTGAATCACAGATGAACTTAACTTTTAGAATGTGTTGGTTTATTGATACATTTTTTGTTTTCAAATATTCTACCTTATGTGCTGTATTTGTTAAGGAACCACCAGTTTTCTGATACTTTTCTTAATTCAGTTAAAGTTTATTGAATTGTTTCATGATTTTTAGCAAAATTTATTTGATAAAAATGGGTAAAAAAGTATGTTTTCACTGATCTTTGGTTTAACAGAATTGAAATCTGTGCTGTTCTGCTTTATATGGCTTACATGCAAACTTTTGTCAAGGCAAAATAACAGTATTATTTAAACTTATGTGCAATTGTACATGTCAGATGGTTGGATGAAGGAGAGGATGATGGGAAAATTGTACGAGAACTCCGAGTACAGGACGAGTACATGGATGACATTCTAGAGAAACGAAATGTAAGTCATTGATAGTTATATTTTTTTTTATAATTGATGATTGTTTTCTTAGTTTTGTGTTGAGGACAAGGCAGAGTTATATCAATGAATGTTGTGTGTAGGGATAAGAGACAGTCCAGTGGTTAATGCTGCAGAATGTTGTTCCAGGGCCAGACCTGTTGAAATAAGGGATGGCAATGAATACCATAATCTCCATTTGAATATTTGATGGGTTCAGGACATTCTGATCTGTTTAAAATGACTAGCCATATTGTTTTCTTTGAAATCATGGAGTGCAATTGGTTGTTTGCTTGTTGATAAAGCAGTAGCTAGGGGTATGAGAGAGCAATAGCTAGGAGCATAGAAGATGTAGTATCTAGTACCCCTTATTCCAAGATTGGTAATTGTCCATTATTTTCAAAGATTCTAGGGATGCCCATTATTATAGGTCAGGTTTAATCCTGCCAGATGCCACAGTTTTTCTCAGACCTTAGCATTTGAGGTTCCACCCAGATAGTTGTCTGGGAAAGCAATGGCTTTGTTAGATTTACTGTATTGTTTCTTTATCGATATAAATTCCAGTTTGAAGTGAAGACCCAGTCCCATTATGTTGTTTAACTTGCTGTTGTTAAAAATTAGTAGAGAAAATGATGAATATCTTCACCCAAACCTCACATCATATGTTGATAGCATAACAACTCTAATTTGTTGATAGTTTTAAAAAAAGTTATATAAAACACTTGTTATTATTACTGCACAATATTCTTTCACCAGTGTCTCTGTCTGTTTTCAGTGGGAATTTGAGAAATGGAAGTATGAGAAAGATTGTCAGGTGCTGTTGTACTCGGTGATGACAGGCAAAGCTCTTCGACTCAACCGAGATCTCACTGTGGATGGTATAGGAGAGGAGAAAGATAAATATGGTATGTGGCATTTATTTAGATTTGCAAACTTCATTTAAGATGTGAGTGTCTTAGTGATGGAAACTTTTAGGTGTAGGAGAGAAGTAGTGTAGGGATTTGGGGGCGGTAAGTTATGAGAAATCTTAAGTACTTTTTGTACAGAATTTCATCATTTGTGATATTAATATTTGAAATTCACAGTAGCGCTTTTATGCAGTGTGGCTGCCATAAAAAGTCTCCCAGTACATATAGTCAGTACTGTTATCAGTAAAATATTACATACATCAGGGCTATCTGATCAACCTTTTTTGGGGTTGTGCCAGTTAGCTCAATTGGTTTCATGGTCGGAATTGCATGTCGCCGTGCTGTTGCAGGTTTGCTCCCAGGTAGAGGCAATATCATTTCGTCACCTAAGAATGAAAAGGTTCTATCTGACTTTTTCATAGTTTTGAGAAAATTGCCTTTTAGTGTTTGAACTTGTTTTAAAAAAATCAGGAGTGAAGTATACAAAAGCAAACTTGTGTCCATGTATTTATTATGATCTATCATTTATATTTGTGATTAAATATTTCTAAATCTACCAATAGCTCAATCAAAATAATCAATAATGTAGATATGCCCTTTTACCGGCAACACATTTTCCATCAAATTATACAACGAAAGGGTTCTATGTGGCAAATAGGTCCTTATGCCGTGATGTTTTTGGTGTTTTTTTTTCGGCTAAATGTTCTGGTATAAGGGCACATTTAACAAACAAAACCATTTCTCTGATAAATTTTGTGCAATATTTGACCATAAAATATTTGTAAAAGGTTTCATATGAAATATAAGACCTTTTACTAGGAACAATAATATTTAATTAAGATACTCAAACATGTTAAGATGTAAATGACAGAACTACAGATCAAATGAAGAAAATTCATAAAATAAATCAGAGTTAAGAGCCAGTTAATTGTTCAATATGAAATAAAATTAATAATCCTAAGTTTGTTTCACATGTACACAACCACTGTCAGCAGTTACACTTTCGTTTAAATTCTTCTTTGCCGTCTGAGTTTTCCGGCTTTATTGCGTCTTCTCATATTTGCTTGTTGATCAGTTTGAAAACCTCAGAAACAATTTCCTTTGCACAAAATCTCACCAAAATAAGCATTCAATTTGAACTGGAGAAAATGATCAAATTTCAAAGGTGCTCTGACATAAGGGTTAGATTTTTTGTCATACTTATAGTGCTCCATTATGAAGAGACAGAAATGGACATAACCTTCTTAGCCTGTTCAATTGTTAGGTAGTGAGTTACTTTAACTGCATTTTACAAACAAAAAGACTAGGTGCTCTTAATATTGCTATTTCATATGTCACTTTTCTCATATGTGTCCACAAATGACAAATAACTTCATTGTCTCTTTTTCCTCCATATATACACATTTTATATGCCTGTGTGACCAGTGTTGATCAAGATCAGCCGGCACATCAAGGCTATCTGATCAGAAACTGGACTGCATGCTTTTTGATTGGAAATAACCTTACAAATCAAAAGGTGAACAGTGTAGATCCCGATCAGAAAGCACAGATGTGCCGGTTGATCTAGATCCAGACTGTTTGCCCAATGTGTATCTATGTAGGAAAGGGCTAAATTGTGTACTGTGAGGTTTTAGCAACATAAATTACATCATTTTGCTCTTAAAATGTGCTTTTCAGACCAGTTTTATTGAGCCATGCAGACGACTGAATATAAATTTTAGTTGTTGAAAGAGAATTGAATTATAATCCTAACAGGCTGTCTATATTTTCGTCAGCAACAGCAATCGACAAACAATCTTAAATACTGGCATTCCAGCGGTCACTACAGCTTATAATAGATTTCTTCATTGATATAAGAAATATCTGGTTCATTCATTCAAATTATCCTAATGGTTTTCTGCGTAAAAATTACCAGTGAATAGTTAATAAAATGTAAGGTTAATTCTTGTCACCATTCCTTGGCAAATGATAATGATGTAACTATCCCATTTACTGTTAGCAAAACTATGTCTAAGAAATGTTACTGTAATTACCGGTATACAAACATCATTAATTGATAACATAGGTGTATGTGTCTCATGTTATCAGTTTGTTTAGGGAGAAAAGGTTCTATTAGGCAAATAGAACCTTTTATGTCACATTTTATTGAATACCGTTAAATAAAGTTTGCAATACAAAGGACCTATATGCCAGATATGCCCTTTCACCATTAACTTATTTTTGAAAATGCAGATACAACCTTTGATTTCCTATCAATATATCAATAATAAAAATTAATATAGCTTAGATATTTTTACAGAAGCTGCCAATGGATAAATCAGTCGTAAAAATATGAAAATCTCAATTTTGACCAAAATGTCAGAGAGAACCTTTTCATTCTTAGGTGACGAAAATTTTGTTACATACAAGAAAAAATAACTATTTTGTTGTTTTTACTGTAATATATTTTTTTTCATTTTCTTACAATATTTCTCTAATAGTTTTAGCTCAACTATTCGAAGAATAGGGGAGCTATCCTACTCGCCCCAGTGTCTTTGGTCCATAACTTGAAAACTACTTATGGTATCAACTTGAAACTTGGAATATATATTCACCATCAAATTCTACATCATTACCAACAAGACCCATAACTCTGCTTCCAATATTTTTCAAGTTATCCCCCTTTTTCACTTCAATTTTGCGTTACGGAAAATATGCACTTTGGTCCATAACTTATAAACTACTTGAGATATCAACTTGAAACTTGGAATATATATTCACCATCAAATTCTACATCATTACCAACAACACCCATAACTCTGCTGTCAATATATTTCAAGTTATGCCCCTTTTTTCTTATATTTTGTGTTAAGCAAAATATGCATTTTGCCCATAACTTTAAAACTACTTGAGATATTGCCTTGAAACTTGAAATATATTTTCACCATCAGAATCTACATCATACCCAACATGACCCATAACTCTGCTGTCAATATTTTTCAAATTATGCCCCTTTTTCACTTAAATTTTGTGTTAAAGAAAATATGCACTTTGGTCCATAACTTATAAACTACTTGAGATATCAACTTGAAACTTGGAATATATATTCAGCATCAAATTCTACATCATTACCAACAAGACCCATAACTCTATAACTCTGCTACCATTATTTTTAAAGGTTATCCCCCTTTTTCACTTACATTTTGCTTGGCTCATAACTTTGGAACTAATTGAGATATTGCCTTGAAACTTGAAATATATATTCAACATCAAAATCTACATCATAACCAACAAGACCCATAACCCTGCTTCCAATATTTTTCAAGTTATGCCCCTTTTTCACTTAAATTTTGTGTAAAGCAAAATTTGCACTTGGCCTATAACTTTGAAACTGCTTGAGATATTACCTTGAAACTTAGAATTTATATTCACCATCAAAATCTATGTCATTATCAAAAAGACCCATTACTCTGCTACCAATATTTCTCAAGTTATGCCCCTTTTCACTCATGCAATTCTCTCATAACTTTTAAACAACTAGAGATATTACTTTGAAATTTGAAATATATGTTTGACATCAGTTTCTCAATCATTATCAACAAGACCCATAACTCTACCGGAAATGTTTCTGTAAGTTATGCCCCTTTTGAACTTAGTTTTTGCATTAGTTGAAATATGTGTTTGATCCATAACTTTGAAACAACATGAGATATTAACTTCAAACTTAGAATTTACATGTATAGTCACTATGATAATCTTTACAATAACCACCAAGACCGAAAACTCTGCTACAATTTTTTTAAATTTATGTCCTTTTTAAAATAGATTTTGCTTTCAAGTTTTTATGCACTTGGCCCATAACTTTGAAACTAATACAGATATCAACTTCAAACTTGAAAAACATTTTCACCATCATAATCTAGATCACTTTCACTTGACCTACTGTATGCTTTTTAAAGTAATGCTTTTTTCATTTCAGTTCTTTTTCTGTAACATTACTGAAGTAATTGATATTGAACTTAAAGTAAATTTCTCCAATCATAAATTACTAACAAGTTTTTTTTAACTCTTCCAAAAATATTTCATAGTTATTCCCCTTTTTAGTTCAATATTTATGGAACATTATGGAATTATTTCTGTTATTTAAAATTACTTTCCCCCATTCACTTGTTAATACTTTTCCTGATTGCACATGAATGTTTGGCCATAGTTGTTATTGTTTTAATCTTAAAATTGCATTTGTTTCAAATGATTCGAATAGTCGAGCGTGCTATCTCCTCGGACAGCTCTTGTTATATCAAGGGGTTACCACGTGACAGATGTGAACATATTCCATTTAAACTTGCACAAAAGTACACAGGTCAGTAATGCTCATGTGACCGTGTGTACACAGTTGATCTGCACTTGAAGAAAAGTCATCATTTTCAGCAATATACATGTCAGTCTCTATTTGGCACTTGAATAACACATATCAAATTTTGTATTCCATATGTTTTAACAGCAAGATCATGTATTCTGTTGAAGACTGAATACCATTATATTGTTTCAGCTGTCTTCAATGTTATACCAAAGAAACCTATGAGACCTATGTTGGCCAGTGCAGCAAACCCCAACCACTTCCTCGCTATTGACAACGGTAGAATAACTGGACTGGTGAGCATTTATGAAACATCTTTAAACTTACATCTTTTATCACCTGAGTAACAAATGTATATCCAAATTAACTCACACAACTTTGTTCACTTCTTGGTCAGAAATAATCTTATTATCTACAGGTGAACATTTTGGATAAATCTACACTGTTCTGTTTCCACATGAGATAGAACCCTATCTCATGAAGTAAAGGGTATAGATTTAGTTTTAATCTTTGATTGAATCATTCCCAGTGTGTGTTTTTCACTAAAGTATTGGCAGAAATTTATTGACTTAGTAACAGACAGTGTAGATCAGAGCCCAAGATCATAAAACTAAAGCAGGAGACAATTCTGAAATCTCAAGCATCTGATTGGCTGAAATTGTGACCAGTTGCTTGAGATTTGAGATGGTCTCCAGTCTCTTTTTTATGATCTTGGGGCAAGAATATATTAACTAAATAAAATCAGTGTAGACATCAGCAAACTGCATGAAGAATGTATGATTAATGGAAAAACATTCAATAGAAACATGACTGGTTCTTACAAAGATTATCAGATTTCTATTCCCTAGTCAGATCACTAGGTGTTACTGGGGTTTACAAAATAAACACAACTAACACCAACTTTTAATATCATTTAATAGCAAAGTTATCTTATTCTATGACACTCTGAAACAAGTATTGAAGAAACAAAAGATTTTGTCCTGTTCATTGATACATGACTTGTTCTTATCATTAGGGTAAAGGGGGACCATATTGTGAGTTCCGTGTGAGAGTACAGCAAGATCGTACCAGTCTGTTTGAGTCTGTGAAGAATCCCCTGCAGTTCCTCATTATAGGGGCCGATGGAGCACCTGGAGAGGTCAGGGGTATACTGGATAAGGAACCGGCCAAAAGGTTCTATGTCTATGCAAAGGTACAGTTACTTATTCTTCAAGTAAAATATTCTGAGAACTGTAATATACAGAACTTTAAGTGGCAAACATTAAAGCGGCATTACTTCAATTAACCCGTTCTTGTATGAAATATTACATGTATTTGGAACTATAGGCACAAATTTGCAGCATTAGTTCAGGCTAATAAAATTTTTATTTACTAAAATAAATTTGGTCCGCGCGACTTAAAGCGAATGTAGGATTTCCGAAATGTCACGGAAATCGAGATTGCGCATGAAGTGGTCTCTTCGTCAAACATCGGTGCTAAATATACCTCCATTATATTTGGCTTCTTCAAAGTTTGTAAATGATAATTAGCAATATCATTGAAAATCTCGTCTATAAGAAAGAATTCGATCGGACCTTTTGTGTTCTGTTAGAGTTTATATATTGGAGTCTATATAGACAAATATGATTTTTCAATAGTATATTCTTATTACTTAAGTTTAGGGCTGGGGCTTTAACCCTTTATTTGCAAAATTGGATAATGAATTAACTTTCTTTGTATATAGACTTGTCTAATATTTTGCAAACATGCATTGACTGATTAGCAAACAATGAAGATCCTGACCAGACTATGCATCTATGCTTTTGATCTGGGTCTATGCTGGTTGCATTGTGGCATAAGCTGTTCTAAACATGCTTAAGTGCTAAACATTGTTACATTTGCCACCACTGTAGACCCAGATAATCTGGCACATTTTGCAGTCTGATCAGGGTTTATGTGTCGCCCTTACGAAGAAAAGGCGATACATAGGGATCGCTTTGCTGTCCATCCGTCTGTCCGTCCGTCTGTCGGTCTGTCCGTCACGAAAACTTAATGTCGGCTTTTACTTTGCCAATTCTTATCATTTCTTCATCATACTTTCAAAATATATTGCTTACAACAACACGGTCGTCATGATACCAAAATCTTTAGGTCAAGGTCACATGTCACAGAGTTATGCCCCTTTTTGTACTTAGATTTTGTCATGAAAACTTAACGTTGGCTATAACTTTGCCATTTCTTAACATTTCTTCATCAAACTTTCAAAATATATTGCTTACATCAACAGGGTCGTCATGATACAAAAATCTTTAGGTCAAGGTCACATGTCACAGAGTTATGCCCCTTTTTGTACTTGGATTTTGTGATGAAAACTTAACGTTGGCTATAACTTTGCCATTTCTTAACATTTCTTCATCATACTTTCAAATGTTATTGCTTACAACAACACGGTCGTCATGAAACCAAAATCATTAGGTCAAGGTCACATGTCATAGAGTTGTTTTTTATGTCACCCTTTCGAAGAAAAGGCGATACATAGGGATCGCCTTGTCCGTCCGTCGGTCTGTCCGTCCGTCATGAAAACTTATCGTTGGCAATAACTTTGCCGTTTCTTAATATTTCTTCATGAAACTTTCAAATGTTATTGCTTATGACAACACGCACATGATGATGACAATTTCTTTAGGTCAAGGTCACATTTGATGGAGTTATGCCCCTTTTTGTACTTGGATTTTGACACGAAAACTTAACATTGGCTATAACTTTGCCATTTCTCAATATTTCTTCATGAAACTTTCAAATTAAATTGCTTATGACAACACGCTCATGATGATGCCAAATTTTTTTTGGTCACGGACACATTTAATGCAGTTTTGCCCCTTTTCTTTCTTGCATTTTTATTCCGACATAGCACCAGAGGGCGACACAAGTGTTCAACTGAACACCCATCTAGTTTCACTATTCAGTTAATAAATTCAGTTACATATTTTTCTGAACAATGAATCAAGTTGCTTTTTTTACAAAACCAGGTCTACTACATTAATTCACTTGCACTTAAAGAGTTAGTAGGTTTTGCCGTACAGATTTAGTGTAGATACACTTTAAGAAGTTGTGGTTGTTGGCAATTTTCAGTAAGGTTGAAATCAGTACTTTGTCTAAATGTGTTTCCATGTTCCTGGTTGAGTGACGCTCAGTTCAGCAGCCAGGGCAACTCTTCTGTTGATGTGGATATATATTGATTTCTATAGAGATTTGATTTTGTCATGTTTCTTCTACAAGTTTCCGAGATAGAAACTAAATTTATAGAACTGGAAGTGTAGATAATATAACTATTGTTTTGATTGTAGGGAATGTTCCGTCACAAGGGTGTTGTCATGCTCGGAACCTCGCAGCTACAGGCTGTTAATGTTGTCAAGGAGAATAACACTCTGACAGGGCGTGGCAAGAGAGGTGGTCCCCAGTCCCAGTTCCGGGTACACAAAGTGAACACTGGCGGGATCAGAATGTTTGAGAGTATAGCAAATCCAGGGAAATACATCAGGCTGAGAGATGGCAAGATTGATTGTCTTGTAAGTCTAATCATTAGCAGATTTAACATTAATTCTTGAAATCTCAGTGCAAAGAACAAACTTTAGGTTTGAAGTGTACTATTTTTAGCATACTGGGCACATCTTATTTTATTGTTAGCATACTGTATGATGAAAAAAGTATATACTTAAAGAAATTTAAAGACAACTTCTTTAAACACAAAATAGGTTTTGTGATTAAAGAAGTTGTGTTTTTAATTTCTTACCTTTATAATATGTATTTGAAGAAATTAGAAATGCAACTTCTTTAAACATGAAATGTATTTCTTGTTTATAGATGTTGCGTTTCTAATTTCTTTAAGTCTAATTAAAAAATTTTGACCATGCACAAAAGAGATTGGTATGACTATAAATAAATGGAATGTCAGTTCTAGCATTACAAAGTGTGTTTTTTTTGCATCAGTTTGTCGAAGTCTTTTCACTGTCAGTTTAGTTCTGTCAATCTTGAACATATCATTTTATTTAGACACACTAATTGCAACATGTTTACATGTGGATTGACAGTGATTCAGTTGCACTGTATTACAGGCTTCTGATCTGATAATGTTGTCATGTAATGTTCACTTCAAAAACATGATAATAACTTGATATTTGAAGTGGTAAGGGCAATTAATCTTGTTTACTTGCTCACTGACTTTGTTAATCCTGTAATTCCAAGGCATATGGCTGTTATCCATGTTGATCCAGACCAGCAGTTACATCTATGCCATCTGATCAGGATTCTCACTATTTGCTTTCGGTTAATTTAGACGAAGAAGTGACCGGTGTAGATCCAGAGCACAGATGATGCATGCTTATCTCTATTTACACTGTTCGCTCTAATGTGATAAAGCTCGTCTATATGATGTAAAGGGTTAATACTTCTGATGACCCTAGAACTAAAGTTATAAATATTGCAGGGTGACAGAGATGAGGAATCCCACTTCCTGGTATTACGACACAAAGACAAGGGATATATTACAATACAATCTGCATCTCAGCGAGGACTGTTCCTCGGCATGACAGCTGATGGACGTATACACACAACCATAGATACAGGTGTTAGAAATATCTGGCTGTACCCAGAGGTCATTGAATGTAAGTTTGCCTGTGTTGGTTACAACACTGCCGACATTTCAGCTGGCATTGTTCCCGGGCAGTTGGACATGATAATGGAAATACATACTTTGTGTTGAACATCCCAAAGTTAATTGAACATATCTTGATTTCCTTGTTGATTTCCTCAGTCACTTTTAACCCTTTCCTCCATATAATTATGTGCATTTTTACATGTGTGCGACCAGTGAAGATCCAGATCAGCCAGCACATCCATTTCTGATCTGGATCTGCACTGGTCGCATCTTGTTCAGTATAACCTAATGAATCTAAAAGAGAACAGTGTAGATCTTGATCAGACGGCAAAGATGTGCCATCTGATCTGGATCTACAAAGTTCGCCAATGCTATAAGGACATTTATATGGAAGATAGGGTTAACCATTATGATACTCTTAAATTTTGCTTTTATATTCATTAGTATTATTTCTGACCAAGAAGCAAACAGTGTAGATGAAAAGAGGCATGAATTCTCTTCTTTTAATACAAGGGGAATGTACTTCTATGTTAATGCATTTGAATGTTATTTTACATTTAATACAGGGAAAGACTTTATTTAATACAGGGGGTAATTATGCCTCCCTTTGAAGAAGGGGGTGGGGGGTATGTTGCTTTGCACTTGTCATTCGGTAGGTCTATGCAGCCGTCCAGATGTCACCAACCTTGTCTGATCAATAACTAGACAAAATTTTGACATAGAGTCCTCAGATTTGGTAGAGGTTACTCATCACAAGTAGATGACCCCTATTGATTTTGAGGAGGTCAGTAGTTCAGAGTTCAAGGTCAAAGTGACCTTCAATAAAATAACAGCAGATTACTTTCATATTGGCATTGGGGGGGGCATACATGTTTTACAAACATCTCTTGTTAAATTCTGTTTTAAATACAGTAGAAATGTAATTCTATGTTAAATACAGGGGACATATAATTCTGTGTTTATTACAGGGGGAATGCCAAAGAAGGATAGTACAGAGGTGGTGGAAGAAGAGACGATGAGACAAACCCGCCGAGAAATAACACCTGAGCCGGAACCAGAACCGGAATCTGTAGTTCCAACTCCTAAACCAGTCAAACAGTATGCAGGTAAGACATCAATTATGTTTTAGCATTAGTATAATGGAGTGAATTGCAAATGATTTAACATTTAGTTTATAGGTTTAAGTTTACAGAAAATAAGCATGCTTATTACAACTTTAATAGATTTTGTGTAGTTTTAAACAAAGAAACAGTGTTATGAAAATAGAATAACCTATCTATAACCTCATAACATGTGGGGGAAAATGGAATTGGAGCATTAGCAATTTGTCTTTGTTAGAAGTGAAACTTTTTAAAGATTGAAATAACTCAGATAAAAACTAATGCCTATAAAATACAATCTCAATACTGAGATAATATTATCCAGAATACGTCTTTCAAAATGTTCTTGATTTAGTTAAAATTCACATTATTACATGCTTTGAAGTCCATGTAATGCTTATACTAGCTTTATTTATATTTGCAACTGAAAATTTCTGTGCATTTCAGTACTTTTTTCAGTAACTCTAGTAACAGTAAGTTTCTTATGGTAGAGCACTTGTACTGCATGGATAATTCCTTATTGTTTCCAATTTGAGCACAAAGTGCCTTCAATTATGCTGTTTTATTGCTTGCTTTATTTATAACTTCAACTGTATGACTGTTATAATATGTATACCTTAAAATAAAGCAACTGATGGAGAGGATGAAGCAGTTGAAGGTAATTTGATTGTTATCTCCCTTTTTTGATTTGCTGTTGTCTCCCTTTTCCCCCTTAACTAAGAATATTTATTTATGAGGTCCTTTTTTCCTCTATTCAGATTCCTTTTTTTAGACATTGGTGTATTTGAATAATGATGTATATTACTAGCATCTACATATCAAAGTTTGATAAGAGCCTCATTTAAAAAGTCTGACAAAAATCATAATTGTGGTTAACCGTTTACTGCATAGTTAAACCTTTATTGCATGGGCAAACCATGTAGATCCAGACAATTGGGCACATCTGTGCCTTCTGATCAGGATCTACACTGTTCATTTTTATTATTATGTTATTTCTGAGCAGTATGCAACCAGTGCAGATGCTGATCAGAAGGAACTGATATGCTGGCTGATCTGAACCTGCAATGGTTGTATACATGTTAACCCTTTCCAGGATCTGCACTGGTCGCATTTTGGTCAGAAATAACCTAATGAATCAAAAAGGGAACAGTTTAGATCCTGATCAGATGGCACGGATGTGCCGGCTGATCTGGATCTAAACTGTTCGCCCTAACAATAAAGGTGTGTCTGTACAGGAATGGGTTAAAATGCATATATATGGAGAAGTGGGTTAAATATTAAGTTTTTAAATTAAGTTGATGCATTGTTAGATTTGACACTATGTGACCAAAAAGGTTTATACAGGCAATTAGTCCTGGGGCGAGATAAAAAACTTCACATAATGATGATTATTGCAAAGTTAACATAACATTATTACCATTCTTTCTGAATTATTACCTGAATTCTTAAAATAGCAGTATTACTAATATGATCAGTTCTGTATTGATACTAATGCTTGAGATATGACCTGTTGTTCTTTTGTTTAATAATTCTTTAATTAATAATTTAACTCTATCACTGATTTTAACTTTTTTTTAATTAATAAGTTTACAGTAATTGCTCATGTAAAGGCCACACTTTTTACTCAGTCAATTATTAGGATCCCTGCAGCTCTGAATTGTGGATTTATTTCTTCAAATTTAATTGCTCACTTTCGGGAACAGACTTTGCTATGGTGCGGGTCTTACATGAGCAACGACAGTAATAGAGATTAAGAATAATTTAAGACAGCCTTTCTTTAGAGATTTTTTTAGTGATATTGTAAAGGGCTGGGAGGTCATAGAGAGTTTATTCATGAAAACAACTTTTACTGAACTCTATAGGACCTATTTATGTTCAAGTAATTCAGTAGTTATATCCCTAACCCCTCGCTGTTTATTGACTGAATAGATAAGTAAGTAGATCCTGAAGAGACAATGCAGATACCCAAGCAGACATGACCTTAGACCACCTGGTGGCATATGTGAATATTATTTTACAGTGTAAGGTCTTGGAGTTAGTCAAACCAATGAGTGCCTTGGTGCATAGACTGTAGGAAATACTGTAATTACTGGCAGAATGATGTTATTGAAATTGTTTACAATTTATCTCATGTATACAGCTCATATCCCATGTGTAACCAGTGTAGATCCAGATCAGCCTGCACACAATGATCAGGAGCTAAACTGTTTGCTTCTTGGTTGGAAATGACCCAAAGAATTGAAAAGCGGATTTATCCAAGGAGTGAAGGATTATATAACAGATATCTGTGAAAACATGCTTTGAAATGATAAATGTATGGTTTATAGTTGTGACTTGGAAACCAAAAAGCTTGTATCACCAGGGGCAGACCCAGAGGGGATTCAGTGGTGTTGCTTGAACCTACATTTTAGGCAGCATTATTAAATTTTCATCAAGATTGGCCAGAAAGTTAGAAATAATCATGTAACTACCATAAGACTGTTCCAGATAAACCCTTTCCTGGAAATCTTGCATCTGACACTGGTCACTTACTCACTTTAGTAGCATAATTATTGTCTTCTTTAAGTTATTTTTAGCATATTGTTTAGAAATTTTGTTTCCTTCATCTTGCCTTCAGGCTTCACACACTTTAAACAACCCAACTGTTTACCATACCCAAATACAAACCATCAAATATTGATTCAATCCTTAAATAAATAAATAACTAATGTGCAAGTTTTGGAAACCCTCGAAAAGATGGATCTTTTAAAATGGGAATATAAACAATTCAGTTGTTACATTTTGTAAATTTACCTAAAACATTGTAACAGTGATTAATAAAATGGCCAATTTGGTTATGGTATTTTTTTCAGATGGCGACTGGAGTATACATGTGAGCACACTGACAGAGCTGAAGGATGCTGACGTAGCTCTCGTAGCCTACGGAGACAAGAACGGTGTTACGGAGAACAGCGGACCAATCATTCTAGGTGCTCCGCCAGGACGGGCCATCTTCCAGGATGGAAATGAAGATGAATTTAGGGTTAGTGGACTTTGAACAGTTATTTGACAAAAGTCTCAGTTTTCATGGCCTTTGTATTTTCTGAGCTTAAATAGAACAACCTCAAAACTTATTAGTTTCACATGTAGAATTAACAAAATGGATTTTCTTTTAACATAATTATATAATAACCCTTTATTCTATATATACAGGTTTTATCCCATATGCAATCTGTGTTGATACAGATCAGCCAGACATCTATGGTATTTTGTCTGGATCTACACTTATCGCATCTTGGTCAGAATCAATTTTCCAATGAATCTTAAAGCAAAAAGTGAAGATCCTGATCTGGATCTACACTGTTTGCCCATGGATAACAACTATATCTGAGTAAAATGTTAAAATAATTATATAATAATATAAACAATGATCAGTAAAAAAATGACTAGATTTATGCCCCCTCTCTGAATTTTTTAAGCATTAGTAATCATATCTTTTTTGGTTGATTGACCATTTTAGACTCCATATTTGCAAAGTTGCTATAATTAAAAAAGAATTACTTTGCAGTGGAAGAGAATTTAGCAGTTTTTATTAAATTTCAATTACAGTATGATAAAATTATTAATTGTCCACATTGTGAATTAAAAATAATTAACATCCAGTTTGATTTTGTTGAAAGTAAATATGGTAAATCACTCATTCTCATTAAAAATATATACAACAATTCGTAGGTGAAATATACTTACAAAGTTATGTTTATCATATTGTTTAACCCTTTCCTCCATAGACACACTTTTATTGCTTGGGCGAACAGTATAGATCCAGGTCAGGATCTGCACTGTTCGCTTTCTGATTGAATAATTTAATTTTGACCAAAATGCGACCAGTGCAGAGCTTGATCAGACGGCACTGATGTGCCAGCAGGTCTGGATCTAAACTGGTGGCACACTTGTAAAAATGCATATTTATGGAGGAGAGGGTTAAAGCAGTATAGTGACAGAAATTACTTATTATTATTAAAGGAAGGAGCACTTTATGGCAAGGTAAACAGTTGATGCTAGTTCCCATATTCATTAAATGTCTATCATTTTGTGAGTGAATAACTGTTGAATTGTTATGAGTTTTAATTTCACTGTTTTTGCTGAATTATTTTGAAAACTTATTACCTCCCTTTTCAGTTTAGATAAGTTTGTCAAGAAAACATTAAATACAAAGAAAATGTGTCTGTTTCAGCAAAAAATTGATAATTTATTTCACTTATGAATGCCAAAATCGATATTTTCACTTCAGAATATCAGTTTAAGGTGTTCATGAATGAAATAAAATCAATTTTTCTGTAAAAATATTAGTTTTTGGTGTTCAGAAGTAAAATAAATTGATATTTCACTGAAACAAACAAATACCCTCTATATATTGATTAAATCTACCAAATGAATAAGTTTGAACTTTAACTAGATGCTAGTAATAATGTCAGTGTCTATAAAATAACAATTATTAAAAGCAGTCTCGGATTCAGAGGGGTTTGAGGGGTTCAGACGAACCCCCTTAATTTCCCCGATTTTTTTTGTCCTGGGTGGTTCGAGGTTCGAAGTTTGTGGACACGAATCAATATTTATTGTTTCCAGAAAGAAATAGACAACAAGTTTTGTGCAAATTTTTTTCATTTGACGACAAAAATGCGGCCTCTGTGATGGTCTTGAGTGTCAAAACTTGGACTTCACGCATATTACTTGCTCTCAATTCTAACCTGTGTATTGCCAATAAACAACTTTGCACCCCTGCACACTTGCCACTGTATGTTACCATTCTGGTTAAATTTTAATCAAAACAATAAAGTAGTCAAATGTTAATCAGTTCAGTTGCAAATAGACGCTGTTAAAAATACATGTCGCTGAGTTGAACCCCGCTTGCTGAAAAACTGGATCCGCCTCTGAATTTGAAAAGTATTTGTAGACCTCTTATGCTAGTGTCTTTCTGTTTGTTGTTTAAAAATTGTAACAGCTTGCTATGTGAGTTTAACCTTAATTACAGACTTAGTAATGGACTGTATGACTTTGTGCTTAATAATAATGCTAATGTTTTTCTTGCAACATTCCATAGTTTAAACTTATTTTACATTTATTGTGAAAGAAGTTCTTTTTACTTGTAATAATCATGCTCAATGACTGCTTTCTTGGCTGAAAATACTTGACTGATTTTGGATTGTGGAAATTGCAACCCTGGTGGGGCCCAAACTGACAGTAGCAGGATCTGGATTCAGGCAGTCGACCCTTAGACCAATGTCCTGCAAAACTATCTAGATCAGTATTATAAGTTTTATAATCAAAATACTGTAAACAAATAGTTAAAAATGGAAAACAGTACATGAAACAAGGTTTTACTATTATTGGTATATGAATGAAACTGCAATTTTTCTGAACTTACCATCATGAGGTTAGAGACTGGTAAATGTTGAGAACACTGCAGTTATTTGATTGCAGTGTCTAGTGATAATACAACTAATTTGCAAGCCCTTTTTTGATTGGCAGATATTGCAATATGAAGTGTTTTTATTTTTAAAATAAATACTGCATTATTTCAAGTGAATGGATTCAATGGATGACAAGGTAAGTTGTTGTTGTATATATTTGTTAATGATGTTGATGTTTATGTACAGGCGAATCTGCTGAAGATAGGGAAGATGTTCAAGATACGACTAGAGTTGATTCCCAAGGTGTCGACCCGTGACCCCAGCTGGCAGGTGAAAGACGTGCGCATGCAAGATCTCAACACTAATGAGGTGCTAAAGTTTAACTTTGAGCGCTGGTTGTCACGGGAGGAAGACGACGGAGAAATCATGAGAGAGCTTCCAGTGCATAGGCCGGGAGAAAACGTCTTACCAGGTTACCAGTTATAAAGTTTGATTGGTCCTTTGAGCAAGAAACCTTTAACATTAGAATGTTGTGTTAGAAAATATATTTTTCCTTTTTCCTGCATTTTAACCTATGCCATAAAACCACATATTACACCATGTTATATAACACAGATTTTGATAATGTTTCATAATTATTACTCGGTAAATTAATTTATTGTAAATCATTTAGCTACTTTGAACAGAAGTAGCAATTAATTTTTTTAGGTAAATAAATAACGGTTTACTCCAGATAAACAGTTTTAATGGCATGTGCAACCAATGTTTATCCGGATCAGACAGCACATCCATGGATCTGCACTGTTTACTTTATGGTCAGAAATAACCTTATAAATTAAATAATGAACAGTGTAGATCCTGATCAGATGGATTCTGATCTGGATCTGCACTGTTAGCCCACACTATAAAGGTGTGTATATGGAGGAAAGGGTTTTACAGTAAGCCATTTGATGAAAATATACATACTGAGTATTGAATATTTTTGTTACAGTGCACCACTATATGGTAACCGTGTATACAGGCAAGGAGATGGGAGCTGAGACAGATGCCCCTGTGTACATCACTGTTCATGGTGAGAAGGGTGACTGGGGAAAACGCTACCTCCTTAACTCAAACAACAACAACAAGTTCAGGATCGGCCAGGCAAGATTTTACTTCTTTTCCTTTAAATGGAGCAATTCCTTAAAACATTAAGCACGGAATAAAATGAGAAATTCTCTCTGTGAATTACTGTAGAAAAAGTGATAACCCTTGAAGGTTGAAATAAGACATTGTCTTAATAATAGAAAGTCAAAAACCTATTTCCATGGGTCAGCAATACTGATACAGTTATCAAGACATTAGACGTCAAGTGTATCTTTAAGACTTGTTCTTGCAGCAAGACATTTGACATCAAGTGTATTGTTAAGACTTGCTCTTGCAGCAAGACATTTGACATCAAGTGTATCGTTAAGACTTGCTCTTGCAGCAAGACATTTAACATCAAGTTTATATTAAGACTTGCACTTGCAGCAAGACATTTGACATCAAGTGTATCGTTAAGACTTGCTCTTGCAGCAAGACATTTGACATCAAGTGTATCCTTAAGACTTGTTCTTGCAGCAAGACATTTGACATCAAGTGTATCGTTTAGACTTGCTCTTGCAGCAAGATATTTGACATCAAGTGTATCGTTAAGACTTGCTCTTGCAGCAAGACATTTGACATCAAGTGTATCGTTAAGACTTGCACTTGCAGCAAGACATTTGATATCAAGTGTATCGTTAAGACTTGCTCTTGCAGCAAGACATTAAACATCAAGTGTATCCTTAAGACTTGCTCTTGCAGCAAGACATTTGACATCAAGTGTATCTTTAAGACTTGCTCTTGCAGCAAGATATTTGACATCAAGTGTATCATTAAGAGTTGCTCTTTGCAGATAATACATTGCCTTGAAGAAGAGAACTCTGTTGATGTGAGTAGTACTTGATTAGTGGGTAAACTGACAAAACTTCACAGAAGATGCTCCCATGATTTTTAAGCTGCTAACATTGTTCATGTTTTCAGGTGGACATATTTTACATTGAGGCGGTATCCCTGGGAGAGTTACAGCGATGTGTGGTCGGCCATGACGGTACCGCGGCTGGGGAGGGATGGTACCTGGAGCAGATTGTTATTAAGGAGGATGAGCATTCCCCTGAGGAATATGTGTTCCCATGTAATAGGTAAGTCATCTACATGTTGCCCCCCTCACACCCTTTCTGCTTCCTATAGACAGCTGAAATAAAGCTAGGAGCCTGTAGAGAGGAAGAAGATTATGTTTTTCAGTATAATGTTAATTGTTGTAAGGTTTGCTAAGACAATATTTTGCCTTTTTCTGTTGTAAAATACTTTTTGACTAAAAAACATTTGTGTTAATTTAGAAACTGAAAAAATCATGAATTAATAAGAGCAAATGCTTAAATATAATGGATATGCAATTTCTCCTTTATTTTATGTCCATATCATGTTGAATAGTGATTGTGTGCTTTAACATTATTATGTTTTACCATGAAGTTAGTTCATGTCCTATATAAAATTTTTATAAAATTCAAATGTAAATGACACCCTCTAATGTAAAATTCTATTATATGCCACTGGTTGAATACAATTATCTTGATTAAAAATTACATGCCCCCTATATGGAAACTTGATTAAATGTTTCTTATATGAAAACATGAATAAATATTCCTTGTATGAATACATGATTTCATGCCTCTTATATGAGACATGGTTACATTCCCCTTATATTAAAACATTATTAAATTTTCCTTACATGAAAACATGATTTCACGTCTCTTCTTTGAAAACATAGTTACATGCTCCTTTAAGGAAACTGCAAATACATGCCCCTGATATGAAAACCTTATTATATGCCCCTTATATGATAACATATTTAGCTGTGCTAATATGAAAAACATGAATAAATGTTTCTCTTATATGAAAACATGATTTAATGGCTCATTATAAAACTTGCCTCTTCATATACAAAATGATTGCTACGTGGCGGTTCATGTAGAAACTTGATAACATGCTCCTTCAAAATGAAAATAAAATGACTGAACAACATCAGTATTGTTTAGAATTGTTTACATATTATTTTACCAAGTTGATCTGAAACATATTTTGTTGCAGGTGGTTGGACAGTGGGTTAGAAGATAGACGAATTGAGCGAGCCCTCATGGTGAAGGGTAGGTGATAGTGCATTACCTTATTTGGAAAATAAACCGTCCAATCATAACCCTCCTGTGATATGTGACCTTTACCTTGAACATTTGTTGAACTTCTAACAGTGCTGTTGGAATTAGATGCATGTGCTTGAAATATGCTAAAACTTGTGAAATTTTATGTTTGTTTCTAACCTACGCAAATGATACTATCTGTTTGCAAACAAGGCATCTTGGTAATTCTGTTAAAGCAATCTAAGCTAAAGTCCTTACCTGGCGTCCAGTGTTCTTAACAGTTTTGTTACACTGAACAATTTTGTTAGACTGGCCTGTGCATTCTGTAATCTGGTTGAAAATTTTGATGCCATTACTGACTTGTTTGTTGACAAAAAGGGTTGAAGTTATAATTGTTTGCAGAATTAATTGGATTTTATCAGGTTTTCATACAGTAGAGCTTCATGATTCGCTCGGTCCATAACTTCAAACTGCGATATAAACATCTGTGATATATGACCGAGAAATGAACATGTTTCACTGATCACTGATCTCTACAATGTAGATGGTCATTTGATTTGATGAGCTAGGATGGTAAAAATCTAATCAATTTTGCAAACAGTGTTATATGCCTGTGAAGGTTTGTGTGTTTGCATGATAACAGGAAGTTTGAAAGTTATACATTGTGTGCATAATAGATATTTATGTAAGATGTTTAGACAGATATTATACATTATATTTATAAATATAGGTGTTTGTTATAAGAACTATTACAAGTTTATTATGTAGCTGCTAGTAAAATAAAAGATGCATGTGTTTGAAACAATGTTTTCAATGTTTCTCTAAATTAGTGTTTAGTTTTAATTATGAAACTTAATGAAGATTCTTAAGATTTGATAATTTTTATATAATAAGGATGACTAATATTAAAGATGAATTTATCATCACTTAATACTCATTTTGTTATGACTGTGATAAATAGATACATTGTGATACACTTGAATTTCAATGTTTATAGCCCTTACTCCATATTTATAGGTTTTATCACATCTGTGACCATTGTAGATCCAGATCAGCTGGCACATCCATGCTGTCTGATCAGGATCTATATTGGCAACTTCTTGATCAGAAACAACCTTATGAATCTTAACAGTGAACAGTGTAGATCCTGATTAGATGGCACAAATGATCTGGATCTACACAGTTCACTAATGGATCACAGCCATATCCCATGGAGTAAAAGGATAGTCAAGATATTTATAAAAGTTAAGATTTTAAATAATTTCACATAAACAATTTTATCATTGTTTAAGCATTGTACACTAAGATCTTAAAATTTATAGTGTCTAAAGTGTCAAAACAAAATATGTACAATACTGCAATGCCAACAAAGTTTACTGATATGTATTCCGTTATTTTAGGAATGGAAATTCTGAGTAATGAATCCTCATATTGTAGTTTTTAAGTCACAAAAAGTGAAAATTCTGTACATTTTACATAAATTATAATGTAACTAGTATATAGTATTTATGTAGTAATGTCTGTGAATTAAAAAGGCTTGAAACAAATTTAACCCTCTTCTCAATTTATATGCCTTTTATCACATGGGCAATCAATGAAGATCTAGATCAGCAATCACATTCATACTGTCTGATCAGGATCTGTCCTGGTAGCTTAAAGATCCATGGGGTTATTTCTGACCTAGAAGTGAACAGTGCAGATCCTGATGAGACGGCATGGATGTGCTGACTTATTTGGATCCACACTGTTTACTGGAGCAAGTAAGGTGAATCTATGGACTAAATAAAGGGTTAAAATGCACTGTTAAGTCTTGATTTTATTATGACTTGTGCAGAGTAAATATTTGATAAAATTTCTAAAACAAAACAGTCTGGAAATTTTTAATGCAATATTCTAATTATAAAAATGTTCTTGTTTACTTACTAGAAGAAATATTGTACAGATGTTATTTTTTATATTGTTTGTACTATTTATGAATATTATTAGCTAACATAATATTTAAAAATGTAATTTTGAATAGCAATTAAAGAGTTTGATAATTCATGGCTTTCACAGCAAGTTCCAATGTTAAACTGAAGACTCATTTGCATTTTAGTTCCAGCCCCAAGTATAATTAAGGGACCAGGTAATGCTTACTGAGTGAAGTGATTAAAACTTAACTGGTCTGATGCTAAACTACTGTTTCTGATACTGTAAAAAATATTGTAAATTGTGGGTTTCAGATTGCAACAAATTAAATGGAAAAGAGACTTTGATAGATTTTACAATAACTGTTACGGGATAGACAACTTTTTATCCCGTGCCGTGTAGCAGGAGGGGGGATATAGGAATAGTCTTCATTCATCCGTCCTTCTGTGTCTGGTCCATAACTTTTCAACCCCTAGAAGGAATTTCATGAAACTTCTGTCAAATGTTCTCCTTATCAAGATGACATGCAGAACCCATGTTCCAACCTGGACAACACAAGTTTAAGGTCACCAGTGGTGTTTAAAGATTTGAACCATGTATTTCATGTCCAGTTCCTATCTTCTGAACCTCTGGAATGAATATCATGAAACTTAAGTGAAATGTTCAGCCCATGAAGATAATGTGCAGAACCCTTGTTCCTACCTGGTCTGCTCAAGTTTAAGGCCACTTGTGGTGTTTGAAGATTTAAACCATGTATTTTGTGTCCAATTCAAATCTTTTGAACCCTTGGAATGAACATCATGAAATTTTGATCAAATGTTCAGCCCATCAAGATGATGTGCAGAACCTATGTTAAAACCTGGCTGGCTCAAGGTCAAGGTCATTGAAGATTTGAACCATGTATTTTGTGTTTGGTTAGTATCTTCTGAACCCCTGGAATGAATTTTATCAAACTTTAGTCAAATGTTCATTCCATCAAGACGTTGTGCAGAACCCATGTTCCAACCTTGCCAGCTCAAGGTCAATTAAACATCCATAACCTTTCCAACATCCCCACATGCGGCGGGGGATAATGCTGTCCTTCTGCTGCCTTGTTAACAATGATTGTTGTTGTTGCATAAACAATCAAAATTTGTGCGTCAAGTAAAAAATTGACAAATGAAAGAAAAGGCATGTACAGTAGTTTGGCATTCAACCCAAAATTACAGAAGGCTGTTACTCAGTAAAAGATTTTTTTCTGAAAAATATTTTAACAATCACTTTAACCTTGAAATATTTTTAAGTTTAACTTAGCGGAAGTTTGTATGTTATGGTAAATAATAGGAAATAAACTTGTGTAAAACATACATGTTTGTTGGTAGTTAATACTTCTGTACTTGGTACTGGTTACTACCGGTAAATTAGTGATTGAAAGCTAGCAGCATGTGAATAATCATTGCATGTGTTAGTGTATGCTATAACACTAGCATTAATACAACTGGTATATATTGAGTTGTAATTTTGGTATGAGTGCAATGCATGTAAGTGTACACAGGGGCAGATCTAAAGGGCCTTGAGTGGGGTTGCTCAAAACCCATTTTTGGGCAGCAATATTTGATTGTCGTGGGGAGGTTGGAAATCATTATGTAACAACATTCAGTGCCCAAGGTTATAAAACTGAGCATGGAAACCAGTCTCAAATCTCAAGCATCTGATTGGCTGAAATGGTGACTGGTTTCCAATCTCAGCTTTATAACCTTCAACCAAGATCTGCTCGAGACGAATCCTCTTTCCGAACTTCTTGCATTGGACCCTGGTACACAACATTTTGCCTATGTACTTGTACTCATACTGTAAATGTACTTGTCATTAATTATATACCAGTTGTATTTGTCTACTTTTATCCCAAGTGGTTTGTCATTGTGGTGGGTTGGATAAAACAGTTATTCACTCATTTTACTGTTAGCGCCATCTATATCCCTGGTATCGCTGGACAAAATAGAGGAGGAGCACTCTTTTGCTGAGAAAATACTCATGACAGTGTCAGAGACAACTCGTGGTGAGTTAACAAAGGGCAATAACTGTGCATATTTTTGTGGACAGATTATGTCACAGAAATGCATTACCTTGGTTCGATGCTGTACTCAGTTTTTACTCAGTTATCTGTCCTTGCCATTTTGAATTAATTGCTAGTTTTTTATCCAAAGCTTCTTGAAAATGGGGGTGGGGCTATACAGTTAAAATTTTGTGTCATTATTGGGACATCTTATTGGTTCTAAGATTTCACATTTTGGAATATTTTAAAGGGGTTTTTAAAATTTTCAGTCATTTGTAATAATATTCATTTTCTTATTGGCCTCGTGAAGTTTAAAGCTCTTGATATTTTGATGACTTTGACAAGAATACTGGAGTGTTCCCAACAATGGAGGAGTCTGTTCATTTCAACCGATAGATGCCTCTTGTATGTGTTGATTGATACGGTGGACTAACAGGTGGAAAGAAAGATTGTTTTGGAATAACAAAATGAAAACTAAGTTGTGTGGATTAACAAAGCTTCTGTTTATGTAAGTTGATTATATTGTGCTTTGTTCTACATTAGTAATGTACAAATGTTTTGCTGACCCTTTTACTCCATAGATACACCTTTATTGCACAGGCAAACAGTGTACATCCAGATCAGCTGGCACATGTGCTGTCTGATCTACACTGTTTTAGATGCATCAGGTTATTTTTGAACAAGATGTGACAAGTGTAGATCCTGATCTGACAGCACAGGTGTGCCAGCTGACCTATATCTACCCTGAATACACATAAGATAAAACCTGTATATGTGGAGTATAGGGTAATCTCTGCTTCTAACTTCGGTGTTATCAAATTGTACCATAAATAAAAAAAAGTTAAACAGATTGGAAACCAATGACTGGAAATGATGACCCAACACAGGACACATTGAACTGATTTTTTGTTTATTGTTTTCATTTTGCTAAAGTTAAAATATGGAAATTAAGCTATTTAAATAATATATATGAATTGAATTGTGTTTTTTTTTGGTGTGTGTGTGTGTGTTAGTGTTTTTGTAAAGGTATCAAATTGATAGATAATTTTGTTTCAGTATCTTCTCTTCTGTAACGTTTCTATTTACCAGTTTATCTAAGAAAAAAAAAACACCAGCAATGATGCAAAATGAAGCTATTCCTCAATACAGGTAGTCATTGGTATAACCTATTGCATTGGTCTTTGGGAAGCACTAGGGCAAACTGAGCCCACGATAATAAAACTAAGATTGGAGGCAATTTCAGCCAATCAGATGCTTGAGATTTGAGACTGGTCTCCAATCTTGTAATATCAGTTTTGGTATTCACTTTGTGAAGTAACAATCAATATTTCACTGGAACAGTATCTGCTATGTAGCCTGTAAGAAGCAGTTAACCTTAGCTAAGCTTAGTCAAAATAGGCTGACAGATTTCATGTGTCCTGTTTGAGCAAGAATAAAAAATAGGCAGAAAATAGCGTAGTCTTATCCTGTCACAGTGTTCACTGTACTATCTTACATTGATTTTCATTCTGAATCGAGATTTTGCATCAATAGCAAACAATGTTTTTTTATGTCATTGAAAATGTGTATCAAATTGTACTGATAGTCATGATTTATCCTTTACTCCTTGTGATATTCATAGACAATCAGTATATATCCAGATCAGCAGGCACATCCATGCCATCTGACAAGGATCTACTCTGTTAGCTATTAGATTTATTAGGATATTTCTGCTAATCCTGATCAGACAGCACGGATGTGCCTGCTGATCCGGGTTTACACTGTTAGCATATGCCATATAATCCCTACTTAAAGAGTAGAGGGTTAAAATATCAATATTATAATTTAATTATAAAAATTAATGTCCAAATTTTTTGTCATAATTTTATTATTTAAATCAATGTAACAATTTGATTTCCAGTTTACAAATCAACATCAATCTTTTTCTACTGGAAATGAAAGTCAGTGTCAGATAGTTTATACACATGGGCCACATGTCACTCTCTACATGCCACACCCTGTTCTTTCTATATTTTCAATTATCCTTACCTATCTCTATTACTTAACCACAAGATGAAATATTTTTCTTGTATCTAGGTGTTTTCTGACCATCCTTACTATTTAAAGAAAAAATTCATGTAATTTACCCTTTACTCATAGATATGGCATTTTTGTTCATAAGCAAACAGTTTAGATCCAGATTTAGACAACACATCTGTGCCATCTGATCATGATCTAAACTGTTTTTTTTTTAGATTTATTAGGTTATTTCTGACTGAGAGGCAAACAATTTAGATCCAGATCAGATGGCACACTGATGATCTAATTTGTCACTCATGTCACTCATGTGATTAGCCCTCACAGCCCTCTCCATTAAAATTGGAAGACGGGGTGGAGTATTTGTTGAATTGTGATGAAAATTGGCTTTATTTATTTTTCACAGCAAATCTCACATATATATCTGCACGTTCTAACCACAGTGCTCTAGTTTGTTGTCACACTACTCAGGAAATTTTTGTGCTTTGCAGAGCTATAGAAGAATCATTGCTGGTGAAATGAAAACATATTTTACTTTTTGATACTGACACAAAAATTTCCTGAATATTTGGTATCTATCTCAGTATTTGTATAGTTGCAGATATTTTTAAGTTCATCTATGTTTGTTTAACCCCTTACTCTATAGATACACCTTTACCGTGTGGGCGGACAGTGTAGATCCAGATCTGATGGTAGATGTGTGCTGTCTGATCAGATGTACAGTGTCTGCTTTTAGATTTATAAGGTTATTTCTGACTAAGTTATGACCATAGCAGATCCAGATCAGACAGACCAGGTGTGCTGGATGATCTGGATCTACACTGGTTGCACATGCATTAAAATGCTTATATATGGAGTAAAGGGTTACTGTCACTGTGTAAAATATGTATTTATGTCAATGTGTTTGACACTGTTTAGTTCATTATCACATTCATTTTTAATACATTGCGTTTTAACAATTTGCACTGATTTTTATGAGTATTTGTTCTTGTTTAACTCCTTCCTCCATACATATGCATTTTTTTTGCATGTGAAACCAGAATAGATATAGATTAGCCTGCACATTTTTGCCGTCTGATCAGGATCTGCGCCGATCGCATTTTGGCCAGAAATAACTGAACGAATCAAAAAGCAATCTGTAGATCCTGTTCAGACGTTACGGATGTGCCGGCGGATCTGAATCTACACTGTTTGCCCATGTAGTGAAGGTATATATATGGAGGAAAGGTTTAAGTACATTCTGCTAACTGAGCTAGATATGAAATAAACTTGTGTTTTTTAAATAATAGCTAAATATTTAATAATAAAATGTTGCATTAGGTGAAAAGTGATTTGATCAATACTTATTTCAGAAGTTAAAAATATAACTTTTTTTTTCAAGTTTTATGAGTTACCCTCAATATGCAATGCTGATTTGATAAACCTTTTACTTCTTGGGATAATAACAGATATAGTAGTAATCCTGTGGGCATACAGTCTAGATCCAGATCAGCCAGCATACTTGTGCCATCTGATCAGGATCTATACAGTTAGCTGTTAGATTCATTTGGTTAATTCCAACCAAGTAGTGAATAGTGTAGATCCAGATATTGATCTACACTGGTTGCACATGCTATAAAATCTGTATGTAAGAAGTAAAGCCGTAACTATCAATAATTTGCAGTAAAAAAAGTTCAAGATTTAACAAGCCAAGATAAGGTGATTACAGATTTGTATTTTCTTTAATGCACAAATTTTAACCCTGTTTTTTTTTCTGCAGTTTTTTAGTACTTTGTGAATTTGCTTGTAATTGTTGTTGTTTTTTTACCTGTTAGACGATCGTAATTCATATATAAAACATGAATTGCCAAGATTTTCAATTTAAATTAATCATATTGTGTTTCATTAACCTGAAGCCCCAAGTCAGAATCTTTTTTATTGATAACTTTTAATGGTTACAAATTTAATGCCTTGTTTTGTGTAATTTATGTAGATCTCATTTAATTTCAGAAAAGTCTGAAGTAAAGAAAGAAGACAAAGATGTAACAGGTATTTGTGCTGACTAATTTTAAGCTTGACTGTTAGAAGAGTAGGGACACTATTCTACTCACCCTGGCATCAGCATCGGCGTCTGTTTAATTTTTATGCACTTGGTCCATAACTTTAAAAGTACATGTACTTGAGATAAAATTTAAAACTTCAAATAATTTTTAGTCATCATCATAATCTTTATCATGACCAACAAGTCCCATAACTCTGCTACAAATATTTTTTCAACTTATGACCCTTTTCCACTAAGATTGAGGTTTAGAAACATGAAAGTTTTAATTCACTTGGTCCATATCTTTGGACCTACTTTTTTATTTTATGCTTTTCAGTGAATTATAGAATTTTCCCAGTGAAATAAAAGTGGTATTTCACTGTTTTCAAACAGTTGAATATCATTTTTATTTTCACTGCTTTTTCTCGTTGGTACCCAAACGCACATAACAAACCAAATGAGAACATTTAGAAAACGGGCTCAAATTTGGATATTTGACTTCATGACATCATGTCATAAACAAGCGGTTTTGGCACCATTTCTTGCAATTGTTCTGTAAAATTCACACAAATTGTGCACTCAAAGCATAAAATAAAAAGAAAATTTGTTTTTACCAGTGAAAGATAGAAATATATTTCACTCGTGAACTCCGGAATTATGTATTTTCACTCGTGGCTTCGCCACTCGTGAAAATACGAATTCCGGAGCTCACTCGGTGAAATAAATTTCTATCTTACACTGGTAAAAACAAATATCCTCTATATCTCTTTGAAACTTGGAATATATCTTCAATATCATAATCTAATCTATATCATAATAAGCAAAACCTATAACTCAACTACAAATATTTTTTAAACTCCTTAACCCTTTCCTTGATATATACGCATTTTTACGCATGTGTGACCAGTGTAGATCCAGATCAGCCGGCACATCCATGCCGTCTGATCAGGATCTGCACTGGTTGCATTTTGGTCAGAAATAACCTAATGAATCAAAAAGCGAACAGTTTAGATCCTGATCAGACGACATGGATGTGCTGGCTGATCTGGATCTAAACTGTTCGCCCTAGCAATAAAAGTGTATCTATACAGGAAAGGGTTAAAATACCAACATGAAACTTGGAAAATCAAACTAAAACTGAAGACCAGTCTCAAATCTCATGCTCTCATAGCTCAGGTTTATGATCTTGGTCCCAGTCTTCACTTGTTTCCAGGTAAAAAGAAGTACAACATTGAGATAATCACTGGCCCGGAGTCAGACCCATCCAGCGGAGGCAAAGTACAGATTGCATTGTATGGGGATAAAGGGAAGAGTGAGCAACATGCCCTCTATGCTACAGATCCTAACAGCAAAACGTTTGAACCTGGAAATATTGATCAGTTCACGGTTAGTCAAAATTATAAAGTTACACTGAATAAGTAAATATTTATTGTCATGAAATCTAATGGTTTTGATAAAAAATGAATTTTTATGACTTTTTTTGTCGCCCATTTTAAAAGAAAAAGCAATACTTAACTTTTTTTTGTTCACTTGTTAGCTGGAGACGTCAGACTTGGGTAACTTGTACAAGATCCGACTGTGCAGAGATGACAGTGACAAGTGGAAGAGATGGTTCCTGCAAGAAGTAAGTCTCTAACTGTAAAGATAATAAAACTTCCTGCTTAGATCAACTACTGGTTTGTTGTCAAACTTTCAGTGATTACTTTTTCTTTTAGTTCACTCTTTTCAAGTTTAAATTTTCATGTAAAGTACACATGTAATTATAATTTCTAAAGTTTAAGTCATTATTCCTCAGCTGGGTGGTTGTCACTGGGCACTCCTTGTGTTTACTTTTCAACATGGTTTTCATCTAGTTTAGAGAGATAGGTAGATTTTTCAGACTGTACCGTGATTTGCCCATCTAGCAGAACTTAGTTAATTCTGTAAGGGATGCTTAAATACATTGAAGTGTAACCTACAGAATTAGTTAACCCTTTCCTCCATAGATACTCCTTTATTGCGTGGGCAAACAGTTTGCATCTCAGGATCTAAACTGTTGGCTTTTTGATTCAGTAGGTTATTTCTGACCTAAATGCGACCAGTGCAGATCCTGATCAGATGGCACAGATGTGCCGTCTGATCTGAATCTACACTGGTCGCACATGCGTAAAAATGCGTATATATGGAGGAAAGGGTTAACCCTAGGAAGCTGAGTCCACTTAACCGTTTACTACATGGATATGGCTTGTATCCCATGTTTACTACATGGATATGGCTTGTATCCCATGTTTACTACATGGATATGGCTTGTATCCCATGTGGGACCAGTTCAGATCTAGATTAGCCTGCAGATCTGTACAGTCCTATCTCAATTGACACTTTTAGCTTGTTAGTCAGAAATAACCTTATGAATCTACAAGAGACTACATGTATAGGGATGTACAGGTTAATCAGAATCTACACTGGTTGGGCATGAAATATAAGCCATATAAATAAAATAGATCCAGCTTCCTGTCCATTTATGGTCAGTTCAGATCTTGCAGGTATTACTGATTGAATAGACTATGATCAGATTGTGTGGTGGTGCACAGATTGTTTAGGGTCTACACTGGTTGCAATCATTGACCAGTGCATAAGATGTGTAGAAGAAAATGTTAAATTTCCAGTTTTAGAGATTACAATTTTCTTTTTTAGGAGATTAGAATGTTTTTGAATATCACACATGACCAACAATTACAATAAGGCCATTAACTGAATAACTTGCTGAAATAGTTTGGTTTTCTGTCCCTTTGATAACTTTAAAGCTGTCTGTTTTACACAGGTGAGGATGACTGATGTAGTCACAGATGAGAAGATGGTGTTCAGTTTTAATCGCTGGCTGGCACGAGACATGGAGGATGGTGATCTGTGTAGAGAACTGCCTGTAATGCGCACTGGAAAACAAATACCCATGTGTAAGCTAAGTGATGTTATACTAACAAGTAGACTTAACTATTAACTCCATGGGGAATGGTTGTTATTCATGGGAGAACAGTGTAAATCTAGATCATTTAGCACATTCATTCCATGTGATCAGGATCTACACTGTTTGCTTTTTTGATTCAGTATGTTATTTTTGCCCAAGAAGTGAACATTTTAGATTCTGATCAAATGTGCCAGAGTATTTACAGTGGTTGTACACATGACAAAACCTGTATATACAGACTAAAGGAAGGTGGCTAAACTTAAGATGAGTTTGTCAAATGCAAGTTTAGAAATATTTAGATGTGGATTTCTCTTGTTCCGACTAAAAATCTATTTCATGTGCTATCATCAACAACTTTATTGTCAAAAATGTTATATTAGAAAAAGACTATATTGTTTTAATGTTTACATCTTTTGCACTAGAGAGTCTCAGAAAAGCATGATATCAAACCCTTGGTGCAGTTTAACTATGCCTTTTTTATCTTGTATATTCATTTCCATGAATTTTTATTCAATCATCATTGCTTTGAGATTGCATCATTTAGGAAATGTAGACAACATAGCCAATTTTGATAAATTTCTTAGAAAATACTTAAAATGGGAGAGAATAATTAACAATTTGAAATTAATATATATTTCTAGGAAAAATGAAGAAAAATGTTTTTAAATACAGGGAAATGTTACAATTAAAACAAATATTCCCAGTATACTATTGCTGCAAAAACAGCTCATTTGTTATAAATTTTGTGTCGCCCTTTCCAAGAAAAGGCAATACATAGGGATCACTTTTTAAGATCGTCAGTCTGTCTGTCAGGAAAAAAAATTGCTATAACTTTTCCATTTCTCAATTTTTCTTCATAAAATTTTTATATTATATTATTTATTAAAACACACTTGTAATGATGCCAAATTCAAGGTCACATTTGATGGGGGTATGCCCTTTTTTGTACTTTGATTTTAACTAAAAAAAACTTAACATTTATAACTTTGGCATTTCCTAATATTTTTTCATCAAACTTTTAAATAACATATATATTGCTCATGACAACATTCTCATGATGGTTCTTTAGGTCAAGATGGAGTTATGCCCCATTTTGTGCTTGCATTTTCATTCTAACAAAGTACTGGTGGGCGACACAAGTGTTCAACTGAACACCCATCTAGTGTTTCTAACTTATATTATTTCAGTACTAGTGTACCAGGTACAGGTGCAGACTGGTGACCACTGGGGCGCAGCAACCGATGCCAACATGTATATAACTATACATGGCACCCGTGGCGACAGCGGAAAGCGTCTTCTATACAAGTGTGTTAATAACAGGGTCAAGTTTAGGAGAGGACAGGTGAATCCTTTCATAATAAATTCCATGTTATAAATTTTAAACTGGAACAATAGTTTCCTAAGTCAAGATAATGAAAAATGTAAATACAGTAAAACCCCTCATTACGGACACTCAATATTACTGGCACCCAGGTATTAAGGGCGATTTTTTAAAGAACAAACATTTTCTCTTCCTTTTGTTTTAAACCCACAATTAAGGACAATCCGCTTTTAAGGACACTTTTCCTCAGTCCCTTAGGTGTCCGTAATAGAGGGGTTTCACTGTATACAGAATTATTTATTTTTATGCAAGTCATAAACTGGCTAGTTGATATCTAATGCTGGACATGACTGAATTGACCATAGCAAACTGAGATTAAGAATCATTAGGCTGCTTTGTTTTTCATGCTGATCTGGGTCTACATTGGTAGCATGTAACATAACCTGTTTCTAGCCCTTAAAGGGTTAATCAAGAGGGCTACAAGCTACAAGCTAATATAACAATAACTACATAAATTTTTATTGTATATATAAGCAGCACTTCTAAGAGTTGAATACACTTGATCCTTTACTCCATATTTACACAGTTTTTGTGTCGCCCTTTCAAAGAAAAGGCGATACATAGGGATAGCTTTGTCTGTCCGTCAGTCTGTTCGTCCGTCACGAAAATTTAACGTTGGCTATAACTTTGCCATTTATTAATATTTCTTCATCAAACTTTCAAATTATACTGCTTATGACAACACGGTCAGGATGATGCTAAATTCGTAAGGTCAAGGTCACATTTAATGGAGTTATGCCCCTGTTTTGTCACGAAAACTTAACGTTGGCTATAACTTTGCCATTTCTTAATATTTCTTAATCAGACTTTCAAATTATACTGCATATGACAACACAGTCATGATGATGCTAAATTCTTTAGGTCAAGGTCACATTTGATGGAGTTATGCCCTTTTCATCACGAAAACTTAACGTTAGCTATAACTTTGCCATTTCTTAATATTTCTTCATCAAACTTTCAAATTATACTGCTTATGACAACACGGTCATGATGATGCCAAATTCGTAAGGTCAAGGTCACATTTAATGGAGTTATGCCCCTTTTTTGTCACGAAAACTTAACGTTGGCTATAACTTTGCCATTTCTTAATATTTCTTCATCAGACTTTCAAATTATACTGCATATGACAACACGGTCATGATGATGCTAAATTCTTTAGGTCAAGGTCACATTTGATGGAGTTATGCCCCTTTTTGTACTTTTATTTTGATATGAAAACAGTTGGCTATAACTTTGCCATTTCTTTATATTTCTTCATCAAACTTTCAAATTATACTACTTATAATCATATATACAGTCATGAGTATTCCAAAGTTTTAGGTTAAGGTGACATTTGTTGGAGTTATGCCCCTTTTTATACTTTAATTTTGACACGAAAACTTAACATTGGCTATAACTTTGCCATTTCTAAATATTTCTTCATCGAACTTATGAATTATATTGCTCATGACAACACGCTTATCATTATGTCAAGGTCAAGATAGAGTTATGCCCCTTTTTTACTTGCATTTTTATACTGACATAGAACCAGAGGGCGACACAAGTGTTCAACTGAACACCCATCTAGTTCACATTAGTGACCATTAAAGATCCAGATCAGCCGGCACATCTGTGCAATCTGATCATGATCTGCACTGGTCTCACCTTGATCAGAAATAACCTAATTAATCAAAATGTGAACGGTGTAGATCCTGATCAGATGGTACAGATGTGCTGGCTGATCTGGATCTACACTGCATGCAATAAAGGAAAGGGTCAAGCAACCAGAGAGCACCAAGTTCTGACTCATATGCAGGCTGATCATGGTCTACTTCAGTAAATTTTTAAAGGTGATAAATACATATTTTATGCATTGAAACAGATTAATTTTGTTCACTGAATACAGTTAATAACCTGGATTGATACTAAGGTACACTTTGCTAAAGTTACAGATTTGAGTTTTGTTATTAGTTTTCCATATTTTGGTGCAAATGTTCATTTAACATTTTGATTTTAAGGAATTATTTTAGCTCATCTGAGCAATTAATGGTCATGGAGATCTTTAAGGATACTCAAAAATGTCTCTAATCCACAACTGATTTATTTAAACTCAAGGGTTCACTTTCTTTTGTTTATTTTCAATTTTATTTTTGCTTAGATTGTTTGGCTTCCTATTTCAGACATGCTTGAAACTTTATAATCACTCACATGAAGTAGATAACTAGGCCAAATAAAGGACGATCTTTTAACATAATTGTATCCGGATGTTTTTCAGAATGGTCAATTTTTTTCTTCATAATATACACTTTGAAAATAGGCCACCTGGGTCAAAAACTAGGTGACCATGTTAAATCAAAGAAACACAATAGTCACTCTGTTATCACCAATTCATTAGAATTTCTTTCTAGCTTGTATCTTGTATTTGCTAGCTCTATACTTCATTTCTTTCCCACAAAACATGCTTAAAATGTTTCAGAGATAAAAGAGTCATCTTGGATTAAAAACTGGGTCATTTGGTCAAATAATTTTTTTACTCAGATACCTCATTGTTATTTATTTGTGCTCCTTATTTTTCTCTTTATGATGCATTCTGTTGTACCATACACTTATGCATTAGGTAAGCAATATAAGACCATCTTGGCTCCCTTGAAAAATGTATTTTATATGAAAGATTTTTGACACTGGCTCAATGAAAACAATCACAAATATAAATTGTTTTTCCCCAAAAGGAACAGTTAAGTGTATGATTTTTAAGGGATACAATTTCAACAATAGAGAAAAAACTTTGAGCAAATGGGAGTCTGTCATGTATTCTTACAACATTTTTTTTTTCTAAGAGAATCTTCAACTCATTCATGTAGTGTGATTTCAAATGTCAGGTAATTGATCAATGAGAGTTAATGTATCTTAAGAAAAACATACCTTATAAGGGACTCATCAGTAGAAAAGGAGGTCTTTGGTGATTTTTTTTCACATTTTAGTTGTAACTGTATTTGGACAAAACTTACAATTACCTTTTTTCCCCAAAAACTTAATTATAGGTAATTTTATATTGTTTTTTGACTATACATGTTTTATGTTATTTTTACAATATGAAATGCATTTATGAGCAATGTCATCTTCATTTCAAGGAATGATAACTGTTGTTCAAAGATACCTTTTGCCATGAAAAACCTCATAGTTAACCCTTTCCTCTATAAATAAGCCTTTATGGCTTGGGCGAACAGTGTAGATCAAGATCAGCCAGCACATCTGTGCCATCTGATTGGGATCTACCCTGTTCACTTTTTGGTCAGTAATAACCTGATGAATCTACAGGTGAACAGTGCAGATCCTGATCAGATTGCACAAATGTGCTGGCTGATCTAGATCTATGCCATTTGCCCATGCGCTTAAAAGCATATATATGGAGGAAAGGGTTATAATAGTTACTTTTATATTCACAGTCTGTATATCTTCTTCATTTTAGATGGATACATTTGAGTTTGACATAGTTGACTTAGCAGAGTTAACTTCAGTGGTTGTGAGCCATGATGGACGAGGTCACGGGGCCGGAGTGTTTGTGGAGAAGGTGATTGTGAAAGAGAAGGGTACAGACAAGGCCCACTTACAGTATGTGTTCCCGTGTGGAAGGTGGCTTGATACCAATGAAGATGACTGTGTTACTGAACGAACTCTCAGGATGATAGGTAATTTAACCCTTTCCTGTATAGATACACTGTATTGCTAGGGTGAACAGTTTAGATCCAGATCAGCCGGCACATCCGTGCCGTCTGATCAGGATCTAAAATGTTCGCTTTTTGATTCATTAGGTTATTTCTGACCAAAATGCGACCAGTACAGATCCTGATCAGATGGCATGGATGTGCCGGCTGATCTGGATCTACACTGGTGGCACATGCGTAAAAATGTGTATATATCCAGGAAAGGGTTAAGTACTTCATGAGCTAAAATATATATGCAGGTTGTGAAATTTTATGAGAAGTTTATTCATGAATATGTTTATTTATTTATAATCAGTGGTGTCACAGGTGTATTGTATTATTACACCATATTATTTACTGTTGTTGTTGTTACTGTTGTTGATGTTTTTGATGATGATGTTATATTTGTTGTTGTTGTTGCTACTGCTGCGCTGTTTCTGCTGCTGTTGTTGTTTAAAGCTCTCTGAACAAGGATCACTGTTAAACAGTTAAAATATGTTAAATTTCAGTTGCACTTGTGGTAACCTAACATAAGAATACTGACTTTATTTCAGATGTAATAGATGCCAATAAGCCTGCACCTGCTAAAGAATCTAATAAATCAGGTAAGAAGGTTTATAGTGTAGAGTGTAGATGTTTCTCCATAGTTACTGCAACCCTGCTACAAATGGAGGGTGGGTTTGTTCTCTTTTTGTGTTATGATTACCAGGTCCTGCTCTGCCTCCTAGAAACTTGCATTGTGGTGGTGCTGACTTCCAGTATTATCACATTAGTTTAAAAATGGTAGTACCATTGAAATATGACAGAGATGTACTGTTATTGCACTAACGCAACAATATGTGTTGAACTTTTCTTACAGCTGGTAGCTGGACTGTGACAGTGAAAACCAGTAACATGGAGAAATGCTCGACCACAGCCAAGGTTTATCTGACAGTTTATGGTACCAGCAGTCACTCACAGAAACTCCCTCTCAGTTCACAGGACCCAGCTGCAAGTAGTTTTACAAAGGGAGCAGAATCTCAGTTCCAGGTAAGAATTTACTTAACCCTTTCCTCCATAGATACACCTTTATTGCTTGGGCGAACAGTGTAGATCCGTGTATATATATGTAATGAAAAACTTCTGTTCAGATAGAAAAAGTAATTGAAGGAAAGTATTGAGGGATTTGCATTCAGTCTCTGATGTAAGGTTTATGAATTTTTTGAGTGCTAGACATAGTTTCTAAGAAGTTGATGTAGGAGCCTTTGCTTTCATCATGGTGTGCTTGTTTTGGTTGACTGCCATTTACTAAATCATTGCCTTCAACAGTTCCATACAAACGATGTTGTAGTTTTGCACAATATTTTTGAAATCGATGTAATCATGAAATACCTGTTATTTTCATTTGACTATGAACATTTCAGATTGAGACCGGTGATATTGGACGAGTGACAAAGATTCGCCTTGAACACGACAACTCGGGCTCTGCTCCTGACATGAGAGTTGATTATGTAAGTTGTTTCATTCACTTTAATGAAAGTAAATTGATTACTTTTTAAAGTTTCTCTAGAGAGACCTATTTCATGAACATCTTTACTTTCCAAATTCTATCTTTTGGCGGCAGGCAAACTGTAACCAACTGGCCATGTAAGTCCTCAACCTTTAATCCCCTGCACACACCATAGGCTTATGCTGTAACCAGTACTAGACCATAGAGAGGGTGCCATACAAATGTATATTAATAAGGGTTGCTTAACCCTTTCCTTCATAGATACACCTTTATTTTATGCTTTTCAGTGAATTATAGAATTTTCCCAGTGAAATTAAAGTGGTATTTCACTGTTTTCAAACAGTGGAATATCATTTTTATTTTCACTGATTTTTTCATGTTGGTACCCAAATGCACTTAACATTCCAAATGAGAACGTTTAGAAAACGGTCTCAAACTTGTATATTTGACGTCATGACGTCACATCATAAACAAGCGATTTTGGCGCCATTTCTTGCAACTTTTCTGTCAAATTCACCTTTTACTCCAAATGCATAAAATAAAAAGAAAATTTGTGTTATCTAGTGAAAGATAGAAATATATTTCACTTGTGAACTCTGGAATTATGTATTTTCACTAGTGGCTTCGCCACTCGTGAAACTACGAATTCCAGAGCTCACTCGATGAAATATATTTTTATCTTACACTGGTAAAAACAAATATCCTCTATTTATTGCGAGGGCAAACAGTTTAGATCCAGATCAGCTGGCACATCCATGCTGTCTCATCAGGATCTAAACTGTTCGCTTTTTGATTCATTAGGTTATTTCTGACCGAAATGCGACCAGTGCAGATCCTGATTAGATGGCACGGATGTGCTGGCTGATCTGGATCTACACTGATCGCACATGCATTAAAAAGCATATATATGGAGGAAAGGGTCAATGGCTGCTCCATTTGTGTCAAACCAGTTATTATTGTATGTTTTATCACTGCATATAAAGACTATTTATGTTCAGGTGAAAATGGTTGACAAAGACACCGGTGAGGAGTTGGTATTTTACCTGGATAGATGGTTAGCTCTAGATCAAGATGATGGACAGATATGCCGAGAAATGCCCGCTGTCAGAAAGGGTGCACCTTCACTGCCAGGTACTTTATATTGAGACAACACCTTTACCGTATTTGTCCCATCTAGTGCCCATGCTCCTATAACAGGACACCATGTGTTTTCAATGTGCCAATGAATGAGGGCCTGTTATAACAACAAATTTTTACTCAACTTTCTATGCTGCTATATCTGTGTTTTCAGTTTATCTATGAGGTCAGCCGGGCAAGAAAATAAGATGATTACCAGTACTTTGTGTACTGACAATTTTTGACAATTATAATGGATTAATGTTGTGGAATAACTAAGGAATAAATAACATGTTTACATTTCCTGTTTCGCTTTAGCTTTCTAATACAAAAATTAATGTTTTCATTGCTTCTTGATTATTCCATAAGCTTCATGTTAGTTGCCTTTTTGATGCCCCCTTTTCTCGAATTTCTAAGTGCCCTATGTGGTAGATGGTGCGAATACGGTATATGCCTTTTAGGAAGAATCACATGTACTGAATTAATGTTTTTTGAGTTATTTCCCATTCAGTGCCTTTCAAAAGTCTTAAATGTGAAAACAAGTGTAATTGTTAAGTACATGTTTTGGGGTTTCAGCCCTGTAAAGTAACTTACTGTGAAAGTAATTGTACTATTTTCTAGAAATAAAGGTTATAGCAGATTGACATTTTAATGTTTCTTTTGAAAACATATTGTGGCTTATAAATTAAACAGTAAGAGTAGTATTGCAAACAACTTGAATTACACCATTTATCATATTATATATTATAAAACATAAACCAACATTTTTACTTTTTGAAAGCATGGAACACCTGTTCTGTGGAACTACAAATTCTAATTGAAATCGATTAAATTATAAACTCATGTTCTGTTTTCCTTTCTACCTGTAATATTGTCTGGTTGCGAGTGGTGACATTTAAGTCTAGAAGTCTAGTAAATAAAACTACTAACACAAGGTGTGTCTTGACTCCTTTATTTACAAGCAACGAGTGTTTTATATCAAGTGGTCAGTGTATGCTTTGGGCGGATGTTTAATCTATTAGATCTACTAGGAATTCTGGGAAGATAGACTTGCTTTAGATAAGCAATACATTTACTAAATGTTACATCTCCCTTGTTGAGAAATTAAATGTAGAGATACATTTTATAAAATTGAAACATCTAATTGTTTTCTTTCAGAGTGTTTTTAAATTCATTATTAAAATAAAACCTGAAAGAAATTAAACATTTCTAACTATGCATATGAAATGCACATCATCTAAAATAATAACACCATTAATTGCTACCAATCATGTTCAAATAATCGAAGCTTATACACTGCAACTCCATTATATCGCGGACCTCGGGGTCCAAGGCCGCCAACCGCGATATAAACGGAGCGCGATATAAGTAAATAATCGCGCTAAAACAAGGAGAATTCATTTGTTTTTGCTGTCAGATGCATGTATATTGCGGTGTTGCGTAATTAACACGCAGTGAAATCTACGGGTACATCAGGGAGTACGTTCCATGCTGGACAAATGTTTTAAAACAACTTTTTATATAGTTTATTAAGTTTTATTTTTAATAAAAATAAATTAATTAGTGTACAAAACAAAGATCGCTGTCATCAATTCCCAACGGTGTAATTGTTTTCGGTACTTTCAACTGATCGACGATCTGTCGGTCAGTCATGGTCGGCGATGTTAGTTCGTCGTCGTCCGTCGTTTACCAGCTTGATATGTCGATGTGTAGGTAATGTCAAAACAACAAACTGTTTTGACGTTTCCTGCTCATGCCTATTATGGTTAGCAACTTGCATTAATTGTCGCTAATTTGCGGTTTGTCTCGTGAACGAAATTCTGCCAGTACCGTATCTGCTTGGTGTTTTTCGCACCTATTGTTTGTCATAAAGGGGGTTTCATGTCAAATCGGAAGAAACAGAATTGAAAAAAAGACAACGTTCATCTATTTTCGAACGTTTGATGTTAAATTATATCTGCTGGTGAACGTGTACATCGCCTCTGAAATCTCTGCATACAAAATGTAATAAACAGCCTTCGCCGATAATGACGTAATACGACACGGAAAAAGCGTGCGTTTCGTGAATTTGTCGCTGACGTTGATTTAATCATTCTATCTTTTTTACCACCCACGAAGAATGAACAAACATAAACATTGTTAATGTAAAAAAAAAATTGGGATCCACGGACCAAGCGCGATATATTGGATATCGCGATATAACGGATCGCGATATAACGGAGTTGCAGTGTATTTACAATATGCACTTAAACGTCTTAAGTGTTTGTTTGCATATAGTATCAAGTGCAAACAGATATATTCATTATCTCACACATCAGTTTACTTTTGCCACATGGGGTCATTGAGAAATTTGTTGGGAATTACAGATCGACCTGACCTGGTAATATAAACGTTCTCACGAGGTTGTGCAGATGGAAGGGCTTGATCATTTCCTGAAACTTGTGGTACCTGAGGGGTGTTATCAGCAGTTTCTTTGGGAATAAAGCAGTTAAGATTTTCTAACGGCAATTGAGGGTCATTCTGATCTTTGGTCTTATGTAAGAATTTTCTGTTGCGGCGGTAAATTCCACCTTCATTTGTTCTCACGATGTAAGATCGGTCGGAATGTGTGTGATGCATACACAACTGGCTTTCCATCTTGCATCAGTACGCTACCTAATCCATATTTGGAAGCATCACATTGTATTGTGATTGGTTTGTTCTGGTCAGAGAACGCTAGAACAGGAGCTGAAGATAAGATGTTCTTAACTTCTTTGAATGCTCTTTCTTGAGGTTCACTCCATCCAAATTCAATATCTTTCTTAAGAAGAATACTCATTGGGGCAGTGACCGTAGCAAGATTTGGTGCAAACTTGGTCATGTATGTAACCATGCCTAAGTAGGTTTCTAGCTCAGCCCTATTATTAGGTGGCTGCATTTCAGTAATGGCATTGACTTTTTGGGGATCGGGTTTCACACCGTCTTCAGAGAGAATATGTCCGAAGTATGAAACTTGTGTTGTGCCAATAACGCATTTCTCAGGGTTGAATTTAACACCTCGAGATTGTGCACGTCATGCTCGGCCTTGGTCTTTCCAAATACTAACAAATCATCGACTATTCCAGTTACACAAGTTAAACCTTCGAAAATTTCGTCAAGTTTCTGGTGGAATATGTCTTGTGAACAATTCAGACCAAACGGTAATCTTTTAAACCTCCAACGACCAAACGGGGTATTAAATGTTGTGTAATAGGATGATGATTCATCCAACTGAACACTCCAATAACCACTAGTGGCATCTAGCACTGAGAAGTACTTAGCGCCTGCTAGCTGGGACATGACCTCAAATGTTCTCATAGGATAATGGGGTCTACATATTGCTTCATTGAGTGCTTTAGGATCAAGGCAAATCCTAAGTTTTTTTGTTTTGGGTTTCTTGACAACCACTAGATTATTCACCCAACTTGTTGGTTTTGTAACCTTAGCTATTATGCCATGTTTATCCATACGGGCTTATTCGTCTTTTAGTCTTTCTTTTAGTCCAACTGGGACTCGTATTGGTGGTGTTTAGAACTGGAACACAGTCAGCTTTTAAGTGCAATTTAACCTTACCGGGCATAAGACCTACACCATCGAATACATTTTTGAATTCGCTGATAATTTGATTCTTACACAGAGATCTCTTGACCGTCTACTGAGTATATCAGTCTAATCAAGTCAAGGTCAATTGATGTCTTAAGAGATAACAGGGGTACAAATGTTGTATCTACAACATAAAGTGTAGCATTAATTGCTTTTTGTTTGTAACTGGCCTGTAATCTACAAGTGCCTTTCACTTTGAGTGGATTGCCTGTATAAGACGATAGCTTACAATTAGAAGGTTCTAAGTGTAGATTTATTCCGAGATGGAATAACTGTGACTCGGGAATGATGTTGACTTGACTACCTGTATCTATTTTAAATGAAATAGGGGTATTGTTCGGGCCAACGTGTAATGTGGCAAAAGCCTGATCGTGCTGTGATAATGAAACATTTACCGTGTTCACGTAAAAGTCCGAATCTGTGCTGTCTTCACTGTCAACATTCACTTCATTTACAGATTTTGTCTGGCAAACACTTTTGAAATGATTCAGTTTCCCGCATTTGGCACACTTTTGTCCTTTTGCTGGGCACATTTTAGTCAGATGGACATATCCCCATTTCCCGCAAGTGTCACTTTTGTCTTTCGCTTTCCAGCTTGACTTTGTTTCTTTCCCTTTAGCCTTGTGTGTCTCCTTGCTCAGCTCATCTTTTCTGTACGATAAAGTTTTCCTGACTGCATGGATATCTTCTCTCGACATTTCTTTCATTTGCTCTCTTGAGTATTCATAACTCTGGCTAATTTGAATCGCTTTTTGCAAAGTTAAGTCTTTTCCTTGGTTTATCAATTTTTCCTGAATTTTGTTCGAGTTAGTTCCAAAGACAATTCTGCCTCTTAACATTTCATCTTCGTTTGGAAAGTCACAATCCTTTGCTTTTAATCTTAGTCTGGTGACGAAACTGTCAATTGTTTCATCCTTTTGAATTTCGTTATAAAACTGATAACGTGCGAAAATCAGATTGAGAGTTGGTCGTAGATGATTTCTAAATTTCGTGAAAAATGTTTCTAGCTTCTTTGCGTCTTCTTGTGTAATGTCATTCCATGTATGTCGGAAGTCTCTACCTTTGTAACCTAGCCATAAAAGAAAGTAAGAAATCTTCTCTTCTTCAGATTTCTCTTTCAAGGGTCCACTAAACACTAGTTCAGCTTGTCTCACAAACTTTTCAAACTGTTCTGGCAAATTTGATTCGTCCCATTTTATAGATGGTGGAATAATTCCTTCCATTGTAGCTTTTTTGTTTAACAAAATGTTAATTAAATTAATATCATCCATTAATCCATTCTTGAATTAATTTTGTTTACTCTGACACCATGTAATATTGTCTGGTTGCGAGTGGTGACATTTAAGTCTAGAAGTCTAGTAAATAAAACTACTAACACAAGGTGTGTCTTGACTCCTTTAGTTACAAGCAACAAGTGTTTTATATCAAGTGGTCAGTGTATGCTTTTGGCGGATGTTTAATCTATTAGATCTACTAGGAATTCTGGGAAGATAGACTTGCTTTAGATAAACAATACATTTACTAAATGTTACACTACTGTTTGGTTGTTTGGGGAGACTAAGTTATCTGAATGTGGCTATTCCTGTTATCCTATTCACTTTTTTGATGAGCAGACATTGATAAGTTACTAGCTAAATGGCTTGGTCGAATGTTTCAGTACTGCGTTACATAGTTGCCATAACAACAGGAAGTTACAAGGATGCTGGGACAGATAGTGGAAGTGTAAGCATCAATCTGATTGGTGTAGATGGCGACACTGGTCTAAGGGAGCTAAACGGGGCCATCTCTAAAAACAGATTACCTTGGCAACCTGGAAACACAGATATATATGAACTAGAAGCTGTATCTGTGGGGAAAGTGAAGAAGATGGAATTAAAGTTCAACAGCACTGGACAAGGTATGTTTACTTATCTGTTATTTTGTTGTTGTGGGTTTTGTTTTGTGTTTTTTTCAGAAATGAAAAATGAGTAAGTCATAGGCTTAATTCAGAAGTTCAATGTATCGTGAACAAAAGTCTCAAATATCTCAAATTTGGGTAGTGAAAAATAAAAATAATTCCAACATAAAGGTACAGTTATGACAGCCTTGCTGCTAATGTTTCTGAAATGGAGGAATGACTTATGGTAGAAGTGTTTTCAAAGTGGTTTGTAAACCTTGTACTTCATATATACCTTTCTACCCATGTGTGACCAGTATAGATCCAGTTCAGCCAGCACATCCATGCCGTCTGATTGGGATCTGAACTGTTCGCTTTTTGGTCACAAAATTGATATCCTAATAAAAAGCCAACAGTGCAGATCATGATAACATGACACAGATTTATCAGCTGATCTGGATCTACACTGTTCACCCATGCCATAATGGAATATATATTGAGGAAAGGGTTACACTATATTTCAGATCGTTGGTATGCACAACAAGTCAGTGTTGCTGAGGGAGCTCGTGCGGACTCACAGTTTGTCTTCTATTGTCACCAGTGGCTGCTGTCAAGTGGCACCCAGGTTTCTGAGTTCCCTCTCGCAGGTAAGATTTAGATTAAAATACAGTAAAACTTCGAAAACTCGAATACTCAAGGGGATTATGAAAATGTTCGAGTTTTCCATGGTGCTCGAGTTTTCGAAGCTTCACTTTATGAGGTCCGATTTTTAAGTCAAGTCGTAAAAACACATGTATGTTACCTTGTTGTTGAGTACGTTATCTGAATATCAGCTAAATTAATAAAGGATTCATTTCACATTGTATTTCTTTAAACCTTTATAACTGTTTGAAAGCATTTTTGAGGTATTTTCCAAGAAAACTGCTTTTTAAACCTTTCGTGTTGACATTGTCCGTGAACTAGTATACTTTACAAACGGTGCGTCGTTATTTTTATACGCATGTAAAATTTACTAGGTTCCGCAACATAAAAAAAACAAACAACCTCGTTTCATATTCTTTTATTTGAGCTAAAACTTTTATATTAAGTTTAAACAACTAACTAAACAGTAGCACATTTAATCAGATCAATTAAAACACAATAGACGCTGGCGATTGACAATAAACTGCCAATTATAACCCGTCACAATGTGTGAAAACCACGCGTCACCATTTACATATTACTCCTGCGAGGTGCGAAAAATTTATCAGTCGTTTATTACTCGAGTTTTCCGATGTAAACAAAGAAGAAATATGCTTCAAGGGACCGACACCTGTCCTCGAGATTTCGAGTTTTTGATTTTCGAGTTTTCCATGGTATTTTTATATAGAATATATAAGAAAATTGCCGGGACCAGAAAAACTACTTCGAGTTTTGCCGAGTGCTCGAGTTTTTGAAGTTTTACTGTATAACCTTATAACGTTTACAGAGACTCTTGTTAATTTGAAGTTTTATCAAAGGGCAACACATAAAGATATATAGATTAGCCCAAAGGCAACCCAAAACACCCACACATACACCTTTTTGCCATTCCAAGTTTAGACTTTCAAGCACCCTCTTGAAGAGGACTAGAAAAGTCAATACGATATCAAGAAGAATATACTGTTGTGGAAATTTCATTAATTGGTGCCAGAAACTTTGTCTTTTGCTGACCCACTGACCCATAATTTTAAGATGGGCAGCATTAGCACAAAGAGATATTTTTAAGTTTAGCCTTAATAAGGTCCCTTACATATTGACTGTGGGTCTTGTGCAGAAAACCTTTGTGTTTATGACAGAAATCTAAAGAGGCTTTACAATGTTTGTTATTTTGTCCATAAACATCAAAAAGAATTTATAAGACCCTAAATTGTAATTTGCAGAATTTTAGTGAGTTAAAGAGATTGAATGTTTCAGCAATCCAGCCGTCAACAAACTTGATAGATACTCTGGAGTCCATACCAAAAGGTCTGGAGAAACCAGTGACCAGTAAAGGCAGGTGGACTGTCTATGTGCAGACTGGGACACAGAATGACTCGGGAACCAAAGAGAAAGTTTGTCTGGTTCTCTGTGGATTGAAGAGAGAATCAGAACCAGTGTGTATCAATAGTAAAGATGAACTCAATCCAGGATCTCTTGTAAAATTTGAGGTAAAGTTCCTTTAAATAATTTTTCTAGATTTTTGTATGAAAAGTGCAGAACATGATGTCAAACTATTTGTTTGATTGGTTCGAGGTTCAGATATCATTTTGTCACTGTAATTCTAAGAAAGCGTATACATATTATACAACATTTTGAACAAGCAGAATAAAATTACCAATGAAAATACTTCAAATATCACATGCTTTATATGGACTGTCTGATTTGTTACTGAAACTAGTAAGTACTTCTAAAGTGATGAAAAACAAATTTGTACAAATTGTCAAAGCAGTGTTCCCTATTATTTTAACATCTCTTGTTATATACAAAAGAGATCATGATAAAATAATACAGTTGATGATTTCTTATTACAAAACAGTTGATGACATTTATAGAAGAGTAAAAGATTCTTCATAAACAACACAGTGTATTTCTTATTTACAATACATTTGATGATTTCCTGTATATATTATACAGTTGATGAATCCTTACATAAAGGTATAGTTTACGAATTCTTATATACATTACATTGGGGAAGAAATCTGCACTAACACGAAATATGTTGTTAATATTTTTATTCCAATGTTTCGATTTAAATAATCTTCATCAGGGAATAACAACATCAATTGCGTGACGTTGTCAAAACGGCGCGTAAACGCCACGTTGACGCTTCCACAAAATAGCGGAAAAAACATATATTAAATTATGTAAATTTATACACCAAGCAAATCCAAAATATGATAAAATAAAATAAAACATTGGATCTAAACGATACTAGCAGTTTCTACATAGAAGAAGAGAAAATTGAAAAAAGAAACTAACAATATTTTACTATCATAATAGTGATTTTGCTTACACAAAATTACATAAAACATTATTTCAGATCGTAGACGATTTTCGTGTTCATTCCCATCGGATGTAAAGTACCAAGTTTATGGATCCAGTATGTTTCTTTGCATAGTCTGTCCATCTCTCCGTGTACCACATCAATAGGAATGAACGAAAAATCGTCCAACGAATGCTGATTTGTATTAAAATGTGTAGCAACATTGGTCGAATAATACAAATTTATGCTAAAATTATTAATATCAAAACGATGACTGTTCATGCGTTTTGATACTTGCTGATTGGTTTGACCAACATATTGCATATTACATTTTTTACAGTTAATTAGATAAATTACATCGTTTTTTTGTTGTTGTTTTTTTATATACATTGCAGTTATTTTTCCTTATATCCAATACAGCTAATGATATTTATGTACAATATAGTGAATGATTATGTATGTACAATACAGTTCATGGTTCCTTATTTACATTACTGTTGATGATTTTAATGTATTTATAGGCCAAGGTGGGAGATATAGGTTTGATGTTTAAGATTAGAATATACTTCCAAGACAAGCATCACAGCTCCTCGTGGTTTTTAGCAAAGGTATGCCCAGTGTGGATCAGTTACACTTAACAGATTTTGACATTGAATGATTATCCTGTACCTGTATCAAGTGACACATTTTTAGGAACATTATGAAATAAACAAAATAATTTGTTGATCTTTTAAGTAGTGTTTAAACAGTATAAAATCTTCTTATGCAGAGATCTATTTTGAAGAAATATTTTAGATAAGATTTTCAATTGATGAAAGAAGTAACAATAATTATGAATTACTAATTCATTCACTGATTTGAATAATTGTATACATGTATTATGATGTCAAAGAAATAATTTGTCATGATGGAAATACCATCTTCACTTTACTCCGTATGTATGCATTTAATCACATGCTACCAGTGTAGATCCAGATCTGCCGGCCATCTGATACATATCTACACTGATCTCTTCTTGGTCAGAAATAACCTAATGAATTTAAAGCAAATCGTGCAGATCCTGATAAGATGGCATGAATATTCTGGCTAAGCTGGATCTACATTATTGACCCATGGGGTAATAGCCCTATCCCATGGAGTTAAGGGTTGAAAAAAACACCATTTTATGATAGTTTTGAAATTTTGGCAATGGTAACTAACTAAATGTCATTGTCATAAAGATAAACAGACTTACAGATAAAGATAAACATATGTCAATACTTGAAATGCTTCTGTTACATTTTGTTTATAAAAATGTTATTTGATTTCAGATGAAATTGAAAGATCATGATACTGGGGAGGAGTTTATTTTGGAGCACAATGATTGGATAGAATCAACCAATGAGAATCCAGAAGGGGCTTTAGAACTGCCTCTAGCCAGGCCTGACCTTGAACCACAGAAAGGTTAGGCAGATAACTTTTCATTTGTTTGCCGTAAATTTCTTTGAAACAAATGATGGCTAGTTTAATGGCATGGAAATTTTCTACTTCTCTTTACCGTTACCATTAATAAAATATATCATTAAACTTCTAACATGTAAATTATTGTTATTTATTTTGTAATATTGTAGTGACATACAAATCCACATGATTGAATGTGACAAAAAGTTTGCTGACAAACCCAAACTTTGCAGTCTAAAAGCAAGTATGTTCATTCAAGAATGTAAAACACAAGATAAATTAAGGATATATATATATATATAGTAAAGGGTTAAAAAAAGGCTGGAAAAATCTACAGCACTAAATCATTTATAAGAGAATATACAATATCCCATAATGTATGTCACTTTTTTTCAGAGCAAATTTACATAGTAACAGTGAAGACAGGTGATCTACCTCGTGCTGAAACTGAGGCCAGTGTGTTCTGTAATCTGATTGGTCAGTGGGGAAGTACAGGTCAAAGGTCATTGTCAGTGTCCAGTAACAAGGAACCCTTCAGAGCTGGTCAGGTAAGAGGCTGATGTGTTTTCTGTAATCTTGCTGGTCAGTGGGGAAGTACAGGTCATTGTCAGTCTTCAGGTATAAGGAACTTTTCAGAGATGGTCTGGTAAGAAGCATTGGTTTTTGTAGTCTAATGGTTCAAATAGAGTTATATGTAATAACTGACCAGCTTGAGCCACAAAACATGATTCACTATTGTTAAGAAATGACTAGAAGAGTTGTAAAAAGCATCATTGCAGTATAACATATTATTTGGCATACTTAATATACTGTTTCAGGAAGACACATTCACCTTGACCTGTATAGAGTTAGGTGACCTTCAAAAGGTCATTATAGGTCATGACACTGTGGGCAGAGGTCAAGGCTGGTTCTGTGAATCTGTGGTGGTGAAGGTCGCAGAAGAGAATGAAACCATCTTCCCATGTAACAGGTGAGTTACTTGATGTATATGTTTGTACTGTATTCCTAATGTGTATACTGTCATAAATGAATATCAAGTACTTTCTTTATATGTTGGTTCTGTGTTACAAGATCATCGTAACTTGTCAGAAATGTATATAAGTATCCATAAATTTGATTTTAAACAGAGATTTTGCTTAAATGTGTACTATCGTATTGTTGCTATCCATTATGTATAAGAAAAGTTAGAAAATATTGAAATATAGCAACTTGCCAAACAACTACAAGTCTCGGAATAGTTAAGCAAATTCATTTGATTAACTGGAGGTGATTTTTAAATGAATGGTTTATTTTACTGTAAGTCCTTGATTTAATAGCATGTGACATTTATTTAACTGCTAATTATGAGGATATCTTGAACTCGCTTGATTTCTTTAAATGGGCAAAATGAAACATTAAGTTGTTTTCTTTCAGGTGGTTGGATACAGGCTGTGCTGACAGAAAACTGAGTGTAGAGTTGCTGCCCCTTACGAAGTTGCCATTCTCATTTAACACTCCAACACGCTACACCCAGTCTGGTGAATTATTTTTCTTTCAAAAATATAAGTTTCTGTTACTTGGCTTTTGTGCAAAATATATATCCTAGCTATAGTACTTATTCTGGTTAGTTCACACAATCTACAACAAATGGTTAAGAATTGAATCAGAATTCTACACTTGTTTGCTGCAGGATAAGGCCAAAATTGCTAGATTGTACAGAAGTCAACAAAACAGTTTCATATGTATACTCATTTCACATTCCCTAGCTATGGAATTTTTTCAAGACTGTTTTTTTGTGTGGATGTGGCTACAATAAAAGCTGCCCACTGTTACAACTTTTTTTATCAATGGTCACTATATCGATGCCATCTTTTGCTCTGCATGCAATGTTGCTGTGCCAATTGCTATTCCCAGGCATATAAATTACTCTTTTTTCACATCTTTAAAAAAAAATTTCATTTCTCATAATTATGTGTTTAAATGCATTAGTGACTAGTGTAGATCCTGAACAGATGGGGCAGATCAAGGCCCCCGTCTTATCTGCGCTGTCTTGTCTGGATCAGCACTGTCCATTTGGTCAGAAATAAGCTTATGAATCTAACAGTGAACAGTATTGTAATTAGACAGTACAGATGTGCTGGCTGATATGGATCTACACTGTTTGCAAATGGAATGAAAGTTGTATCTATGGTGTAGATTGTTAAAATATATTTTAAGATTTTAGATTTAAAAATAAGTTGATTTCAGTCATCAGTGCTATGAACAACATATGGGTTGTTGTTTTTTTTTTAAGGGAACACATATTAACCTTTTTTTCTCCATATATACCTTTTTATCCCATGGGCAAACAGTGTAGATCCAGATCAGCTGGCACATCCATGCCATCTGATCAGGATCCGCACTGGTCCTCTTTTAGATCCATGGAGTTATTCTGACCTAAGAGTGAACAGTGCAGATCCTGATCAGATGACATAGATGTGCTTACCTATGCTTGCCTATGCAATTTAAGTGTATCTGTGGAGTAAAGAGTTAAACAACCAAATGCTATCAATTGTTGATTGAATCCTGAAGTAAATCACTTATCCTGTACAGATGGTGAGTGGAATATCCATGTGACCACAGCGGGACTGGACAGACTTGGCATGTTGAAGCCGGGACAGAAAGCAGGCGAGGTGTCTATAGTTGTGTATGGAACAGAGTCTGTGAAGGGACCTATACAGCTAGAATATCAGGATCCTGACAGTCCTGTCACATTACTGGCACCAGGCAAAACACAACACTTCTTTGTAAGTTACATCTTGGTGTTAAATAAGTCAAACACAGTTGCAGTTATAAATTAGAAATAAGTTCTTGAGCTTTTATAAAAATGAAATTGGATGTTAAAAATTAAATCATTTAGATAGATGGTTTGCAAGAAAATGTATCTCTCAGATATGCTCAGTTTGAATGGGAACACACCCTTTGGAAATGTTTCTTAAGAAAGATTTCTCCTCCCAATGCCACAGACTTAAATAACTCCTAAAATAATGTTTTATAAAGCTTTTTTTTGACATATGTATTTATAAAGCTTTTTATTTTTTTGACATATGTATGAATGAAGATACTGAAGATATGTATACTTTGCTCTGGCTTTAATTAGGGGTACAATACTACCCATTTTCTAGCAATACTAAATCGCAACATATATTATGCTATATTTTTCCTTAGGATTACGAACTTAAAGGTGTAGGAGAGATAGAGAAGATCCGAGTATCGTCAGGATATGAAGGAGACACAGAGGCTGTGTGGACCATTGAGAAGGTATACCAGCATTTATGTTGTCTCTTGGTTTTCCTTATTTGCCTTCTCTTCAAATTTGGGGTGTACTTTTGGTATCAGAGGTTGAGCTGCATGCTTAACCAATATTTGGCATTCAATTGAGCTGGTTTTAGAGTTCATAATTATGGTCAATGCAAGCTTCTTCTTTGGAGAAATTCTAGAGAACACAAAGTTGTTCGTTAAAGGAAGATGATTGTTCTAGACCGTTTTTTTTTAAATTAAGAATATTTGGGAAACTGGTTTTGTTGTAGGCTGTTGCTTTCGGGTATAGGACTGTAATAGTAAAGCTTTAATAAGCACAAACTTGCTGCATCAGAAAGTTTTGAAATTGTTAGATTTTTTAGCTGATTTTTCAACTTTTTTTCTTCAATGCTGAGCCTGACCAAAAACAAAATGTGTACAGAAATATTTTGTTATTTCCAGGTTGTACTGGAAGAACACAGTTCCCATGAGTCTCTGGTGTTCGATTTCCGAGCTTGGGTTGGGGAGGTTGGAGGCGATATACGCAAAGAAATGCCACTAGTCAAACCAGACAAATCCAACAAACAATGTATGCATAAATAGACCTTTTAAAAAGACATTGTTAAGGTTTTGCAATGAAATTGATTTCAAGCACAGTTTTTAAAAGGTAATTAAGAAGTTTGCTAAGATAAAGTCTTCAATAATAGTTGTTAGAATGGAAATGTATCATGTTATCATTTATCATTTGTAACCACTATTAAGTTTCCCTTTCCGTTTGCACTACTTTAAAGGACTATTTTATTTTACTAAGGCCATCCTGTTTAGAGGGAGTTGGGGTTGTTGGGTCTGGAAGCATGCTTGTATTTCATTATTTTTGTATTAGTCATTTTGCACAATTTAATGAGGCAAGTGCCTTGGTACGTCAGTATGCCGCCACATTGCTACACACTGTACCAACTTGTGATTTGGTGATGAAGCTATAAATAATTTGTTCACAGTGCTTATAAATAACCATTCTTTTTCAGTGGTTAAGTACTATATCCAGGTATACACAAGTGAAGAAGAGATGAGTGCATCAACCAATGCTAATGTGTTTGTCACCCTGTATGGGTCAAATTCTGACTCTGGAAGACGTCATCTGATACACAGCAAATCAGGGAAAAAACGCTTTCAAGCTGGACAGGTATGTGTTACTCATTTCTTGTTAATTCAGTAATATAATGTTTGTTTTCAATGGTCTATAGCATTCAGACAGAACGTTTTGGACATAATTATTCTGTAAAAATTTTTAAATGCCGTAAAGTCACTGACTTTTTAATTATCTTATTTTCAAAAAGCAACCTTTCCCTAAGATTTTATATTATGACAAGTAGTGCAAATGAACTTTTACTGAGAAGCTGATGAAAATATACACAATTTTTGCCATTAGTTAACTATTATCAATCAATGAAGGAATATACCCAGATTTCTTGAAAATATTATATATATTTAATCTGAAAATAAAAAGATAAAAAATTCTCAATCTAACCGTTATCTTGATGTAACTAAATGTAGTATTATATGTCTTGTTCAGATAACCCTAACCCACCAGTACCTACAATATTCCCATTTGTGTAGAGTGTAGACCCACATCCATGTAGTCCAATCAGGGTCTACACAGTTTGCTATTTAGTTTATGCATTTCTTCACCTCTAGGAACAATAAATGAACTGACCCAAATTTACTCTTTCCTCCATAAACAAGTCTTTTTTGGCATGGGTGAACAGTGTAGATCCAGATCAGCAGGCAAATTTGTGCCATTTGATCAGGATCTGCACTTTTCACTTTTTTATTTATTAAGTTATTTCATACCAAAAAGTGAACAGCTGAGATCCTGATCAGACAGTATGGATGTGCTGGCTGATCTTGATCTAAACTGGTGGCACATGGGTAAACAGGCATATATATGGAGTAAAGGGTTAAAAAATATGGTGAGACCATTATAGGAATTGAGTGGGTTAAGGGTTTCCTGGCACCTCCATTGTAGTACATACCTTGCTGAATTTTGTAGACTGCACAGTGTTTAGCTTCACTTAGCTTGCATTAAATATTCTTATCAAGCACATAGAAAACCAATACCCTCATTTGTATTTTAGAATTTTATTTGTGATTTATTTGAATGTTACACATTGCACTTCCAGTCAGAATTTTCCGAGGTAAGATAGAGTTCCTAATGGCTGCAGCTACTCTTTGGTGTGTGCTCCATTAACATTCTCTCCCATCTATTCTACCCTCCTGTACCTCATTAACTGAACTTCTGTCAACTCCACAGTTTCTTTACTTGACAAAAACTGACTGATAGAAAAACAGTTGTAATATATGAATTGTGACATTGCTCTTTTTTGAAAATATTACAAATTTAGAGTCCCTCAAAAATTTATTATTTGACAGTTTGTTCTTTGGCAAATTAAGTCAATAAGTCAAACAATTAAAGCACTTTTCAAATGCAGTTAATAAACTTACCATTAAAATGCAATATTTCTTGCATTTCATGTTTTTATATAAAATAATCAGAATGATGGTGGTTTGTTAGCACTCCTTATCATCAAAATTTTCCCAATAATAGATTCCATTCAAACTTTGTCTATGTCAAGAACATGATGTTATGCAATGGAAAACCAAATAAAAATGGGACCTTACTGGGGTTACTTGTTTTTTATTAGATACCAAAGATGTCACATTTTGAACAATTTTTACGATTTTCATAGACCTCTTTGTCGGCATAAAATCATAGAATGTATCACAAGAATATCATAAATAATTCTATTTTTCAGTTAAAAACATTCTGAATTACAAATAAATTGCTAATTATTGCAATAAAAATAATGAAACACATATAAAAAATTAAGTATTACCTATTTTACTACAAAGAATTTATCGTCAAATCTTTTCATTTTAAGGGATGTTTTTAAGTTTACTTAAATTTAACATAATAGAATTTCACCATATACTACCAATATATTTACCAATGTATAACAAACATAAAATAAAAAAGAAAAATGTAGGTTACCATGTTAATTTGTTCGAAATGGCAATTTCAAAAAGGGGGGGGGGGTAATTATGTATAAACAAAAAGACTTAAAGGTTTATAGTTTACATCGTTAATTATTACTGTGGTGTCATTTTATTTAGCGATGGCTTAATTTTTGCGTATTTCGCGCTCGGACCAGTGCGCGAATTTAAAGCCTAAGCCCAAATTAAACCAAATATCCACATACGTATCTGAAACGAGCTATGTCCGAATATGTCATGTCTTGGACCGTGAACTGTGTTTTATACATTGATAAAACCCAGATTGGACCGTGAACTGTGTTTTATACATTGCATTTAGACGGTGGTACAGTAGTTTAATACTCGTTGAAAAAAAACTGTAGCGAACACCTTTTAAAGGCCTTATATACATGTAAAAGTAATATTAGGTGCTGAGGTCTGTGGCTATTGCTCAGAGCCCAAGGTAATAAAACTGATAATAGAAGCAAGTCTCAGATTTCAGCAAGCTGATATTGATTGAATTAAAACACAGTCTCCAAACTCAGAAGCCAGAAAAAATGTAGACTGGTTTTCATTCTCAGAACTCAGTAGCTTGATATTTGAGACTGGTTTCCATTCTCAGAACTTAGTAGCTTGAAATTTGAGACTGGTTTCCATTCTCAGAACTCTGTAGACTGATATTTGAGACTGGATTCCATTCTCAGAACTTAGTAGTTTGAAATTTGAGACTGGTTTACATTCTCACAACTCTGTAGACTGATATTTTGAGACTGGTTTCCATTCTCAGAACTCAGTAGCTTGATATTCAAGACTGGTTTCCATTCTCAGAACTACTTTAAAAGCAAACACCATCAATGAAGATTTTAGAGTTAGGCACCAAAGGTATTTGAATCATTGTCCCACAAATCAAGTGTGATGTGTTTAGCTTTGATGTTTGCTGTTGATTTTAGATTGTAGACTTTGAATATATTGAACTGAAGTTTTTCATACTTGCTACAACCTACAAATTTTCAGTTTTTACCACTTTGTCAAGCTGTAAATATGATATACCAAACTTTGTTTCTTGCTTTAAATGACAGATGTTAGTATTTAAAAAAAGCTGGAAATCAGTTTTTGTGAAAAGTAGAACCAAACAATTTGGAAAAAGTAAGGATGTTTAACCCTTCACTCCGTGGGATAAGGCTTTTATCCAGTGTGAGACCTATGTAGATTTAAACTGGCCTGCACTGCCATGCAATCTTATCAGGATCTACACTGTTTGCTTCTTGGTCAGAAATAACATGAGTTTTAAAAGTCACCAGTTTGATTAAATGTGTATCCATGGAGTAAAAGGTTAAATAATGATAACAAGGTAGAATTGTAATGTGCTATGCTGGCCAGTTGCTTAGCCATGAAGTGTTTTACAACTTCTGGCAAATATAGGGACTTCATCATATTGGATGCAACAAAATAAACAAATTCTGGTGAAGAATAAAACTACCTGTTCTAACTTAACAGAATCCATGGACTTAATTTTCCGTGTGACAGATGTTTTAAAATTTCATTGACTTTTTCAAGCTACAATGAGAGATTGCTGTTTGGCCCTGTTGCTAATGCCTGATCATCTTTAATTTCTTCATTTTTACCTTGCTTTTATCTGTTTTGCCTACCCCAGATGAACTCTTTCTTAATGCAAAGAAATTTATTTGTCTTAATTTTTTTTTTAATTCTAATTCTTCTAAAATCTATTTAAAATCTTGTGTGAAACAGAGTTGTGACTTGCGATTGATTTCAAACTTCACACATTTATCATTCATCACTCACTACACCCTAGCATGTGTATCTCAAAAATCCAACAGTTTTTGTTTAATTATTTTGCACCTTTCACTTTGTGTTTGGGTGAAAAAGGAGGTCAAAAGGGTTCAGGGTACATTCACCTGAAACATAACATATAGACCTATACAAAAGTGAGGCAATAATAAGTTTCACTGAATTGTGAAAGTGAATCAAGCTTATAATTTGTTGTTGTTTTGTCTGTCTGTGCTTACTAATGGATACTTCGGAGGTGGTTATAAGAACAATTGATGTAAATTCTATTCATTCAGTCTTTTACCTGGGTAAAATTTTCTCTTACGTGGCTAAAAGAACAAAAGACAGAAACAATGGGTAGCCACATAGGTATACATTATTTAGCACATCCAAACATCTGTCTGTCCATCAACATTAGATTATTTAAACATTTCTGAATAACTTAAAAAATTAACTATGTGATTGACTAAACAAAAATGATCCTCTTCAGTTATTACACCATAAACATGATTGTATGTCCCATAATTCTCACACAATTTGTTTCATAATTATCCCCCTTTCAGTTTGTCATTTAACTAGACAGTTTTTACTGTTTTTCTTAGTAACAAAATGAGATGAGAAAAAGCCAACACAGTTATGTTCTTGGCAAAACAGTCATTGGCCAGCTTAGTAAATATTAAAAATATTTACTTCCACTGAGATTGCATATGAATTGTATGATTATTGTAATAAAAGTTGGACAGTGTAATTTTGTTACAAACAGTAATTTTGTTACTGTGAGCATTCACTTTTACATCTATAAGAACAACAAAAGTTCATTTCCGTTGTGTGTGTATCACTAAGCTAATTATTGTATGTGCAAGACTGACTGACCATCCTGAAAATAATATTAATTAATTATAGACTAATTCCCTGGTCTATAGGTGTGTTATTTTTATAAATAAAAGGGGACATATTGATCTTCAATTGAGCTAGTTATGCAGTTTGCAAAGAATTCTGAATTTGCTGACAACACCATTATTATCATAGCCAATACCCAACGACTCAGTTCATTGGCCATTCATGAATATTATGTGACCATCAGCTCAGCCAGTCATCCTTGCTATATTTTCAAAATGTACAAGCATACATGACACAAGAACAGGATTTGGAGGAATTTTCAGCAACAATGTTTATACCATCAAGTTTTGAAAAATGTATACTATATTTCATAAGTGTTTTACAATGAACTTGTTAAAGAATGCATATTCTTCCTAGATAATTAAGTAAATATGAATATTTATATGAATTGCTGTATTGTGGAATAAATTACTCACAAAACACTCTAATCTTTAAATTTCATGATTGTACAATAGAATCTATGTTTAAACCAATCTCTGACAGGCCACAATCTTGCTTTTGTCTGCTGTCAAGTTTTTACCTGTCCACATGAACTACATGTTTAACTCTTTACTGTATATGGGTTTTATTCTGTGTGTGAAAAGTTTAGATCCAGGTGAGCTTGCAAAGCCATGCCATCGTTCATCTAATCTAAGATATACTTTTCTCTTCTTGGTCAGAATGAATCTAATGAGTCTTATTGTAGATCCTGATCAGCTGCATGGATTTGCAAGCTGATCTGGATCTACACTGTTCACACATGTGATTAAACCCATATTTATGGAGTAAAGACAAAACTGATCTTCAGAAGAATGATTCAAACCACAGTTGGGCTTGTTTTGAAATTATAGGTGGACAGTTTTGAGTTGGAGGCTGTTGACCTTGGCAGTTTGGAGAAGTTGGTGGTTGCTAAGGGACCTGGGAAACCATGGTTACTGGAGAAGATTGTTGTCAAGAGGGGCCAGTTTGCTGCAGAGGAACACATCTTTATGTTTCAAGAGTAAGTTTGAGTTAATATCCCCAGTTTCAAAAAAAAAGGAATATGGAGTTGGAATGATACTGGTAATTGGATGGTTAACAATTCCAACAACATTGCATTTGCAAGATATACAAAAGTATTTGGAAATGGGTTAATAACAGTGTGCCTCTCTGTAATAGTTGTATAACTTGTTCAGTGTAGTCTCTTTAGTTTCTCATATTGAAAGTACAAACTTTTGACCATAATCATAATGAATTTTGAAAGTGTTTCTTTTGGATTGGATTTGTTTAGAGAGGTTTTTCATCAAAAAAGTTAAACTACTCAACAAGCTGTGATTCCCAGTATGCAGCACTCACTGCACTAAAAGCATACATATTCATGTAAATGGATTTTATTTTTCTAGTTGGATAGGAGACAAATCCAGGCAGAATGTTGAGATAGAGGAAACCTTGAAGTTAACAGCAACCATACCTAGTCAGATCTCTATACCGATCGAGGAGGCTCCAGATCTAGAAACATCAAGTAAGTTAGATGAAAGTACAAATATACCTGAAAACGTTCCTTTTTTTACCTTTAACTTGAAATATTTGGTGAAATTATAACCTGATGTCAACTGCTAAATCAGTGGATCTATAGAATGGTCAATTACTTTTACATTAAAGATTCTTTATCTTTTCGGGTTCAAACAGGTAGATGGAATTTAAACATGCAAATATTGTTTTGTTATAAAATATATGTACAGAAGTGAGTAAGGGAATTTTACTCAGAAAGCTGGCAATGTAAGGTGTCAGATTTATTCGAGTCACAAGATTCTGCATGGGAAGAAACTGCTGCCTCTAACCTTGCATTCTTCGGGCTCTGTTGACAGAGAAACATGCATGCTCATTGACATCACTAGTATAAAAAAGTCCTACAGTTTGTGATTTTATTGTATCATAGCTAGGTCCTGCAAAGAGCAAACTAAAGTTAGTGTTCAGAAAGAAATTTGCCACATGCTACATTTGTGTACATTTATGATCAGGCACCTTACTATCCCTGCAGCTTAACTAAGGGTAGGTAATGGCTATCCTAGGCTATATTTAGATATGATCTATTTATTTGTATTGTAGATGGTTCCTGGATTATAGAAGGTATGACAGGAGGACGTCGGGGACCAGATGGTGCTCTTGACCTTGTGGTTGTGTTCTGTGGTCAGAATGCTGAGAGCAAGCCACAACCTCTGATCTCCGACAGGGAAAACCCCTTTGAAATAGGACAAATGGATATTTTCAAGGTGTGTGTTTATGCATAACAGAGCAAACATTTTTTTAGAAGTCAGTGGAATAACCAGAAAGGAATTTTTAGAGAGGCCTACCTTCTTCCTCATTTTTGTCATATTACTTGATTTTGGCATTGGTGATTTCTCAAAACTTAAATTTTTGTAAGTATATCGGTATGCATCAACAAAGTTAACCCTCATTAAAGTGTGGAAACTTCACAGATGAACAGAAAGTATATTAAGAACAAAGTAATTCTTTTAAATGTATTTGCTATGGAGAACAATTCAAATACAGTGGAGCTCCGCTATATCGCGATCCGCTATATAATGGGAAATCCAATATAATGCGGTTGATTCATGGACCCCGTTTTTTTTTCACCATGAAATGATACCCATATTTTGTCTAAGTCTTTGGACGGAAAAAAAATTTTTTCTGGCTGAACGAATATTTAGAGACCAGAAGTTTTATTTAAAGAAAGATTGTCTGAACATTTAGATACATGTACATTAATTAACACGTCCGTAAACGTAAGCTGAGAATAAGTCAACACCTGTCAGACGTTTCTTCCTTTGAAATTTCTGCTTACCTTTGTCAAGCAATTAACTCCATAGTTGTTAAATAAACATCCTATTGTTGTATAATCAACAAAAAATGCGATGGCTTTGCAAATAGGGGTGCAATAGATTAGTTGCAAACTGCCAATTCGGCGCAAGGCTGGTAATGCAGACACAAACACAACCCGATCAGAATTTAGCAATAATTATACTAGATACGCTGTCAATCAAACAATCAGCTGATTTAGAAATCATCCTAGTTTGTTGACGGGTTGAAATTCTTTTGTACAATAGCATCGATCGATTTTTGAGCGGTGCGCACCATTTCAAGTTGACGTCGGCGTCTTTGATGTTAAATACACAGGCATCGCTGACATTTTGGATAAAAAAGGCCAATAAACAGGTGTTGAACAGAGCAGTTCTAAATTTGATGATTTAAGTCAATGAACATGTATCATTTCTCGGATATTTTATGGGCAAGTATTAGCACTATTAAAAATATACATTGATCTCTTTATTTCTTACTCGTAATAAAAAATTATTAGATCTAGATCTACACTGGTTGTAAATATAATAAATGCTGTGCTAAGTTCTTGAATGTTTCATATTTTATAAATATGTCACTCCTTTTAATATTGCTTGTATTTCTTTTCCCTGTGAGATATGGTTTTTATCTCATTGGTGGCCCCTGTAGATCCAGATTACCCTGCACATCTGTGGTCAGAAATAACCTAATGAATCTTTAAGTGACTACATGTAGTGTAGATCCAGATCTGACTGCTTGGATTTGCAGGCTGATCTATATCTACACTGATTGCACATGGGACTGAAGTGTTATCCATGGAGTGATGGGTTAATAAATTGTAAATTTATCTCATAAAAGATGATTGTGTTTTTAGGTGAACTACTCAGAAAAGATCGGAGAACTAAGGAAAGTGCGGCTTGGTTTTGCTGATCAGAAGGTCATCAAGGCGTGGTATGTCAGAAAGGTAAGGCAGTGTTCAGATACATGTAGTGTTCGTTTTCTTTTTTTAATAATAACCCAGCAAATTGGTATATTTCTTGCAACTTGATATTTGATAATAAAATGATATGTTTTCTTTTACACATAATATCTCATCAAATAAACGCTTTTCATACTTCGCAGTGGCCCAACTGTTCATAGAATTAATATTGTTATCTGGAAAATATCGAGCTAGAAAATTCATTTTGTGTATTGTGATATCATTTAATTACTCTGGGACACAGAAAATCATCTGGTATAAAATTATCTTAAATAAACCCTGTTCAGCCTATTTTTAATGAAATTGCTAAAATCAGCAATTATTCGACTTTTATTATGAAAATCTAAACCCTCAGACCTATAAACTCTTTCAATATTCATCCTGGTATTATTGCTGTTAAATGCTGCCTAGGAGTCCAAGGGTTTATAAACAATCTATTAAAATTACCTTTTTAAAATGTTGTGCAAAAATAGCCAGTACAGAGTGTATTTAAAGATTATTGAATGCATTACTTGCACTTCATTTGAAAAATTAATGTTTCAGATAAAACATTTAAATCTGCACTGTAAAAAATCAACACATTTATGATGTGAAATCATCTAATTTTCAACATTTTCTCCCCTTTAGACTTTGGTATGTTACCATACTCACCCCTTTTGCTGAAGCTTTGAGTTTGTGCAGATTTCCTAGTACAAAATTTTGTGCCAACTTTACACATCACACATTTTCTGTTGTTTCCTAATTACTGGAGCGAGGTTTCACAGAGTCTATTTTGTTGACAGATCACTTTTGAGGACCAGGACTCACATGACATGTTCTGGACAGACTTGAATGACTGGGTTGCCATTGACAACAAGCTGGATGGATGGAAGGAGTTCCCGGTACCCTGGCCTGCTGTTCAGATCTTGCCAGGTATGTTTAACTATTTCTACCTGCTCATTACCTGATTTTAGTGGAGTATTTAAGGAAAATTGTTTTGGTAAACCTTATATCCCATGCATTGAGCTTGTATCTGCTATGTTATTAGTGTTTATCCAGATCAGCTTGAATATCCATGCAGTCTGATCAGGATCTACACAGTTCACTTTTAGATTCATTAGATTATTACTGATGAAGATGTGAGCAATGTACATGTAGATTCAGATTGGACTGCACAGATCTGCAGGCTGATCTGAATCTAAATTGTTTGCCCATGTGATTACAGGTGTAACTTGTGATGATAATAATTACAAGAGAAGGCCATTGCCTGATTGGTCTCTAAAACAAAGCAGCTAATATCAGACATGTTTTAAGTCATATTTATTATAAACATTCACTGTCAGAATGTTTACTTGTCTGAACTAGACTTGAGTAGGTTCTTGATTTTGCCATTTTCCTCACCAGTTACTATATACATGTATTTCATTAAAGTTATTTACATTCTTCTATTGCTCAAACAAAGCATTTTGCTCCAGTCAGTTGATCATTAGAATAATAAAGACAATATTATGTCTCCCCCCCTGTGGGGGAGACATATTGTTTTTGCCCTGTCCGTCTGTCCGGCACTCCATCTGTCCATCTGTCACACTTCGTTTCCGCTCAATAACTCGAGTATCCTTTGACCCAGAGCCTTCAAACTTCATAGGATGATAGCCCTTATTGAGTAGAAGAACCCTATTGATTTTGGGGTCAGTAGGTCAAAGGTCAAGGTCACAGTGACCCGAAGAGTGAAAACTGTTTCCGCTCAATAACTCGAGTACCCTTTGACCCAGAGCCTTCAAACTTCATAGGGTGATAGCCCTTATTGAGTAGAAGAACCCTATTGATTTTGGGGTCAGTAGGTTAAAGGTCAAGGTCACAGGGGCCCGAAGAGTGAAAACTGTCCGCTCAATAACTCGAGTACCCTTTGACCCAGAGCCTTCAAACTTCATAGGATGATATCCCTTATTGAGTAAAAGAACCCTGTTGATTTTGGGGTCAGTAGGTCAAAGGTCAAGGTCACAGTGACCCGAAGAGTGAAAACCGTTTTTGCTCAATAACTCGAGTACCCTTTGACCCAGAGCCTTCAAACTTCATAGGGTGATAGCCCTTATTGAGTAGAAGAACCCTATTGATTTTGGGGTCAGTAGGTCAAAGGTCAAGGTCACAGGGGCCCAAAGAGTGAAAACCGTTTCTGCTCAATAACTCGAGTACCCTTTGACCCAGAGCCTTCAAACTTCATAGGGTGATAGCCCTTATTGAGTAGAGGAACCCTATTGATTTTGGGGTCAGTAAGTCAAGGTCAAGGTCACAGGGGTCCGAAGAGTGAAAACTGTTTCCGCTCCATAACTTGAGTACCCTTTGACCCAGGGACTTCAAACTTCATAGGTTGATAGCCATTATAGAGTAGAAGAACCCTATTAATAAGGGGGTCAGTAGCTCAAAGGTCAAGGTCACAGGGGCCTGAAGAGTAAAAACCATTTCCGCTCAATAACTGGAGTACCGTTTGACCCAGAGCCTTCAAACTTCATAGGGTGATAGCCCTTATTGATTAGAAGAACCCTATTGATTTGGGTCAGTAGGTCAAAGGTCAAGGTCACAGGGGCCTGAAGAGTGAAAACCGTTTCCACTCAATAACAGGAGTTCTATTTTACCCAGACCCTTCAAACTTCATACGATGGATGTCCTTATTGAGTAGAGGACTCCTATTGATTTTGGGGTCAGTAGGTCAAAGGTCAATGTCACAGGGGCCCGAAGAGTAAAAACCGTATCCGGTCAATTACTGGAGTACCGCTTGACCCAGAGCATTCAAACTAAATAGGGTAATAGCCCTTATTGAGTAGAAGAACCCTATTGATTATGGGATCAGTAGGTCAAAGGTCAAGGTCACAGGGGTCTGGGCGCAGGGGGGAGACATGCGTTTTTCACAAAAAACATCTAGTTTAACCTAATTTTGTGATGCATTGTTCTGGTAAATAATGTGTAATCTGTTTATTTTTGTCCTTCAGAAATAGATTTGTTAGGTGTTAACATATTGCTCAGCAAACTGATGTGTTAAACCCTTTCTCTGTTGCAGCTAATACTTTTACTATAATGATGGCACTTGTTTGTATATAAACAGTTGTGAAGTACCAGGTCACAGTACAGCTAGGACAAGTGAACCCCGATTCTGCTGACAATGATGTGTATGTATACATGTATGGTGATCAGGGAGGCACAGGCAAACGACTCCTCAAACATTCAACCACCAATGCTGTCAAGTTCCAGGAAAGCCAGGTACTCTATGATTACAATCAATGATGTCTTTTTAGTAGATTGTGTATGCACCAAAAAAAAAACCTTTTACTCCAAAATATATGGGATTTATGATGGATGCAACCAGTATGGAGATTCAGATGTAAATGCCAACATGAGTAATATTATACTGACAACAGTATTTGAGGACCTTTAACCCTTTACTCCTTAGATACACTTAGTTGGGTGTCGAACAGTGTAGACCCAAATCATCTGTGTTGTATAATCAGGATCTGCACTGTTATAATCGAGTAGAAGTGTAGATTACTGAAATGTAATCCCATATGCTACCATTGTAGATCCAGATAAGCCTGCACATCCATGCAGTCTGATCCTGATCTGCACTGTTCTCTTCATAAGTAATCTTATAAATGTTAAAGTCAACATTTTAGACCTTGATTAGGCTGCACAGTTGTGCAAGTTGATCTGGATCTACACTGGTCACACATGGGATATAAGCAGTATTCATAGAGTAAAAGGTTAAGCAAGTTTGCTTTCAGGGCATCTGATCTTTCTTCATCAGATCAGTCAAGAACCTTAATTGACAATTCATTGAAATTCTGGCTTCAAATAATCCATTGGAAGATTGGTCAGATTTCATGTATTTATACTATAAGTTTGTCGATTGTGGGACAAGCAATGCGAACTCAAGCTTTTCTGTTCTATGTCACCAAAGCTCTCATATGAGAGCATCTGAAGTTTAAATTACATTTTTAGCTCGACTATTCGAAGAATATGTCGAGCTATTGTACTCACTTGGGCGTCGGTGTCACCGTCGGCGTCCCGCTTTGGTTAAAGTTTGCGTGCAACCTGCTGATATCTTAAAAACTACTATAGCTACAGCTTTAAAACTTGGCACACTTGTTCATCATCATGTCCAGAGTATGTATGCCAAGAACCATAACTCTAACTTTCATTTTGATCAAATTATGGCCCTTTTTCGACTTAGAATTTCAGGTTAAAGTTTGCGTGCAAGCTAATGTACAGACACATAACTTCAATACAACTTATACTACAGCTTTGAAACTTGGCACACTTGTTCATCATCATGTCCCGAGTGTGTATGCCAAGAACCATAACTCTAACTTTCATTTTCATCAAATTATGGCCCTTTTTTCGACTAAGAATTTCAGGTTAAAGTTTGCGTGCAAGCTACTGTACAAACACATAACTTCAATACTACTTATACTACAACTTTGAAACTTGGCACACTTGTTCATCATCATCTCCCAAGTGTGTATGCCAAGAATCAAAACTCTAACTTTCATTTTATTAAAATTATAGCCCTTTTTTGACTTAGAATTTCAGGTTAAAGTTTGCGTGCAAGTTAGTGTACAAACCCTTAACTTCCATACTACTTATACTACAGCTTTGAAACTTTCAGCACTTGTTCATTTTCATATCCCGAGTGGGTATGCCAAGAAGCATAACTCTAACTTCCATTTTGTTCAAATTATGGCCCTTTTTCAACTTAGAATTTCTGGTTAAAGTTTGCGTGTTAGCTTGTTACTTTCATACTTCTTGTACTATACTTTTGAAACTTTCAACACTTGTTTACCATCATGACCCTGACTATGTATGCCAAGAACCATAACTCTTTCTTTAATTTTTAATCAAATTATGGCCCTTTTTCAACTTAGAATTTCAGGTTAAAGTTTGCGTGCAAGCTAGTTACTTTCATACTTCTTGTATATAGCTTTGAAACTTGTTCACTATCATGACCCTGACTATGTATGCCAAGAACCATAACTCTTTCTTTGATTTATATCAAATTATTGCCCTTCTTAGACTTAGAAATTAAGGTTAAAGTTTGCGTGCAAGGTGGTGAAACCTCATATCTTTCATTCTATTAAAACGACAACTTTAAAACTTTGTATACCTTTATTTTATCATACATCAGGTTGATTTTCAAAGGCCCATAACTCATCCTTGCTTTTTTATTTAATTTTTGCCCTTTTTCGCTTTAATATATATAGAAATTAGAATTAAGACTTAGAAATTATGGTTAAAGTTTCAATGTTAGTGTTTTTCATAGGTAATGCTATAGAAAAGATTTAAAACAGATGTACTTAACATACTTTGGTTGAAAGTGTTGAGTGGTTATACTATACTATACTATACTATACTATACTATACTATACTATAACATACTATACTATACTATACTATACTACCATACCATACCATACCATACCACACCACACCACACCACACCACACCACACCACACCACACCACACCACACCACACCACACCACCACCCACCCCACACCCACCCACCCACCACCACCCACCAGCACCCTCACCACCACCACCCACCCCACACCCACCCACCCACCCCACCCACCCACCCACCACCACCCCACACCCACCCACCCCACACCCACCTCCCACCACCACCTTCCACCACCACCACCCACCTCACACCCACCCACCCCACACCCACCCACCCCCCACCACCACCACCCACCACACCACACCACACCACACCACAACCCACCACCACCACCCCACACCCACCCACCCACCACCCACCACCACCACCCCCCCCCACCCACCCCCACACCACCACCCACCCACCACCACCCACCAGCACCCTCACCACCACCACCCACCCCACACCCACCCACCCCTCACCCACCCACCACCACCCCACACCCACCCCACCCCACCCACCCTAAACCCACCCACCCACCACTACCCCCTACCACTACCCACCACCACCACCACCCACCACACTACCACCACCCCCCTCCACATACCACCAACACCACCACCAACAATAACACCAACAACACAACCAACAATAACACAAAAAACAACAACTACACCACCAGCAACACCGTCAACAACACCACCAACAACAACATCAACACCAACAATAGCATCAACAACCACCACCAACAGCAACAACACTGACAACAACACCACCACCAACAACAACAACACCAACAACACAACCAACAACAACACCACCAACAACACCACCAACAACAATACCATACCTTACTATACTACACCACACTATAGGTGGGCAGGGGTGTATGGACTGGGTTGTGTAAACCCTCTAAAAAAACTACAATAATAAATTAAGTGTAATTTATTGATTTCCTAACTTGGATTAAGAAACTTTTGTTCATGTGTGTGTGTTGGGTGTCATAAACTCCTGAATCACTCCCCAGTTTAAATGAAGCCCAGTTTTAAATGTGCTTAAATATGTCTGACTTCAAATAGTCAAGCGTGCTGTCGTTTCCGACTGGCTCTTGTTAGAAATATGCACCAATATTTATGAAAATAGAGAAAATAGCACAAAACACTTAAGGCAAAATATATTCTACAAATAGATTTTGCTAAATTTATTTGAATGATTACAGGCTAGTCTCAGTTGCATTCTTTGAAAAGAAATCTGTGGCTGCAGTACAGCATAACAATCACACTGACTTCCATAATAATTAACATAATTCATAATAATTTATTCATTAAATAAAAACAATCTTGATATTGTTGATTATTTTATTAAATAGAAAGATCATTTATTGTGCCACTCTTAGGAGAAGTTGGGGTATATTGCTTTACACATGTTGGTCAGACAGTCCATCGGTCCACCCTTAACCACCTTGTTTGATCAATAACTTGACAGTGCTTTCACCTATGGTCCTAAATTTGGTAGGGAGATTGGTCATCACTTGCAGATGACCCCTATTGATTTTAAAGTCAGTATGTCAAAGTCAAAGTGAACTTCAACTTAAAAACCTGTTTCCATCAATAAATAGGCAATCCTTTCACGGAAGGTCCAAAACTTTGGTAGGAAGGTTGGTCATCACCTGTACATGACCCGTATTGATTTTTAGGTCAGTAGGTTAAATTCAAGATCACAGTGACCTTCAACACGAAATTCTTGTCTGATCAAAAACTTCAAAATGATATTACCTCATATTTGTAACGGAGGTGTTTATCATGTGTAGATTACCCCTATTTACTATAAGGTCTGTAGGTCTTAGGTCAAAGTCACTGACTTTCCACACAAATATCATGCCTGACTAATAACTAAACAATGATTTTATATACAATCCTCAGATTTCAAGAAAAGATGATCATCACTTGTTCATGACCTCTATTGATTTTCAGGTTAGTAGCTCAAAGGTCAATTTCACAGCCACCTTTCACACAAACTTCCTTACCAATAACTTCATAACAATTTAGCCTTCGATCCTCCAATTAGGTACTGAGGTTTGTCATCACATGTACATGTATCCTATTCATTTTCTGGGCAGTAGGTCAAAGGTCAAGGTCACAGTGAACTTCAATACAAAAATCTTATCTCACCAATAACTAGACAATGATTTGTGTGATCAATAACAGAAGTTAATATCCATTTGCATTTGGGGTGGAGGGGGCATACATGTTTTACAAACATCTCATGTAATGTTTATAGGCTGTGTGAAAACCCATGTCTATCACAAGAATAGTTGGTTCAGCCCCAGTTTGATTCCCAGCCGACGATCTTTTTCTTTCTTTTTATACTGTAAACTTAGATCATTTCCCATTCAGCATGGACCTATATGTGTACAAATCTAATTATAAACTTAGAAATGAAAATTACACTCATTTTCATCTTGAAAATAAAATTAATGTATATACAAACATCTCTTGTTTATATGCTGTGTGAAAACCCATGTCTATCACAAGCATGATTGGTTCAGTGGTTGAATGCACGCCTGCCATGCATGCAGCCCCAGTTCGATTCCCAGCCGACGATCTTTTTCTTTCTTTTTATACTGTAAACCTAGATCATTTCCTGTTCAACTTGGACCTATATGTGTAAAAATCTAATTATAACCTTAGAAATGAAAATTACACTCATTTTCATCTTTAAAATAAAATTAATGTAAACTTTATCAAAATGTATAGGTATTGTACCAATGGTGGACCTTCTGAACTTAAATATGCTTTGTCATATTCTGTTCATCATTGCTATAACAATACTGTAAAACCTCGCTATTAAGACCACTCATAGGACTGGCAAAAGTGGTTTGTTTTTGAGGGGTAGTCTCAAATATTGACGTTTAAAACCACTTCTTAACACAATTTGGTTCTTTAAAAACATACTCTGATTAGTGTGTTGGGGAGGAGTGGGGTCTGATTGTATTGTGGTGATTTTTAAGCGGGGTTTTTCTGCATTTCACTGAAAGCATGACTTTCTAATGTAAATAGGTAAATTCTGTAAGCCTGTGCTTGTGCGGGTCTCCATCTAACATCTTTAATGTTTGGAAGCATCAGTCAGAAGCATGGGAGTTTTGCAAGTCAGGCTCCACTCGGTTTCAGTTTGTTTGTCTTTTCCATTTGCAAAAAAAGATTCATCAACACTGCAAATAAAGAACATTTTTTTTGCAATCATTCTAGCATTGCAGAAGTACCATAACAACTCCTTATTCATCCCAGTCTTTTTGACTGTTGTTGTATTTGATGTTAAATTAATATCCCAAATAAGGTTTCTTTTTGCATCCAGTGCTATAATGCTTTCTTCAGCACACATAATTGACAATGGCATTTTCAAAGATGTTGTGTACTCTCCAGTTTTCCAGGTGTCCATTTCAATAATGGTGATGGTAGACTTTTGTCTATCGGTTAAACAGATAAGTCGGTTTTTCTGATGAAAAGCAATGTATGCGGGTTGTCTTAACTTTGTTTCTGTTGATAAAAGGCTTTTTCTTACGATACCATCCAAACCTAAAATCAGAACTTCTGCCGGTTTTGTACATGCTACCAACAAACAGCTTTCATTATCATCATATGATATGCCTTCACATCTTGCATCTGTTGTTATACTCTGGATTTCGGTCATTTTAGAGCTTTTTACACTCATCACCTTAATTGTTCTTTCATTTGGAAATGTGACAGCAATTTTGTTTTCTGCAATAACAGTCATGTCCCAGGGTCCAGAAGACATTTGCTGTGTGAACTGCACTTCCCCCTTTTTTATAAATTCTATAGAATTGTGTATATGGTCAGCAAGAAGAAACTCGGAAGTTGACAGAGAAAGAACTGTTGGTACACCATAATCCGGATAGTAAGCAAGGCTGCTTATTGGTTTCTTATCACTGGCATCTAGGATTAGTAACTCACCAATCTGATCTATGTTGTTCAACATGTTTTTCAAGGGATCATTAACAAACACATACTTTCTGACATTATTGTTTTCTTTGAGCTCTGTCATCTGTTTTTCCAACATTTCTTTTAGCTCTTCAGCTTTGTTCATTGCAATGAACAACTGCTTACTCTGTTTTGTGGTTTTTAGAATTTCAATGTCAGATTTCATTTTTGCTAAAGTTTCTTTTGCAGCTATTATATCCAGCTGTATTTCCTGCATTTTCTTTGCATCTTCTTGTTCAATGTTACTTACTTCTTTCAAAATTGTTTTCTTTAGCAGTTCAATTTTATCATTTATTGCTTTCTGAAATAGGTCAATATCAAAAATAGCTTTTTCTGCAGAGTCCTTGCTTGTCTGGGTATTTTCCTCAGTATGCTTTTCCTGGAGACAAAGATCCTCCTCAGTTTGATCCACCCATTCCATAAAGTCCAGAACTCTATAAGAACCCTCAAAATCCTTTGCAATATCTTCCAGGTTATTGATATGGTCTTCACACGACTTATGATCATATTTCATGCATGATATACATCCAGAAGTTTTGTGTATATCACAGTAGTATTTATTAGCTGCTCCCTCATGGATATGACACAGATCCATATAGTCACATTCAACTTTCCTATCTGGCATGTCATTTTTGTTGAGTAACTGATGATGTTTGGTAGGTCTGGGTACACAGTGACAGTTGTAGCAGTTTTCACACAGATAATCTTGGCACTCCACACAAAATCCATGGGCTTCATGATCTTCTCCAGCATCTTTGCAAGGGTCACAGTATATTTGTGACAAATAGCTCAGTTTGAAAGTAAGAAAGTTACCTTCATCTCCATCTTGTTTTTTTCCAGTCACACTATCATTCATTTTGACTTCAGTATCATATAAACATTTAAATCTTTGAACATGTTTTGCTTCTTTTCTATTCTTTTTATCGTCTTATTTCAGGTAGATTATTATTATGATTTAAGTTTTACATAATGAAGTTTCACATGGTTAAGTTTACATCTAATCTGTTTATGGGTTTGAAGTTTCAAGGTTGAAGTGTCGTTATCAGTTACGTCCTTTGAAAGTTGTTGAGCACAATGTACTATGTTAAAAGTACTTCTAATATTACATTTGTTTTAATATTTTGGCCAGTTTCAAGATGGGTGGCTTCAATTTCCCAGCCAATATAGATTTGGATATTGTTCAATCACTCCCAAGGATACTTCCTGCTTTTTAAATTTTGCCTTTGGCATTGTCTGTGATGCAGGATTGATGCCCTGTCACAATTCTATTCTGTTTAGTTCCACCACTGTTTAAGGCAAACCCATTCTTTTATCTGGGGACCATATGCTGCTGAACATGAAATGGTATTAATCTGAAAATACCCCATTGAAGTTTCCATGTGCACTGCCATATGCACACCATTGTTCAATATTCTACTGTTTATTGGTATAAATATTGTGTTGGGCTCAACCCAAGCTGCATAGGCAGTAATATGCCTTACCATTACTGCCCATGAACAGGCTCAATGAAACTGAGCTTGCAATATTTTCATATTTGTTGTGTTGGATGACTTTCAATGTTCCCTTTTCATCTATTTCAGCAAGTTAAATTTTGATGTTTTATAGGCTCTTTAAACCTTGGTAAAACTTCTTACATACATACAAAAAATGTATAAAAAATGTTGTCTACTGTTCAAACAGTTTTGATAAAGTTAAGCTTTAAAACACGGATTAAACATTCTACATTTTATAGAAGGCAACTTTGTTTGAAATAATGTAAACATGTTTACTGGTGTGTATGGGAAGAACTGCTGGGTATATGGGTAGAACTGATGTGTGTGGGTAGAAATGGTGTTTGCGGGTAGAACTGATGTGTATGGGTAGAACTGGTGTGTATGGGTAGTAATGGTGTATATGGGTAGTAATGGTGTGTAAAGCTAGAACTGGTGTGTGGGTAAAATTGATGTGTTTGGATAGAGCTGGTGTGTATGGGTATAACTGAATTGTATAGGTAGATACATAGGTGCATGTATGGGTAGAAATGTTGTGGATGGGTAAACTTGGTCTGATAAGTGGAACTGTTGATTATTGTTAGATGTCTTGTTTATGGTGAGAAATGGTGTAGATACATCAGTTTGTCTGTGTTTCAGGTAGATGTGTTTGAGTTGGAGGCTGTACATCTAGGAGAGCTGGTCAAAGTGGTCATTGGACATAACAATACAGAGAAAGGTTGGTATATTAGAAGTAGGTGTCATCTATGTTCTGAGAGCTAAGGGAAGGTATAAGCAGACAATGAACTGCCTGTCAGAGGTAAGTTTCATGGTATAATTTTTGGATGACAGCGTAAAATATAACAGAACATAGAGAGGGTAGTCAGTCGATTGACCTGAAACATAATTGCTTTCAAACTTGGAATAAATTTTCAAGGTCATTGTCTGCTTCATTACCAACATGTTCCATGACTATACCAAAACAGTTTTACAATATTATGATCTTTTACCTTTAAGGAAAACCACTCAGCCCTAAAGAGATGCTTTCCAGTTATTCTTTCAGATAAAAGTATCTGTAGACACTGAAACCTTCCTCATCTGTCATAAACTAGTTTTAGATTGGTCAGTTCTGTTTTGGTTAATCATATTCCTGATATGAGACTGGTCTCCAATCTTAGTGTCATTACCAGTTGAGACCTTTTTAAAATGCTGAAAAGATGTGGCTTTGTAATAAAATTCGAGAGAATCAGTGTATTTTATATACAACTTTGTCTAGTTTAATAATGACTGTGTGACATGTTACAGGTGGTGGATGGTATTTAGAGAAACTTCTAGTCCAAGAATCACAAGGTGCTGACAAGATTTTCTTCCAGTGCAATAGGTAATGTTCATGTTTTTTCTCCTAGCCTGCTGATGTTACAACCCACTGAGGTTGGAAGGAAAGAGCCGCTCATATTCATCCCTGTTTCAACCAACTTAGCTCCAAGGGTAGAGCTCCTGTTCCCTGGATCAACACAGTTTACAGAGTTACGGATGGCAAAACTGAAAAAAAAATTATAAATATAATATTAAATACCCATAATATAATTATGCATGTTCTCACATTACATTGAAGTTGTCATTTAATACTATCATATCTTTATATTGCCCACAGGTTTATGTGTTGCATAGTATGCTGTCATGACAATGGGTTTAAAAATCAGATTTTAGTGAAATTAAGCTTTTGAGATATTTTCATTAAAGAAAACTTGAGCTCCTCAAAGTAAGCCTCCCAGAACGTCACATTAGTGGCTTCTGCTTAAGAATTCATCCTGGAGAAATTAAATGATGATTAAATCACAGTAGCTACTGCAATATTGCATTTGGAAAATTTTGAAGACCAACTATGTTTATCTGCAGATGGTTCGATACTGGTGAAGGTGATGGTCTTATTGAGCGTACATTGCTGCCAGGTGAGGAGGGGGAGTCTCCAAACCAGAACAACAATGCTGAGGAGAGCAGGAAACCAGAAGTGACAGCACCACTCATAACAAACAAACCCTCAACACTGAGCAGAGAACCAACCCCTGTCACTGTTAGGGAAACCACACCAGCTAGGGAACCAACTCCTGTCACAGTAAGGGAAACCACACCTGCAAGGGAACCAACTCCAGTACAAGAGTTAACGCCTCGGGAACCAACACCTCCAAGGGAAGTTACACCAGCAAGGGAACTGTCACCAACTAAATCACCAGAAATTGTTGCAGAGCCAGAAGATATGGCTAGCGTACCTACCCCAGCACAAGGTAAACATGAAGCAGTTGATCAGTGTTCAATCTTGGCACACCTGCAAACCATGGTACAGTTAGGGGGTTCAGTGGGGTTTGCTTGAACCTTCTTTTTTTGTCAGCAATATTTAATGTTCATAGGTATTTTGGCCAGGAAGTTTGGAAATTATCATGTAACTACCATAAGAATGCCCCAAACAAACCTCCTTTCTGGAAATCTTGTATCAGAACCTGCACTTGCACCTAATAGTTTATGCAGGAAATGGGAGAAACCCAACTACAAGCCAATGAGGCTAGGCTGAGTTGTATTGAGACACTTCCCTTTGAGTTTTTGGCCACCTATTATTCTTTTATATCTGTTTGAGAAATCAAAAATGTAACCTTCCTTTTCCTATTTGAGTTTTGATTGATATCAACATTAAATTACCAAAATAAGTTTATCTGTGTACTCTGCTGATTACTTAATGCACACAGACAGATTCTTAAAGGAATTTGCAAATCCAGTATGAATATATCCATGACATTGCAGCATTATATACAATTTCACTACACAGTGTTTTTTGAAGTGTTATATAATGTGGTTTTGTAAATTTAAGTTGTAATATGAGACAGATGTCTAGATTCCAGAATAAACTCCCAACTAGCTTATTCTGTTTTAGCTTTGTATCATCATTTTAACCCTTTACTACATATGTAATCCTTTTATCACATGTGTAATCAGTCTAGATCAAGATCACATTCATGCCATCTGATCTGGATCTACTATTGGCACTATTTGGTCAGAAAAAACTAATTAATCCAGTGAACAGTGCAGATCCTGATCAGATGGTGGCAATGTGCCAGCTGATCTGGATCTAGACTGTTCACCCATGGGATGACAGCCATATCCCATGAGTTAAAAGGTTAACAACAGGTATAACTATTTCTGAAACCAAAAAAAATGAAAGAATCTTATGTCCGTAATAACATTCCCAGGCTTATTTCTGGTTTAAACTTATACCGAATATCTTGCAGGATTTAAGTACAGTGTAACCACAAAAACAGGTGGTGGGGCAGGAGAGGGGACAGACACCCCTATAGTGATCGTGTTCTATGGAGATAAGGGGCGTTCCAAGCCTTATCTGATGGGGGAGGAGTCAGACTTTAGGTTCACCATGGGAAATACTGACACCTTTGATGTAAGAATTGTTACATTTATTCTTCCCTTACAGACATTTATTGTTCTACTGTCTGGGAGGTTTTTAAATCTACCATAAAGAACTTTTGTTTGTCTACTAATTAACCCTTTACTCCATGGATATGCCGAGGCAACCAGTGTAGATCCAGTTTAGTCAGGATCTTTGGTCATGAATGACCTGATGAATCTTAAAGCAAACAATGTAGGTATTTATTAGATGGCACTGGTATACCACCTGATCTACCCTGGACACCCATGGCACAAAAGTCATGTCCATGGCGTAAAGGGTTAAAAGAATAACACAGTGTTTAACATACAATTTAAATATAAATTCTTAATTTTATATTGAGGCAGAAATTAAACATGTATTTACCTATGAATATTGGTGCATTTTTGCTGAAGGCAGTATGAAATAACAAGACACATTGTATTTACTTTATTCTGTCATAGATGCTGCATTTATTTTTGAATATACATCTTTCAACAAATGAAAATGCAGCAATGAAGTTCAAATTAATTCTTATTGATTTTCGTTTGTTCTATTACAGCTAATGGTATCAGAAGACGTAGGTGAGATCTACAAGGTTAGACTGGGCTTCCATGGTGAAGACAGTCATCCGGACTGGTATACCTCCATACAGCATGCTCCCACATGGTTCCTAGAAAAGGTATGGCTTTGAGTTAACCATGCATTTATTTCTGCTGAATATTCTATCTTTATACTGCAGACAAAAATATTCATGAAGATTTTCTTCACTGGAAGCAAATATAAAAATAAAGAGATAGTGGGGCCAGGCTTCAGCTGTGAACACTTTGAGATGTGAAATGTTGGATATACCTTTATACAGAAGGAGTTGATATGATCTGTTTAACCCTTTACCCCATATATACACATTAATTGCATGCCACCAATGTAGTTCCAGATAAACCATCTAATTTGGATCTACACCTGTAAAATCTTGGTCAGAAGTAACCTAATGAATCAAAAAGCAAACTGTGTTGATACTGATCAGATGGCATCCTCGAATAAAGGTGTATCTTTGGAGTAAAGGGTTATTCTAACGCACTAAATAAATTTCGAGCAATCTGATTGGTCAGATGGCGAAAATTTGTGACCGTAAAATTCCTTGTTTACTGTTGTTTGACGTTGACGTCATTTCCTGTTATGACAAACAATCCTGAAGAAGGCATTATGGCCGAAACGTCGATGTAATAAAAAATGTTGAAATTTTGACCTCTATTTGTGATTTATTTAACTTGTTTACTGTCGGTAATCTCACCGACGTATGGATAATCGGGTTCCCTTGGGTAATACCGTACCGTTGTTTACTATACGGATAAATAGAACATGGTACCCGTTTAACGTATGGAATGAGGCCCGATTGAGGGTAGTATGGAAGGGCATTAGAATAGGAATAATCATGCCGTAATTTTGAAGTTTGCGACGGTATACACAGATTTTAATGGTCTTAAATCATTTTAACGGCTCAGGCTGCGCCTTCGCCGTTAAAAATATTTGCGACCATTAAAATCTGTGTATACTGTCACAAACTTCAAAATTACAGCATGGTTATTCCTATAATGTTGGTATTTGAAAATAAAATTCACCAGATTTAACATTTTCTTGTCAGTAAAGCAGCATTTGACGACCACCAGGCAGAAACGTCCGTTATGGTAAAAACGACGTCATCACAATAAATGACGTCAAAGTATACAGACTAAAAGGTGTGTCGTCATCCGGTTACACGAATCTCAAATACACGGAGATTTCATGAAATTACTCCAAGTGAATTCATTTATTTTATTTAACGAATATAACAATTAATTAACCACAGGATATCTTCCATATAAAGTGACTGAGCAATCAAGAAAAAGACAAAAGATATAGAGAGAAAAATATACTCCTGAAAAAGTGCAAATGTCATGTATGTTTTATCTTAATTTACCAAAAGAAGTTAAAAAATTAAGAAATCGGGTATCTGCAAAATATTTTACCCGGTTATGTGAACTATTAAAAATGTTTAATTTTTAATTGTTTAAATTTTTTAAAATGTTTAGGCTTGCGGAATTGCCGTTCTGATTGTTTATACGAATGTGGCAATGACTGCAATGAAATTAAACCGATGGCAACCATATTCTTACAGAAGCAATCTATTTTGTACCTTTAAGTTAAAAGTAATTTTAAGGTATGGAACTGATATTTGAACAAATTAAGATTCCATAGATCTCTGCAGAAACTGTCATTTAGAGAATTGTTTTGATTTAAATTGAAATCTAAAATTACAACTTAACCGAGTTCGCAACAATGGTTACCGACTAAAACTCATAATTCTTGCAATCTTCTCGAAGTATTTAATATATATTCTGCAAAAATAGCGTTTTATCCAATTACATGTGGGTATTTTTTAAACAAGATTTTATTATTATTTTTATAATTATGTACAGACAAAACTAAATAAGACAGAAGGAATATTATCTTCCTGTTTGTAAAATAGAATTATTTTCCTGTTTATTAAAGTAAAGTATACTATATTTCTGTTTCAAACTTGCATATCACAAAACATATTCATTTTGTCTCTTTCATCTAAACTAGTTTGGATTTACTTTTGTTCTTTAAACAAGTGTATCAACTTTGTTTACTAAACGTCATTGTTCATACTCACGCCACTGTTATTCTTAACTGATGCAAATCAGTCATGGAGATGAAGTTTGAAAGCATCATTTTAACAATTGAGAAGCCCTTTTCATTACTTGGCCGCTTTAAAACTTCGAAGTTTATCAAAGATTAAATCACTACCTCATCACGCTAACATAACCTATTTACTTGAACCGAATATAAGACTTAGATTTATTACTCAAAATTTGATGGTGATCGAAGTTTCAATACATTTAATTTGTAGAAAATGCTTATAAGATTCCTTTCATCTTTGTTCAATGGCAAATCAACATGTGAATTTAATCATATACATTACTCAGCAAATCAGACTCAGACAGGACACTATCGACTAAGGGTGTAACACGTTTATGAACAGAGCGATTATAAACTTATATCGGCAATCATCCGTTTCTTATATCATGAACATGCTTGTCCTGATTTCAAAACAAGTAAGCCATCAAAACAAGTAAACCTGCACAATTTTATTAACAAATTTGATTTTGATTTTCGGATTTGCATTGACTACCACTTACATGTGACCTGGCATGCTTTTCTCGGGAATATTATAAATATTGATGATTACGTAAATGATGTAAAAATAATTCCAGATTAAACTTGATGTTTATACTGAAATAGTTAACTTTGTTAATTAAGACAAAACTCAACAACGTTTACTGTAATCAGCAGATTATGTGTAGTTCTCGTATTTACCTTTAAACTATTGAAGAGAATAGCTCAAATAATTATGGCGCTGTCTTAACGCACGACCTTTATCTTGGCGTTGTCGTTTCATGACGTTCAATGATAGTGGTGTTATAATAAGGAAATACATCAGCATTTTATTCATTAACATAATATGTTATTTTAACCATTTATAAGATGAGAAATTGCATTGAATTTTTTCACAAAACTGCCTTTTTGTGAAATAATTACCATAACGGATGTTTCTGCCTGGCGCTTCTCATTTGTATATGACAATACATTGCACATGATCAATTACAGCTTTGCATTCATCATCATATAGGAAATACTTTTGTCTTTATATGTTTGGACTAGTTTTTGTGCAGTTGCTTATTTTCATCCGTATACATCAATACTTTTATCACCTATTTATATGACATCCATCTTGTAATTGTTAGCATTTTGCCCTATTCCATAGAAGGTGTTTTAACTGCTAAGCAGAGATTGGTCACAAAAATGATCTATAACAAACAGCAGAACAGATATTGTCTGTATATTGTACAGTTAACAGTGAGGAATGAGGCAGACAAGAAGGTCTACGAGTTTGAAGCTGGTGTCTGGATCAAACTTGACGAGTACAGCGACTTCTGGAGGGAACTTCCGGTCATGAATCCGGACCAGCTACCAGGTATGCCTATCTCTTTATTCAACAGACTTTGAGGATAAAACAGACAGAAGGTTTACAAGTTCATTGCTGGATTCTTGGTCAGATGAATGTGGAAATTACTTCTTAAAAGCCACAGAACTTGAAAGTAAAAGTTAACCCTTTCTAATATATATGGGTTTTATCACATGTACAGCCAGTGTAGATCCAGATCATTGCCACATCACTGCCATTTGATCTAGATCTGCACTGCTTGCCTCTTGGTCTGAAATAATTAAATAATAACCAAATTAATAACCAAATAAGCAAACTGCAAAGATCCTGATCAGATGTCACATATTTCCTGCTGATCTGGATGTATACCGTTTGTCCGTGTCATAAAAGTTGTATCTATGAAGTAAAGGGTAGAAAGGTCCAGTTTAGGAGAAACGATCTATTTAATGTACTGATTAATACAGTACTTATATGTAATTTTGAGGTAAACAGACAATACTAACCCCAGTTAACCTGATAAAGGGCTTTAGAATACCTTAGATGGAGTTGTTAGGTCACTGAACATCAGTCTCCAGCAAGGCACCACCTAAGACAAATTGAATAAAGACTTTGGGTCGTCAGTCAATATCCACATGTATTTCATATGGAAGAAGTGATCTACATCAGATTAGAACAAGAAATATGTTTATTTAAATGGCAACATTTTTTGTTAAAAAAAAATCAACACAAACACTTTATTCTGCAGTATATGATTATGTTGTGAGTGTTTACACTGGAGAGGAGTCCAAGGCAGGGACAGATGCTAACGTGTACCTGCAGATATTCGGAGAATGTGGAGATACTGGGTACAGAAGACTAATGGCCTCCAAGACACACACCAACAAGTTCGAGCAAGGAAATGTAAGTAGTCATCCTAACTCTTTACCCGCCTTATTTTGGCTTTGATATCACCTTATTTGGGACCGTCATAAATTCAGGTGATTGCTGAATTTGGATACTACCTGCATTTAGATGATTTTCTAAGATGAGACAGAAAAGTATTGAATTATTGAATATTGAGTAATAAAATTTTTTAATAGTGTAGACTCAGAATAGACACTATGGAAATGAAGTGTGGTGTGGATCTGTACAGGTTTCAAACTTGACTTATCCATGTTCAGTTGATGGTAAACAATTTCAGAGACTTTTAAGCTCGACTATTCGAAGAATAGTGGAGCTATCCTATTGCCCCTGTGTCGGCGTTGGCATCGGCGTCCGTTAAACAAATGTGTTAAACAAAAAATGCACTTTGGTCCATAACTTATAAACTACTTGAGATATCAACTTCAAACTTTGAATATATATTCACCATCAAATTCTACATCATTACCAATAAGACCCATAACTCTGCTGTCAATATATTTCAAGTTATGCCCCTTTTTTCTTATATTTTGTGTTAAGCAAAATATGCATTTTGCCCATAACTTTAAAACGACTTGAGATATTGCCTTGAAACTTGAAGTATATTTTCACCATCAAAATCTACATCATAACCAACAAGACCCATAACCCTGCTTCCAATATTTTTCAAATTATGCCCCCTTTTCACTTACATTTTGTGTTGAGCAAAATATACCCTTGGCCCTTAACTTCATTATGAATGGAGGGATTTCAAAATAACTTGGCACAAATGTTCACCATGACAAGGCAGTGTGTCGCGTACAATACCCATGCATTTAGGTCCAAGGTCAAGGTCACTGTTACTAAAACTAGAATTTTCTTGCAAAATCATGTCCGCTCTGTAACTTTGTTACTTCATATTGGATTTTTAAATAACTTGGTATAATTGTTCACCATATCAGTACATGCCCATGCCTGTAGGTCAAAGGTCAAGGTCACTGTTACTAAAAATAGAATTCTCATGTCCGAGCTGTTACTTTGTTATGAATGGAGGGATTTCAAAATAACTTGGCACAAATGTTCACCATGACAAGGCAGTGTGTCCGCACAATACCCATGCCTGTAAATCCAAGGTCAAGGTCACTGTTACTTAAAATAGAATTTTCTTGTCCGGGCTGTAACTTCATTATTAATGGAGGGATTTCAAAATAACTTGACACAAATGTTCACCATGACATGGCTGTGTATCGCGTACCATGCCCATGCCTGTAGGTCAAGGTCACTGTTACTAAAAATAGAATTTTCTTGTCTGGGCTGTAACTTCATTATAAATGGAGGGATTTCAAAATAACTTGACACAAATGTTCACCATGACAGGGCGGTGTATCGCGTACCATGCCCATGCCTGTAGGTCAAGGTCACTGTTACTAAAAATAGAATTCTCTTGTCCGAGCTGTAACTTTGTTAGGAATAGAGTGATTTCAAAATAACTTGACACAAATGTTCATCATGACAAGATGGTGTGTCCCGTACCATGCCCATGCCTGTAGGTCCAAGGTCAAGGTCACTGTTACTAAAATAGAATTTTCTTGTCAGGGTTGTAACTACGTTAGGAATAGAATAATTTCAAAATAACTTGGCAGAAATGTTCACCATGACAAGGTGGTGAGTCGTGTACCATGTCCATGCCTATAGGTCCAAGGTCAAGGTCACTGTAACTAAAAATAGAATTTTCTTGTCCGGGCTATAACTTTGTTTTCAATGGAGGGTTTTCAAAATAACTTGGCAAAAATGTTCACCATGACAAGGTGGAGTGTTGCATACATTACCCATGCCTGTAAGTCCAAGGTCAAGGTCACAGTTACTAAAACTTGAATTTACTTGTTCGGGTTATAACTTCTTTATGAATGAAGGGATTTCAAAATAACTTGGCATAAATGTTCACTATGACATTGCATTGCATTACCACCAACTTCTTCACAGACATTTCGGTAATGAGAAGTCAACAGTGCCACAAATACAAATAATTTACTTGATTTTCAAGTTTATGCATATTCTTATAATTACTTGAACATCACTGTCTTTGAAATGCTATTATTTCCATCATTGCACTTGAGTGTCTGAAAACAATGCATAGCGCAGGCATCCATGTCCCATATACACATTTCTAGTTTCACTTATATTTTCACTTAAGTGCACTTCATTGATAACTTTGCAAACACTTAAGGTATCAACTTCAAACTTCCATTATATTTTCATTTCAGTTATATTTCTATAACATTACTGAAGTGATTGATATTTGACTAAAAGTAAATGTCTCTAATAAAAAATTACTTACAAGTTTTCTAACAAATTCAGAAATATTTCATAGTTTTTCCCCTATTCAGTTTAATATTTATGGTACATTAAGGAATTATTTCTGTTATTTGAAATGAATTTCTCCCTTACCATTCACTTGTTAATATTTTTCCTGATTGAACATGAATGTATGGCCATAGTTGTTATTGTTTTAATCTTCAAATTGCATTTGTTTCAAATGATTCGAATAGTCGAGCATGCTGTCTCCTCTGACAGCTCTTGTTATAAATTTCTACCTCATCTTTTTGAAGAAAGCACATGCTATTCTTCTAACGAGAGTCAATTTTTATTAAAGTTATTTGTATCTTGGAACCAGTGAGCTATGAACATTTTGACAAGTTTACTCTTATATTGCTCATAGGTTGTCAATTTCCAGTGTTACCATTATGAGCTATCATTGTAATTAGTAAATTACCCATTGTGTTGATGAATCCAAATATATGTAACTAAAAAAATACATTTCATACCTCAATGCATAAAATCTGAATTGATCTGAAGTACCTAATAAGACACTGAGGTAATCTACTGATACTGTTTCTTTCTGTTACAGAAAGATGTGTTTACAATCAGTGCTGTGGACCTCGGCAAACTGACAAAGATCCAGATCAAGCATGATGGGTCAGGGCCTGGCTCTGGTTGGCTCCTTGATAGGGTGGTTGTCAAGGAAACTGAGGAAACAACCATACGATATGTATTCAGATATGAAAGGTAGGGTATTGACTGAAAGTTGTTGAAGGTGCCTTGCAAAATATTGAAATAAAATGACATATGCACAGAGCCAAATTTTATAAAACTATGATTAACTACCAGTCAACTGATACGTTAAACTAAGCAAAGTCTTAGAGCTGACATCATTATGAATGTAGAATTTTGAGACAGATGGAGAGTCTCAGGCATATGGTCTTGCACCCAGGATTCACAGATCTAACATTTTAACCCTTACTCATGGGATAGACTTAATCCCATGGACGAACAGTAAAAAATTCTAATCGGCCTACATAATCCTTAAGTTTGAACAGGACCTTCTCTGTCTGCTTTATGGTTCGATAAAATGAAATTATCTAAAATGTATCAGACTGCGTTGAAGTGAAGGCTGATTAGGATCTGCATTTTTCATGTTATTTAAGTTCTATCTTTGAATCAAAGGGTTAAAAAATAGGAAATTATGTTTTAATGATTGATAAAACATAATTTAAGTCTTAAATCAATACATTGAGAATTCAAATTGCAGTTAACAAATACAAATAACTATTCCAATAGTTTCATTAGATTTGAATTTATCCTAGAACTTACCAAAACATTGCTGTAAGGTATCTTTTACTGATTTGCCCAGCAGGGTCGGATGCAAGATTTCCAGACAGGGGATTTGTTTGGGGCAGTAATAGTGTAGTTACATGATTATTTCCAACCTACAATCCTCAATAAAATTAACTATGATCCCCCCTCTTTATCAGACTACAAGGATGTGCAGATATTAATCTGAATCTACCTTGGACATATCTGAGATACAAGCTATATCCATTGAGAAATGGGTTAAGATTTATATAATACGATTTGGGAGGGGATAAGCTAAGGGGAGCAAAGATAATAGTGTACTCGCCTTAGTTCATTTTTTCCCATTGATGTTGTTTAGGATATATTGCATGTGCAACCAGTGTAGATCCAGATCTGGTGGGACATTTATACCAGCTGACCAGGATCTACACTGATTATTTGTTGGTCAGAAATAACCCATAGAATTTAAAAGCAAGCAAGAAGATCCTGATCAAACAGTGTGGATGTGTCAGCTGATCTGGATCTACACTGTTCACCCATGCAATAAAGGTGTATCTATGGAGTAAAGTTGATGTAATTTTGCTGTATTTTAGGTGGTTAGATGAAGGGGATGGTGAAACTGGTGTTGAACAGACGCTTATGTTATCAGAGATACTGGTCAGTGATGAAGAGGAAACTACAGAAGATTTACCCGGTAATTTTGACACAGATGTTTTCTATTATCTTGGCTTGAAGAATGACGTACAAATCATCAATACTGTTTTAAAAAAATATAACAAAAAGAGGAAAATTTATAATTATGAGGTTACCCATGGACAAGTTAGGCTGGGAAAATCTAGCATTCCAGAATCTTTTACACAATATGCTGAAACTATGATTCTATATATTTTGTTAGGTATTTCATGGCGTGTGGAGACGGTGACCGGTGGAGAGGCGCCCCCTACACACTGTCCTGTGGAACTTGTATTGTACCAGAGTGATGGTCACTACCAGACAGTCATTATTGGGGACAGAGACGGCTTCCACTTCAAACCAGGTTCTTCTGACATCTTCAATGTTAGTTTACCTTCTTTGTTTCTTCACATTTATCCTTGAATCTCTAAACACAGCTTATATTACATTTAAAACCAGTGTAGACCCCAGATCAAAATATGCAAATGCACAGTCTGATCAGGGTCTACCATGTTTGCTCTTCATTTGATAAATGTTTGCACAATATCTGTGTGAACAGTAAATGAACTGGCTCAGTTTGAACAAATTGTAGTACATTACATTAATTTAGTGGCTTATGGTTTACCCTTTACTCCATAGATACACCTTTATTGCATGGAGAACAGTGTAGATCCAGATCAACCAGCACATTCATGCCATCTGATCATCCTGATCTCTACACTGTTCACTTTACATTCTTAAGGTTAGTTCTGACCAAGATGCAACCAGTGCATAGTCATATCAGACTGCATGGATGTGCTGACTGATCTGGATCTACACTGGTCACACTTCTGTTGAAACACATGATGTATGGAGTAAAGTTAGTGAAAACAGAATTATGATGTTACACTTGGATATCACATATTTTACTAGACAGAAGTGCTGTGTCTGGAACTTTATCTCTGTCCTTAATTGTATTGTTTTGTTGATGATACATTTTTAATCCTGCAAAGTTATTGTTGGTTATGACAGTTACCTGTGTAGAATTCACAAACCCTGAATAAAACAAGAACCATTAATTCCCTGTACTGTGAATTGGTTTATTCTTAATATTCATTTATTAAGCCAGTCCAGCCATTATTGTAAGAGATGTTTAAACTGAATAGGCAAACAGTATAGCCCCAGACCAGACTACATGGATGCATAGGCTGATCTGGGTCTACACTGGTTCAAGTTGAGATTTAAGTTTTGAATAGCACATTAAGTATTGATTGACTTGTTACATAACTGAATGACTTTTAAAAGGTTGATCTTTCACACACGTTGATTAGACTCTCGTACCAGATACAAGCAAGGAGAACATGGACTACATTCCATACAAATGTTTGATTTTAGGTGAGTGTGAAGGAAGAGCTCGGTGACCTTTACAAGGTCAGGGTTGGTTTCCATGGTGCTGAAGCTGAGTTGTATGACTTCTCTAGATGTCCAACATGGCAACTCAATCGGGTATCTATACAAGTCTGTTTTTTTAGTAAAGCAGTTGACAAGTTCAGTAATAGTTCTGGGAATTCAAGTTATACTGTCCAACCTTGTTGTCTGAAATTTGTTGGGCTCATGGAATTTCCATCTAGATATCAAAATGTTACCCTTCCAAAGTATCATTATTGTTGATAAATAAAACCTCGTTTTGATTATTACTGTCTTGATAACCGATAGTTTAGGATGTTTTGAAAGGTAAAAATCTTATTTTTAATTCTAACTCCTGAAATACAAAAACCTATTTTTATAATACAGCAAAAGAAAGGAATATTTTTAATGTTCCATATACACAGCTACATTATATTATTCTTTGATGATGATGTGAGAATGATATCATCTTAAGCAAGTTTGCTTATCAGGTTTTACAGTTTCTAAATAAATGCTTGTTATACTAGAAACAATAATGAATAGATAGCAGTAGGACAAGAAAACCATGGGCATCAACATTGTATAGCATTGACTAAGTTGCACATTTAGTTTAGGTGGCCTTTCTAGGTACAATAATAATGAAGCCATTTATTATAATAATAGCTGTTATAAATATTCCAGTATAAATGATTATCAATTGCGATTACAATTGCCGCAGCATGTGAAGTTTACATGCCTGACAAGTCCTCAATTTTATGCCACTGAATATACTGTTAGGCCATGGCAGTCATCAAACTTCTATAACAATATGTGACATATTGTAGGCAATGATTCTAAATGTTACCTTTTTCTTATAAAAGCATTGTATATCTCAAATTCTACTGTTGCAACATGGTATTCTGTAGATAAAAACAAATTTTGATACAATACATGTTTTGACATAGGAACTTTGACTCATCAGTTTTCTACTCTATTTTACTACATGTACTATGATATTAATCTATAATTACAGCTTGAATTCAACACTTAAACTGTTTGCTGGAAGTTTGTTTTTTTCTTGCAAAACTTCTATGCCTTACATTTTTTTCTCCTGTTTTTGAAAATGTTGCAGTTGACATTAACTGAAGAAATGAAAAATAAGACATATGAAGTAAACACAGCGACATTGATAAAAATGGATGAATATCAGGATTTCTGGAGAGAACTTCCCATTAAACAGCCAGATGGTCGCCTGCCAGGTTTGTAAATAACATATTACTGACAGCCAGATGGTCGCCTGCCAGGTTTGTAAATAACATGTTACTGACAGCCAGATGGTCGCCTGCCAGGTTTGTAAATAACATATTACTGACAGCCAGATGGTCGCCTGCCAGGTTTGTAAATAACATATTACTATCAGTCAGATGGTCGCCTGCCAGGTTTGTAAATAACATATTACTGACAGCCAGATGGTCACCTGCCAGGTTTGTAAATAACATATTACTGACAGCCAGATGGTCGCCTGCCAGGTTTGTAAATAACATATTACTATGAGTCAGATGGTCGCCTGCCAGGTTTGTAAATAATATATTACTATCAGTCAGATGGTTGCCTGCCAGGTTTGTAAATAACATATTACTGACAGCCAGATGGTCACCTGCCAGGTTTGTAAATAACATATTACTGAGCCAGATGGTCGCCTGCCAGGTTTGTAAATAACATATTACTATCAGTCAGATGGTTGCCTGCCAGGTTTGTAAATACATATTACTATGAGTCAGATGGTCACCTGCCAGGTTTGTAAATAACATATTACTATCAGTCAGATGGTCGCCTGCCAGGTTTGTAAATAACATATTACTGACAGCCAGATGGTCGCCTGCCAGGTTTGTAAATAACATATTACTATCAGTCAGATGGTTGCCTGCCAGGTTTGTAAATAACATATTACTGACAGCCAGATGGTCACCTGCCAGGTTTGTAAATAACATATTACTATCAGTCAGATGGTTGCCTGCCAGGTTTGTAAATAACATATTACCGACAGTCAGATGGTTGCCTGCCAGGTTTGTAAATAACATATTTATATTACTATCAGCCAGATGGTCGCCTGCAAGGTTTGTAAATAACATATTACTATCAGCCAGATGGTCGCCTGCCAGGTTTGTAAATAACATATTACTATCAGCCAGATGGTCGCCTGCCAGGTTTGTAAATTACATCAAGTATCACAATATAGTCCATATTTTCTGTCATATTATGATTACTTTTGCTAAGAAAATTTCTCAAACATTGAAACTGGGTTATTGGAGTTTAAAAACTAGGTCACTAGGCCAAATATTCAGAAACAGTTTGACCGCTTTTAAGGCCACAATGTCAAATTGTTATCAAACTTTGTCAAATTATGGGTCTTGAATTGTTTTATTATCATGGTGGACTCATTTTCTTTTGGATTTTCACTGAACTGTATTAAATTTTCGTATTGATGCTTCTGTTTTACACTTTCCCTCATTTAATGGCATGGACAGCCAGTGTTAAACCAGATCAGCCTGCACTTCCATGCATTCTGATTTGGATCTACACTGTATTCTAACAAATTTAAAAGTAAACAGTGTAGGTCCTGAGTGATATTGATTACAGAGGTTGCACATGGGATATAAGGTGTATTCATGGAGTAAAAGGGTTAAGATTGAAATCTTCGGTGAGCCATGTTGGGTCATTTGTTATACTTGTTCATGTTGATGTTATTTTGGCAGCTTGTTATTTTTCAGAATTATACCAGTACCATGTGGAGGTTTACACTGGAGCACAGTCAAAGGCTGGCACCGATGCTGATGTGTTTCTGTGTATCCATGGCAACAAAGGTGATACAGGTCTCAGACGTCTGATGACATCCAAAACCAGTGCTGACAAGTTTGAGCAAGGAAATGTGAGAATCTTTTACTTCCTGTCATAAAACTAAAACTGGAGACCAGTCTGAAATCTCAGATTTATGATCTTGGGGCCCTGCTCCAGAACACCTGGCTAACAGTAATGATCCAGATCAGCTGGCACCTCTTTGTCAGCTGATCTGGATCTATTTAGTAATAACTACTAGTAATGTAATGTAATGGTATATGTAAAAAAAAGTAACTCATGACCATTTAATCAGGTAATTAGATTTTTTCTTTAAAAAAGGTGTTTTTGTATGTGATGCAAGTAACACACCCACTTGTATCCACAAATATTACACATTGGAGGGTAGAAGAACAAGCCCTGCAGGAGGGAAAAGTATGCTTGTGGGGGCAGTGGATAGAAAGTGGGAGTAACTGCAGGTTTAACCATTCCCTCAAGTTTTATGAATCATAGTGATAATATCCCAGACTGGTATAAAATACCTGATCTAAGCCTTTCCAGGAATTAATTTAGACTGATATCAATCTGTGAATACTGTGGAGCGATTACAATTTCAAACCATTCTCTCAGCTTGTATAAATCATTGTTGATGATATCCCAGATTGATAGAAAATACCAGATTTAAAGCTTTCCAGAAACTAATTAAGACTGATAACAATGTTTTCACTATGTTGGAAATTATGTAACATTTACAAAAAACATATAGACTAAGTGCATCTAATAATTTAATGTAATGTGTAATAAAATGAAGAAGTACATTTTATCCAAAAATCATCCCACTGATAATTTGAAAATAATTGAAAATAAAATAAAAATGAAAACATTTGATATACTGAAAGCTTGTCACTCTCTCTCTGGACTTTAAAGGTGTTTTGAACTTCGCTGAGTCCAAGAAATGTTTTATTGTTATCATATGACTAAGTTAATTTGCAACTGTAAGACCAGGTGAACGTTTTACATTTTTACAGTGCGATGTGTTTGAGTTGAATGCTGTTGACCTTGGTGACCTTGAGAAGGTCAAGGTCAGTCATAATGGTGCTGGAATGGGATCAGGCTGGTTCCTCGAGAAAATCATTGTCAAGATTCCAGAACAAAGTGATTCCAGATATGTGTTCAACTGTGACAAGTGAGTTGAAGTACATTCAGCATCATTGTTTTATAGGGGCTTTTCTTCCTAAGTGAAGTTTGTCATGTTTATCAAACACAGTAAATTTTTAAAAACCAAATACTCGGGGAGATTTTTAAAATGTTTTAGGTCTTCATAGTTCTTTTGGTTTTGATATTTTACATAAAAAGGTCCGATTTTTTTCACTCAAGTCTCATGTTTGTTACTCATTTGTTGTCAACCTTATATGAATTTGATCTGTATGAATATATGATGCATACATTTGTTCCTGTTTTTAATGTCATGTTTTTCAAGAAAATGGTGCTTTGTACCTTTAGAGGATGGACATCATCCAAGAACACTTCTGATCCCTGTGTTTATATGTAGAGGAACATTTATAGGTTCAAAACACTTCATATCCCTGTCGCAAAACTGCTCTGAGGTTTCCTGAGAGCCAGAGTTTTGATGTTCGAGGTTTTGAAGTTTAACTGTACATCAGTCAAAGCTTGCTTTCTTACTTGATACAGAATATAAAATAACTATGAATTAGAATTTCATTTTGATTGATTGAAATTGACAATTTACAGTTGGTTAGATGTGGCTGAAGGAGAGACAATGGTGTCTCAGGATTTTCCACTGACTGACGTGCTGGAAGGGGTCGAAGAAGAACGCAAAGAGGAAGCTTTGTCAGGTAAACAAGCCTCTGTTTTGACCGTTAACTGAAGTACAAAAAATAATGATTTAAAATAAATCTTTCTGTATTAAGCAAACATCTGATGTAATCTGCCAGTTTTCCCTCTTCTCTTTAGTAGCAACATACAACAAGTTTAATTCTAAACAAAGCCAGACTGAAACTTGATATTAACAATATACAAAATGCAATGACATTTTACATGTATTTAATCAGCACATCACTAATCACATGTTACATGTGATTAGTGATGTGCTGATTAAATACAAACTGGCAGACTAATTACAAATTACTGCTACAACATGACTTACCAATTTTTATTCACCAAGGACATTTATACAGAGTTGTTGTTCTAGAATAAAATTTTGAGCAATGATGTAAATTTTCATGTGCTTCAACTGGGTCCATGATCATAAACCTGAGTTTGACTGGTCACCATTTCAGCCAATCAGATGCTTGAGATTTGAGACTGGTCTCCAGTTAAAGTTTATTATCTTGGGCCCAGTTTACTTGGAACCTACATATTTCTTTTGATGCTTCAACCTTTATTTTGTTGTTCTAAATATAATTTTCAATAGGAGCACCATTGATACAAATTAATTTCTGTAAACAATTTACTCCATAAATACGCCTTTTATCACATTTACCAACAGTGTAGATCCTGATCAGCTGGCACATTAATTCTGACTAGACACATGGATGTGCAGGCTGATCTTGGTCTACAATATTTGCCCATGCCATAAAGTCATACATATGGACTCAAGGGTTAAGCTGCTATTAATTATAAACAGTGGTGCATTCTTGTACAGTATAGAATTAATCCTGATTAAAGTCATCATGACTGTAAGAAAAGTAGTCTATTAACTAATTAATTTGTAGGACCTAGTTCCCAACACAGTGTGTGATCATGGAAACATGTAATTAGGGATTAGAAACATAATACGAAATTCAGAAAAATAAATGGAAACACTGCTTCACATTTACAATTTATATGATGGCAGTCAATGTGCTGGATGTGCCGGCTGATCTGGATCTACACTGGTCACACATGTGTAAAAATGCATATATATTGAGGAAAGGGTTAAGTGCTAATGGAGAATCTGATTTTGCGAATAGGGATTAAAAATTGAATTCTGTAGAAGTAACTGTTAAGAGATTGGTAACTTGCTCTGTTACTGATACATTGTAGGAGATCCCTGGACAGTATGGTGTGTGACAGGAGCTGATGTGGGGGAGAGCACTGACAACCCTGTAGAGCTTATCCTGTATGGAGACAAGGGACACAGCCAGCCTGTTATCATAGGAGGAGAAGAAGGTTTCAGGTTCAACAAGGGTCAAGTGGATGTTTTTGAGGTACCTTCTAAAACTGGATGTGCATATGATTAAGCTTGCAAGATTGCCTAGAAGTTTCATTTGGAAAATTGATTATTTGAAAAAAAAAATCAAGATTTTTTGTTGAATTAAAGACTGCTTTACAAAGCTAACATACACAGTCAGCCAACTGTAGATATATACATGTAGTCATGCACAACCAATGTAATATTCTCTTCGTGTTTGATTAGGATTTGTGTGACAATATTTCATCATAGATTATTTGTTTCCAGACTCATATTCCTTGGGAGCTGTTGTTAGTAAAATATGGTGAATTGGCAAAAAACGTTTTACCCCTTTTACTCCCTACATCTGCAGTTTATCACATGTGAGATCAGTGTAGATTGATCAGCTGGCACATCTGTGCCATCTGATCTGGATCTGCACTGGTCACATCTTAATCAGAATTAGCCTAATGAATCTAAAACTGAACTGTATATATCCTGATCAGATGGCACAAATGTGCTGGCAGATCTGTATCTACACTGTGCCCGTGCAATAAAGGCGTATTTACAGAGTAAACAGCTACTGCTACGTAAATAATGATAATTACAGGTGAGAGTTGAAGGTGAGGTGGGGAAGCTGTACAAGGTACGTGTTGGTTTCCATGGTGACAGGCATGATGTTTCATGGTACAGCAACTATCATATGGCTCCCAGCTGGTTCCTGGAAAGTGTAAGTTGTATTAAAACTAACTGTCTTTCATAAGTGTTCTGAACAAGGGATACAGAAAGAACTGCACAGTGAATAAAATTTATGTAAATGTTCAACTTTCTCAGGATTATCCTGATATTTTTATCTAAATTACTCAGTTATTTTACTGCATTATGTTAATTTCTATCATCTTGATATGCAATAAAAAAAACTTTACCCTTTACTCTTTTTATATATGGGTTTTGTCACATGTGTGTCTGAGTCCTCCTTTATACACTGCAGACTCTTTATAACGCGGTATAGCGGGTCCATCATCCCGACCGCGTTAATAAATGAAACCGCGTTATATTTTCCCGCGCAAAATACATGTCCCGATTTTCCCGCGAAAAATACATGACCCGATTTTCCTGCGCAAATATACTACCTTATACACAACTAACGAGATTATGCATTATTCCACGTAAAGTCATGATTCCCCACACTGTACTCGACATAGAATATTTCTTACAAGACATACAATTACCAAATTTCAAATAAAAAAGCAAAACGGCAAGAGACTGACTTATAACACCAAGATCAAAATCGGATCGGCCTTAAATTATTGTAATGGAATTAAAGACCGTATATCTAGTTTGTTTAGATGCCTGCAGAAATATTTTATTTTTTTATGACACAAACTCTGACATTTAGAAACGTAAATGTAAAATAAATATTAAAACACTCGTGAACATATTCCATAATTTATAAATTACGTCCTAATTTTATCTCCAGTATAATATTTCAGTATTATTGCATCATCAACCAACTTAAACCAGCTAAAAAAAATGCCAAATGTCACGTACACACTTCTTGTAGATCAAACCATTTCATAGCAGAGCCAACAAAACATCACAGTCTCGATACGAGCCGACATTTTTCTTCTTTGAAGTCGCATTTCATTGACAGATATTATCGCTGTTTACCTCCATAGTAAAAAAATGCAACATCAATGAAATTAACAGGAAGGCGGATCAAAGCAAAATGTACATCAATGAACTACCGACAGGTTTTAAAACATGATTGGGAATATTTTTTTGTTTCTTTCTGAATTGTGCGGATTATGTGATAATTATAGAGACAATCGAATTTAGTAATGGATCAATGATAAAGAGTAAGTAAGCATTCACAAGTTTGCCTCGGACTGATATCTGTCACTGGGAAAGGTGTTAAAACATGGTTGTTTTATAGATAAAATGTGTGCGTCACTTATGTACATGTTATAATTGTGACTTCCGGTTTCGATTTATTTGCCGTTTTACGATCAAAAATGACTTCCGTTTCGATTTTTTGCCGTTTCATGGTAAAAATGGACTTCGCGATTGGACAATAGGAATCAGGCAACCTGCACAATCATAAACTTCATATGAATATGTTGTAAAAATTAAATTGTAACATAAGCTGAACTTAATTTACACTGAAATGTAACTTTATTATTCAACAGATGAAACTTAAGGATGAGACTCGGGGACTAGAATATGAGACACAGGCTGGGGTCTCTGTTCAGGTAGAGAAATATACAGACTTCTGGAGGGAAGTGCCAGTCATTGACGCTGATAACCAGCTGTCTGGTAAGCCTGTTACAGGGTTTTCTTAACTGTTTACTTCAGTTAATCTGCATACACTACCGGGGCCATAGATCATAATACTAAGTTTGGAGACCATTCTCAAATCTTAAGCATCTGATTGCCAGTGACCAGCCATGAGTGACCAGCCATTTCAGCCAGTCAGATGCTTGAGATTTGAGACTGGTCTCCAGATTTACATTTATTACATTTATGATCTTGGGCACAGTTTGTTCTGACAATAGGTGGTGCCTCTACCAAGAAAGGCAATGAATTCAGTAACAAATATCTGTTCTAAAACAATTTGCCTTCTATGGAAATCTAAAGCTATTTTACTGTGTTAGATTTGTGTACACCCCAGCTTATGTATTGTAAAGGTACATAACTGCTAAATAAATGTAATTGTCATTAAACTATAAATTAACCTTTTCCTTTATAAATACGCTTAATGGCATGGATGAACAGTGTAGCTCCAGATCAGCCAGCAAATCCTTGCAATCTGATCATGATCTGCACTGTTCGCTTTTTGATTCTTTAAGTTATTTCTGACTAGATAATGAACAGTACGATCTGATGCTGATCAGACGGCACAGTATGGTGGCTAATCTGGATCTACATTGGTCACACATGCATAAAAAAGCCGTTTATATGGCGTAAAAGGTTAACCCTTTCCTGTATAGATACGCATTTTTACGCATGTGCGACCAGTGTAGATCCAGATCAGCCGGCACATCCGTGCCGTCTGATCTGGATCTGCACTGGTCGCATTTTGGTCAGAAATAACCTAATGAATCAAAAAGCGAACAGTTTAGATCCTGATCAGACAGCACGGATGTGCCGGCTGATCTGGATCTAAACTGTTAGCCCTAGCAATAAAGGTGTATCTATACGGGAAAGGGTTAAAGAAACTTACTGGTGGTTTTGATTTTACAGTGTACAGGTATCAGGTAGAAATCTACACAGAGGAGGAGTTTAAGGCAAGTACAGATGCCAATGTCAGTGTACAGATATATGGGGAGCGGGGAGATACTGGACTACGCAGGCTTATGGACTCCAAAACCAACTCAAACAAGTTTGAAGGAGGTCAGGTGAGTGCAGAGCAAATTTTGGTGTCCACTCTAAGTGCTAAACACAGCATTTGTCATATTTGCAGCCAGTGTAGACTCTGATCAGGCTGTCCATCAACACAGTCTGGTAAAGGTCATGAACTGACTTAATTTGGTAGAAGGTCAATGTTTTACAATTGGTAAGTTCTTAAAACATTTTCTTTGCATTTTTATTCCCATAAGTCAGTTTTAACCATATTTCTGTTGGAACTGAATATAGCAAAGTGTACTTGAACCAGCAATGATCAGTCAGGCAGGATTTTCTATGCTATTTAATCTAGTTAGTCTAAAGCAAACAAAATAAAAAAACTTGCGTGATGATGTTCATATACTGACAGGAAATTTTACATGTTACAGAAAGATGTATTTGAGATTCAAGCAGTTGACCTTGGTCAGCTGATCAAGGTGAAGGTGGTGCATGATGGGTCAGGTCCAGAGTCAGGCTGGATGTTGGACAAGGTCGTTGTCAAGAAGACAGAAGAATCAACCATCCAGTATGTGTTTGAGTGTGGAAAACGTCTAAATGAAGGTACCGGCGGGTCCGAAGTGGAAGTTGTACTCAAATTGACAGATGTCGTGGAAATATCGGAAGAAGCTGAACCTGAACCAGTCAGGTATAAAGGTTAGTATCGAAAATCACTTGTACTTAATTCTTGCTTTTACCTCTTAATAATAATATGGACAGTTTAATGTCTAATATGATATTGATGCATAAAGATCATGTGTTGGTGTTAAGCTTGTTGGTCAAGAAGGAAATCGTTTACATGCAGACTTGGGGTGAAGAATTTCCGTGATGTCCTGAACTTCTCCCTCTGCTGAGCCAGTGCAGACATTTTTCCCTTTATGTTTCATACAGAAAGCTAACATCCTAGTTAACTTCTGGAAAAATTTCTTTCTGTTCTGACAGCCTAAGCCAGTTCCTGATAGGTGTTAAAATTTACTTTGAGAATGTGCTGGCTGATCTAGATCTACACTGGTCGCACATGCATATATATGGAGTTATGAATAAACTGACTGTAAATACATTGCTGACATGTGCTGATAAGTGATTATATATCTCCACTATCAACAAAAATGTTTTGAACTTAGATGACATGTAATTTATTTCATGGCAGATGGAGATTGGAAAGTGATAGTGGTAACAAGTGATGAGGCAGACAGTGGTACTGACTCGAATGTATCCATTACTGTTTATGGTGATGCTGACAACTCGGGTCCTATTGAACTGGGCTCAGCAAGCACAGGATACTTCTACTCAGGGAAAACAGATGAATTTGATGTAAGAGGTTTACAACAATCATTCCATACAGGAGGGATATAAGGAAAATCTATCCTTTTTTTTTTTTGAAAACTGATCCATTAATTGAGACTTACAACTTTAAAATTTGTTAGGCCTAAAACAAAATATTATTTGTTTCCCCATCCATGAACGACCCGAAAAAATCGGCACGACCCAAAAATTTTATCGCCGAAACCTAAATGATATATTTTTTTATTTGGTATAAAGCCGTTCGCAAGTAAGATATGTATTGCTACGGTCTGGTAAAATGTCGCATATCCTCAGTCTTTCTGTCCGGCGACTCTTAATCCAGGTGAAGAAACCTTTTCTTCTACATAAACTGGTGACTTCCCTTCAGTCAAGGTAAATTGATTTGGGATAGGTTGCCTGATTCCTATTGTCCAATCGCGAATTTGATAAAATCATCCAACGGCCATGTAATGATAAATTAATACAAGTTTCACATTTTGTTTCAAACAAATGTACCTGAAAAAGACAAAAACTAAATTTTTTGCAATATCATCTCTGTTTTTTTTTCAATTTGGCAGATTTTCTTACGGTCCAGCAAAATTTCATTGACTGGCCTTTTTTTTCCTTTCGCGAAGTCTGTAACCCAGGGAACATTCTGTTTTCGTGTCTTGTTTAAAATGGAGACACCAGTCATTCTTTGATATCCAAGAAAATTTGTAGATTGTCAACAAAGTTGACAATGTGTGACATTGATGACGAGGTTGTTCAGCCTTTTGGTGATATGGAAATTGAAAGCAAAGGGCTGTCCTATTTGCAGCACTTGATTGGCAAAGGAGTCAGAGTGTCCTGTTTCATGTTGCAACACTGAGATGATCAGTACCTGAACATATCTCTTTTAAATAAATAATAATTACAATACTTCAAGTTTTCATTGTCGAAATGTGAAATTTGTATTAAATTGTATTTCAGTTTTAAGTAATAAGGAAGTTTATTTCATAATTTATATAGCACTATTCCTGGACAGGCTTATCACAAGGATGACTTGGTCATTTTACAGAAAGGCATTCATCTATTTACATGTAAACTTGGTACCTATATAATTTTAATTTTAGATTGTTGGTTTTCCTCTTGGAGTAAATCCTAGAATATCTATATGTGGATCATTATTCTGAAAAATTTCAAATACAAATTTTTTTTACCTACCTACCTACCCATACTAAATCTGCTTGGGTCGGGATGGGGAAACAAAGAATATTTTAAGTCTGGCCTTATCACCGATTTATCCAAAACTTTTCAGATTATGACAGGCTAGTAAAGTGTTTCATTTGACAAAATGAAATTTGCTGAATGCAAAAGTTTTAATTCAGTTGTCTAGCAAACTTGTTAGGAAAATATTTCTTTGCAGATCTTCATTGACCCAGAAGTCATAGGTCAGTTACGCAAAATACGTCTTGAGCATGACAACTCAGGAAAGGCATGGCAGGTTGACAAGGTAAAACTGTAGAACTATTTTTCTTGCTGTTTTTTTATGAGTCTTGTTTAAATTAAATTAACTCTTTACTCCATAGATACACCTTATTGCATGGGTGAACTGTGTAAATTCAGATCAGCCATCACATCCATGATGTCTGATCAGGATCTTAACTGTATGCTTATTGGTCAGAAATAACATAATAAATAAATGAAAAGAACAGTGTAGATCCTGATTGGATGGCACTGATGGGCCAGCTGTTATAAATATGAACTGGTCTCACATGCATTAAAACGTGTATAAATGGAGTAAAAGGTAAAAATATTCAGAGTTTCTGGTAAGATTAAGTATTTATGTATAATGTTGCTTCTATGAAACATTACTTCTGTTTTGGCTTTTATAAGTTAATTTTTGTTTATTATTGTATTCATATTGTTTTCATATTGGAGAAATATTTCTTTTCTTTCAGATTATTTTCAGAAAAAAAAAAATTATTAGTACAAACCTGCAACTTATATGATTTTATTGGTTTGCAATAGGTCATAATGGTGAACAGAGTGGATGATACACAGATAGAATTCCCCATCAACAGATGGCTGACACTTGAACAGCCAGGCTTTGATATTGCTGTGGAAGTGCCTACCAAGGGACATGACTGGCCAGGTGAGTGGCGGCTCTATAGTTGTTTACTGTTTACTCCATAGGTACACGGTTATTGCGTGGGCAAACAGTGTAGATCCAGAGCAACCATCTGATCAGGATCTGCACTGTTTGCTGTTTGATTTATTAGGTAATTTCTGACAAAGATGCAGTTAGATCCAGATCAGACAGCACAGATATGATGGCTGATCTGGATCTACACTGTTCACTCAATATGTAAAAATGCATATATCTATGGATTAAAGGGTTAAATTCTGCAGGTTTTTATTTCTGTGATTAGAATACAGAATCTGCAAAAGAAAGAACTTTTTGGTCAGGGATATTTCATTTTCATGGAGATTTTGGCAAGAATTTTTGACATTGGCTGAAGGTTATAAAACTGAGATTAGAAACCAGCCTAAAATCTCAAATCAGTTGCCATTTCAGCCAATCAGATGCTTGAGATTTGAGACTGGTTCCCATGCTCAGGTTTATAACCTTGGGCAATTATCATGTAACTACCCTAAAGATAAACTGACACATGCTTAGTTTCCAACAAAATACTTTCCAATTAATGTGATAACCAATATCTCATATAAATAAATCGATTTCATGCACAAAAAACGCCGTAAATTAAAATTTAAATCCACAAATTCAGCACTCCAAAAATCACTAGAATTTCGGACTGGGCGAAGCTTAATATCGATGACGTCATTGGATCTTTCGCGCTTATGAACGATAGTGTAAATAGTACATTTATTTGGTTAAATTTACAGTGATTTGATGATAAATTTTAATGACAATGGATAGTTTTGCTGTGATCGATTGTAAAAAACAATCAAACCAAAACGATATTAGCTTCTTTAGATACTCGAAGGAGAATACAGAAAATTTCGGTTGAAATATGAAAAAGGAAAGGGCTGTACACTAAGACCTATTTTCCTTGTAAAGGTTCATATATCTGCAAACACGATTAATATTGGCATTGTTTTGTTTTAAATCCAATTAATAATAATAATAAATGCCAATTAGTTTTCGTAAATGTTTTCAATCCAACGCGTTGTCGACTAAATTACTTTTAAATTAGATACATGAGAAATGTAAATACGTCGCCAAAACGTAAGTAAGTTTTGCCACAACAAGACCTGCACTGAAGACAAAAAAGATCCAAGAAGATTTTTTACATTACTTAAATCAATTATTTTATAATTTGGTAACAACAATAGCTTGAGACTTAAATATAATAAATATATTAAATATCATCGGTGAGTATGAAGCGAAGGCTTATTCGTGAGTAAAATGTTTCAGGAAATATGTAGAGTAATACTGGTTTACACAACTTCTATGAATTTCTACGGGATTTTGCAAATATCTTATCTCGTAGTACTTGCCCAACAAAAAAACAGACTGGCATTGCAGTATTTACTATTGAGTTTACTCTTCTTATTATCTGGAGTGGGATCAAGAATGTACAATCAGTACCAATCATTTCGTTAAAAATTAGCCAGAAAACGGCTATGTAATTCATGTCACTAAATTTAATATAAAATCTTGCGATAATATTGCAATACAAAACTTCACATACTTTCGTAAAATTAATTGACCCGATATCGAGGGATATCAGCCGTACGTGATATACATGACACATGTCTGAATACTTCCTGCTTCCCGCGGCTGTAGAGTGCGTGGCATATATCACAAGTCGTTTGATCACCGGATGCACTGATTAAATCAGTGATTTGGGGACTGGGGCCTGTATATCATGTAATACTAAAGCGTGGATGGCAGAGGCCCCAGATAGTTAGCGGCATAGATCACACGTGTTACAGTAAAACAGAACAGGGACAAGTACCTTGCGCTTTTATGGATAATCAATTAACATTATTTGTCCTGATTAGAGCAAATTTATACAATATGCTTTCTTTACATCTCTACTTTGTGGCTGTGCGCGAAGGATTAACGAGTATTTCTGAAATGCATATTCTTAATACGGCTTTTTACTAAAACAATAAAGCGACTGTTCGAGTTCTGTATCGTTGTCATTTAAAACCAGATTTAGGATAGCAACACATTTTGATATTTGTTTATAAATCGCCTATTTGCTAAGCGCATAATTATAAATATTCTAGTCCGTATAGCCAAAGGCGGATACAAAAGGGGAAGTGACGGGGTTACCCTATTTTTAATAGGCATATCTTCGTTTTTTTAATGTATTCTAAATATTCTATGCAGTTCGCTGAATAATAAGCAAAGACGGATGTATTTACTTAACAGAATGAAAAAAGTATATTATTTTTATTACTCAACCCCAAAACAACTGTTTTAGCGAACGCATTAACTAAGAACCATCCCCGCAAGGATATATCGAAGGAACTGTTTTAGTTAATTTTCGCATGATCAGCATGCATAAACGGTAAATGAAACTGTAAGTTAAATATAATTTGATTGTACATCTACATTTTATTGCATGTCCAATTAAAAATGTTTGTACTATTATCCGCCGAATGGCTACATAGGATATATGGTTTCCGCAGCTGTGATTTACAGATATTGAATCGTCATAATCGGACTACTTGTGTTTTGGAAAAATTGGAACCGGGCCACGATAAGTATCTAAACATGTGTCTTTATATTGGACATGCACAACTCGTGCAAATATATTGCGAATCAGTATTATGTCCCCTGTTAATACCATTAGCCTATAAATCTTATGTGCTTGTACAAAGATGCTATTAAAAAGTTTTGAGCGCCGATCGAAAAAGGCAGCAGTATCGGAGTTGATATTAGTGTTTGCAAAAATTATGTGGAAATGCAAAAATACATATATTAGCAAAGTTACCAACACAGGATAACGTTATTGTCACATTTACTATGTTATAATATACGCGACAGATACCCATCATAGCGAACTGCGATCCAATGACGTCATCGGTAAACACAAGTTGTTCCCCTTAGAATTTTCGTACCGTGAAATGCGCACACGAATTTTACTGAATTAATTCAACCAATTCTCGTGTAAATTGTATCATTTGATCATTAAACGAGTTTCTTTATATTCAGAATAACATATTTAGTAAATTTAGTACAAAATTTACAAAAGTTAGTATTCATTTGTCAGTTTATCTGACTTCCCTCAAATTAACCTCTTTCTGGAAATCATGCATCCAACCCTGAAAATACCATCTATTGGTTCGTATAAGCAGTAATAAGGAGTTGTCAGTTTCTGTATTAGTTTATTTATGTATATGAAACCCAAAATATATGTTGATTGATCTTAAACTGCCAGTAACTAAAGGATTGTTGATGCTTTTATCCAATATTCAATCAGTGTAGATCCGGATCATCTGTGAATATCTGTGCAGTCTGATCTGAATCTAAACTGCCTGCACATGGGCTTTAAGCTATATCAACTGAGTAAAGCGTTACAAATTATTAGAATGAATAGAATTTACTCTAAGCCCTGGGTTTACCAGAGACAGATTTGTTACTATGTACGCACTTGTATTTATATTCAATCAGTAAAATAAATGCCAGTTGTAATACATGTTTTTTATTTTTTATTTCTCATGTATAGTTCTATAGAACTTCTCACCTTTTGTCACCTAACTACACAACATTTCTTTATAAAAATACTAATGTTGGAACTATTATTTCTTCAGGCTTAGAAGGTAATTACTTAAATATTAACTTCATAGATCTAGCTGTAGATAATTGAAATCTAGTGTACTGTGTGCAGTCATGGTCATAAACAGACTAAGATTATCCCTTTCCTCCTTATATACGCATTTTTACGCATGTGCTACCAGTGTAGATCCAGATCAGCCAGCACATCCGTGTCGTCTGATCAGGATCTGCACTGGTCGCATTTTGGTCTGAAAAAACTTACAAATCAAAAAGCAAACAGTGCAGAACCTGATCAGACGGCACGGATGTGCCGGCAGATCTGGATCTTCACTGTTGGCCCACATGACAAAGGTGTGTCTATGGAGGAAAGGGTTATATGAGTTTTCAATTTTTGAAATAATAAACATTTCCAGAAAAATTAACTAAGAGCAGATTGTTGCTATATAGTTAAAAAATTACAAACATTTTGTAGTTTCAAGAAAAATGCTCTTCAGTTCATATGTTGAAAGTTTTGACCATGAAAGCGTAATTTAAATGTACGTTTGCTTAGCATTATTACTTAAACATAGACTTTACATATTTTGTAATTTTCTACATATAGTATATGCATTTTCCTGGGTAGACATCTAAATAACTTAAATTCTTGCATGGACAGATTTTTTAACATTGATTTTCATATGTTAAAACTAGAAGCTTCTGCATTAACAATGCTTGCTCTGAATTTCTTAAACCCTTCAATTCTTGCAATGCATAAAGCTTATATCCCATGTGCAACCAGTGTAGATCCAGATCAGCTTGGTCATCTGTGTAATTTGATGTTAATCTTCAATGTTCCCTCTTCAGACTGAGGAGATGTGCAGGCTGATCTGTGCCTAGTCGAAATATCAACGCGATCAGAGCTACGCCCTGCGCGTTGAACACAATAAAGACCAATTTAGTGGTGGACGTTCCGACTCAAAATTGAGTCGGAAGAAAAATTCTTAAAAAACCAATAAAACAACAAAATTGGAATGAAAGAATTAGTTACCTTTGAAGATATATTCCTTAAGAAGTAATTTCTACACACTTTATTATATGACATAGGTTCATAAGACAATAATCCTATTTAAACTACACCCTGTAACACATCGATACAATTTCCCTATTCGCCATTGAATGCGTGACGTCATAGCAGTAAAGTGCACAATGCGGAATCATGTACGCGGGTTTTTACGACGATAATTTTATAGTGATTTTTAACTGCTATATATCTTATGCCCTTAATTGACATAGTTATCAAAATTACGATAAATATTCAATATTATTACCAAGGAATTTGTATATTTGTGTAAAAGCGTTTTCCACCCTATAATAGACCTTTAATGTTTTTAACCTTTGGGATTTTGACCATCAAAAATTATCTAAAAATCCCGTAGGTTAAAATATTTTGACTAATCTGTGCCCAAGATCATAAAACTAAATCTGGAGATCAGTCTCAAATCTCAAGCATCTGATTGGCTGAAATGGCGACCAGTCGCCATTTCAGCCAATCAGATACTTGAGATTTGAGACTGATCTCAAAACTTAGTTTTATGATCTTGGGCCCTGGCTCCACATGTGATATAAAAGTTCTATTCATGGAGTGAAGGGTTAAAATAGTGCAACCAAACAGTGGCAGAAGTGTGTAACAGTCTATTCCAAGAACAGTGATGTCAGCACAGAGGCCACATTTTTATTGAATTTTACCAAATTTAACCCTTTCTTTTCAAAATCAAAACAGGACCTTTGTGAGAAACTATGATCTATGAACCTCATGGTTTGAGTTTTCTTCTATGGCATATATTGGATGCCTCAAAGCATTATGTATGTTGTATTTGGGTGAGGAATTTTGGGCTATTATTGTTCTTTACATTATAATCAAATTTGTTTAAATTACAACAATGAGTGCATGTAACTGCTTCTTAATGTAATTGTACAAATGGCATTTGTTTTGCTTTACAGAGTTACTGTTGGTTTTATAAAACAATGAAGTGAAGTGATTACTTTGTTGTATTGCCTGTTGATGAATAGGGTCAGCTTGGCATATTTATTGTCCAAAAGTATAAAACAAGATCACAAATAATTCATTTTTCTGTCTTTTTATTTTCACTAAACCATGTGCTTTTTCAGATAAATTTTGAATGCGAAAAGTCTTATCCTAGAACAATGTTCTAAGGAACAGTTCCATACTTAATCGAACAAATTAGACTGGCAGAGACCAGGGTTGCTCATGTATACAACATCCCGCCCCTTAAAAAAATTTAGTTACTAAATTTCAAAGAAAGGGGCAACACTGGACTCTGCCTTACAAAAGTTATAACAAAAATATCTAAATTGAAAAAGAACATCATGTTATCATGTTACTGATATGCTGGCCTAAGAAACATATACTCACACAAACATCAACGTCCATGGTGGGCCCTACCAAAGACAACAAGCATACACAAGCCGACAGGCCATCAGCTCAGTAAGGCGACAAAATGAATTCAATATTGAAATTGTAATTATTACTTTTCATTACCAAAATGATTTACCATCTAACACTATCAAAACATTAAGTAATATATTTACAGACATCATTCAAAGATGTAAAACATGTGTTATGCAGTTTGAATTGGAAAAGTCATAGAACTAGACATATTAACTTAGCAATATGTAATGGTTCTCATTTTCCAAATACATACTCAAACATCATAAACCAGTATTAAACACTCAAATAATCATTATCCCAATGAAAACATTAAACAGAAATAGTATATTATAAAGAAAGAGTATGTGGCAAGATAAGACTTTCATACTAAACCCTATGATACATTGTTTTAAATGTTTCAAATGGGAAATGAGAACTACAATGTAAATACACAGTAAATGGGAACAAGTTATTATGCACAATGCTTAATTACCTAACTTGCAAATTATAGTATGGTTGAAAAGCATTTAACATGGCTACAATTACAAATTCAAAGCGGTTGCAATCATACCAGTCATAGCCAAGTAATACTATAAAGCTATCAACATCTAAATCACAAATGAACTTTCAGAAGTTTTAATTTGAAGTCACTGTAAAGATCTCTGGACTTCACAATTATTCTTTACTGTGAAAGCAGTCATTGGATATTAAACATGTAATTAACACTTTTTGTAGCACAACTCAAAAGACAAATTTTTATCTTCTAATGCAATTGTACATTTAAAAGTGCAGAAACAGGAGTCTAATCAAATGTATTTCAACATTACACATAGTACCATTTATGAATAAAATTCAATCATACCAAAAGTCATGACTAGCTTACAAACTGACTAGTAGTAAAATATAACAGTCTAGTACATCAGTACACTAACACTTCAAGTTAGTTCAACAAAAGGTGGCGGTTTACACATAATGTTTATATGCGCTTTAGCATTGAGACTTGAACCGAATACCCAAACTGAATTTTGAGCAGGCTCTCCCACAACATGTACCAAATACTGAATGCCATCAGATGTGTGGCGTTGAGCGAGAACACGTTTGATTTTCTTGTAATTTTCAGTATCTGAGGAAATTTGACTAAGTTCACTGGGATCTACATGATCTGAGTCGTGGTATCTTTTCGGTTTTTGTATATTGCGCTTAGGCCTTGTGTTTGGAAGTTCCAAATGTTCTTTTTGTATTTCTGTTGGTAAATTCACTAACACATTTTCTGACATTCCTGTTTGCGTAGCTACTGTAGAATTTGTAGGTTCTAGTATTCTAGTAGCTACCTTAAAATAGTTCAATGGTGTTGGCTGGCGAACAAATGCACGTTTCAGCCTATCAATGTGGACTGGTTGAGGTATCACTGTTTCTGTAACTGGATCAGCAAGTATAGCAGTATGCTCACTGGGTACACTATGAACAACCAAAGGTCCATGGTACTGATATCTAATTAAGTTTCTTACCAGCATTTGTGTTTCATCGGAAATATAAACATAATCGCCTTCTGATAACTTAAGATGTCCCAATTTCTGATTTTCCTGAGATAGCATTTCTGTTTGGGAGGCTGAGATATTCTTTTTAATTTCTTCCCATGATTGTTTACTGTTGAAATACAGGTTGAGCTGGCATTGATACAGGAACAGAATTAGTAAGTCCTTCTTCCATACAAGTAATACTTATCACACTGTCCATTATATTTCCTGTACATGAAAGGATCGTTGGTCGAATTCATTGTCTATAATAATATCCAAAGTGGGTGGGGAACACGTGTTGTCTTTTTATTAAAAATTACGAAAATGTCCAGTTTGTCAAATATCCTAAGTTTGGATTCTCCACCATGTTGATGAATAGGGTCAGCTTGGCATATTAATTGTCCAAAAGTATAAAACAAGATCACAAATAATTCATTTTTCTGTCTTTTTTTTCACTAAAGATCAGTGTGCACTAAATAAAAGCTGCTTCCCGGTTGGTTAAAAAAAAAGTTAGGGGAAACCCGTAAGACTCCATAGAAACATTAGCTGATTGGCCAATATAGCTAAAGAAAAAATAATACTCCTTCTAAAAAACAGAAATTGTGCATTTCTGCAGCTGTTGGAACCAAAAATCATTATCCAAAACATTTTGGATAAGAAAAAAATTACTTTTAAAATAATGCCTATAAACAGGTTAGCCACAAGTAAATTTAGTCAATAGGCAAGGGTGGTAGTCTTCAAAGTGAAATTTGAGGTAGAAACCTAAGATCATGGTGGTATAGAATCTATGTTTTTATGTAGATTTATATTCAAAATTCTTCAGAAGACCATGCCTGATATTGTCTAAGAATAAATAAATCAAGGAGACTCCCAAGACTCTATATAGAACATATAGGGAAACGCAATAGTGTACGCTGACCTAAACCATGTGCTTTTTCAGATAAATTTTGAATGCGAAAAGTACTAGAACAATGTTCTAAGGAACAGTTCCATACTTATTCGAACAAATTAGACTGGCAGAGACCAGGGTTGCTCATGTATACAACATGCCTTTTGTAGCAGGTAGACATAAAGGGATTTTATTATCTGGAAGCGGTGATGAGGGGGCATGGTCTGTCAGTCCCCAACTGTAACCCGAGACCTAATGTTGCTTATAAATTGTCTGAAAATCCTTTGCTTTATTTACTTTTACTAAATGTGCAGCTGAACATCGTTATTTATGATCAGATCTGAATTTATTCTCTAATTTGTTAACCTAATTATTGTCTTTTTTATTGTGTCAAAATCTTAATGAAATTATCCAAAAAGCTTAGTAAAATATAGCTTTAAAGTTTCAAGATCCAGAAACTAGAATTGTAAACCAGTTTCATAGTTCTGGTTTGTTATTGGTCAATTTGGAAACCAATCTTATGGTTCTAGTTTGCGATTTGGCAATTTGGAAACCAGTCCTATAAGTTATAGTTCTAGTTCTAGTTTGTGATTGGTCAATTTAGAAACCAGTCTCATAGTTCTCGTTTGTGATTTGCCGATATGGAATATAAGTATCATGCATATGAGTGTGAGGTGAAGATAGAAAAATCTGTCACCGAGGGTTAACTGATTTCGCGGGAACGAGGCTCTGCCGAGTTCCCGCCAAAACAGTTCACCCGAGGTGACAGATTTTTCTATCTATACCAAATGTCTCGTGCAAGATACTTTTTCTTGCATACCTTTTACTATTCACAACATTTGTGTGTATGTATACAAACTAATTTTTTCTTTATACTGAAATATTGACATTAACGCAAACCTTATTTTATAAATGACGTCACTCACTTGAATATATTACGTCAGATACTTGAAGAGGTGATGTCATTCACGTGACTCATTCTACATGGGGGTGTAGGATCGAAATTTCCTACAGGGGTGAAAACACTGGATGACCTAATCTTGTATGCAAGAAACCAGTCTCTTAGTACTAGTGTGTGATTGGTCAATTTGGAAACCAGTATTACAGTTCTAGTTTGTGATTTGTCAATTTAGAACCTGAGTTCAGTTCAACCAATCAGCAGCTTACAAAAGCAGATTGGTCACCAAATTCAGGTTTATGGTCTTGGTAAGATATAGGTAATGTGAGACAAAGAGGATTTTTATATGGTCATGGTCAAGCTACTTGTGCTGGGCTGATATACATTCCGCAGAAAAATCGGACATAAACTCCTTTTTTGAACTATATGATGTAACATAAACTAATACAGCTTCTATAAATGGCAATTTATCTATGAAAGGCTTCTCTTTTCCAGGTAATTATCTGACTTGTATATATCAAGCTTCTTATGTGCATCACTGCTGTAATCACACTTCACATCAATATTATTATATTTTACAGATTACTATAACTTCATATACAAATGGTTTCAAATTTCAAACATTTTTCATGTCATAATCGCAGTTGGCATGCCAAAAAACATGACTAACTTTAAATTTTTTTAAGAGATCTGTGCAAGCTTTCATACACGACTGTTTCTTGAAAACTATGTACTACAGTTTATGCTTAAAAAATATGCTTATCTGATTACCAACATATAACAAGTTACTGTGCAAAGTACTATAATTTGTTTTGATAAGATGATTGGCCTTTTTGCTTAAAATTAAACATTTTTCAGGCCTGCCATATCTTCGGATTTTATCCGGAATCTCAGAATTTTAAGTTACTTCTCCGGATCTCCGGATTTATAGTCAAAATCTCCGGATTTCTATGAAATTGCAAAAAATATAGATGAATTAAACCTAATTTAAAAGTTGTGCAATAAACATAATAGTTATTTTTCTGCAGTCTCACATTTCCTGTTTATTACTAGATAACGAGATAACGAGGTCGTGGTCAGTTACATGCAGTCTCAATGCCTCTGGCAAAACTATACAATAACCGTGTGTCATAAACTAAACAAGGGCCTCTATGTTTCACCTGCCTTTATCTTTTTCACTGCTTGTTCATTCTAATATTGTCAAAAGCAGGTCTTAACAGTTAAAAAATGAATGGTAAAAATAGACAAGTCATTTTAAAACATGTTCTTCAACCATTTCTAACAAAATCGGCAAACATCATTTATAAAATTCTTTGAAGAATATAATTACAAAGAAAACTATCAGAAAATTATCATCATTATCATCATTTTTGTTCAGTCACAGTCATAGTGAAAAGCAGAAACAAAACATTAAAACAACAACAACAACATCATCAACATTGTCGTCGTCGTCATCATCATCATTATTGACATATTCAGACAAAATCTCCGGATTTTTAATGAAGAAGTTTTGGCAGGCCTGATTTTTCATGTCCATTTTATTTTCCATTTAGTTTTTTCTTTGATTGATTATTTGTACCCAAACTGCACCACCCATCATCCCCGCCCCACCCAAACTGCACCTCCCATCATCCCTGCCCCACCCAAACTGCACCCCCCACCATCCCCGACCCACCCAAACTGCACCACCCATCATCCCCGCCCCATCAAAATTGTTCCTCTTTTTTTTATGGATCCAAACTGCAAACATCCTCACCCCTCCCTGTTCCCACACAATTTTTTCCCTTTTTCTGAACCCAGACTGCAAACATCCTATCTCCAGCCCAGTTGCTGTCCTAATCTTTTCCCTTTTTCATAACCCAAAGTGCAAACATTCCTAACCCCACCCAGTTATAACCTTTTCCCTTTCTCTTTTTTTATGCTCCCGAAGGGAGGCATATAGTAATCGGACCGTCCGTCCGTCCGTCGCATCCGTCCGTCGCGTCCGTCCGTCCGAAATAATCTTGTTCCGCTTCTTCTCCAAAACCGCTTGAGGGATTTCTTTGAAACTTCACAGGAGTGTTTGTCACCAAGCCTAGTTGTGCATATCGTCAGGAATTTCTGCTCGGATTATTTTTGGCTGAGTTATGGCCCTTTTTAGCAAAATCTTGTCCTCGCTTCTTTTCTGAAACCGCTTTAGGGATTTCATTGAAACTTCACAGGAGTGTTTGTCACCAAGCCTAGTTATGCATATCCTAAGGAATTTCTGATCGGATTTTTTTTGGCGGAGTTATGGGCCTTTTTACCTAACCCTAACCCTAACCCTAAGCTTTTTTGAAACCGCTTGAGGGATTTCATTGAAACTTCACAGGAGTGTTTGTCACCAAGCCTAGTTGTGCATTTCCTAAGGAATTTCTGATCGGATTATTTTTGGCGGAGTTATGGGCCTTTTACCTAACCCTAACCCTAAGGTAAATTTTGTTAAAGCAATAGAGGTTACATTTTTTGTCCGATTGTCATGAAATTTGGTATGAATATTGATATTGATGATTTCTACACAAATGATTAAAATCATGTTGTTAAATTGACCAGGGGCCCCGCCCTGGGGATTTTAATTTTTTTTTCTTTCAAAATCTGTTTTTAACCTTTGATTTTCTACAGTTATCAACCAGATTTTGACACAAGCTTTATACCATCTTAAAATTCAATCTTTCCTGAACAATTCATTCACTGGTTGTTCAGTGATAAAATTTGAAACAAAAATTTTAGTAGCAGAGTGAAAATTTCAAGTGTCAAAATCCAATATTTCAAGTGTCAAAATCCAATATACATGTATTTATACCTGTCTTCAGCTACATATGATGTTTACCAGTTTATTCATTAATATTGGTCAAGTTGCTGGACAATGACCTCATGAACTTTGCTGCTTAGATCTGTGTTATGCAATATTAAGAACTTTGCTCTGGAAGATTTTATAGGGTAAATTTTGTCATTTTCTATGGATAGTGACCAAATAAACTTTCTTTCTTTATAGCACTTTGAAAATCAGGCTTTTCTGAATATGTTATTCACTGTTTGTAAGTAAAACAACAAAAAGAACAACAACAACAAATTTGAAGCACATTCTCAAAATCTTAAGACTAAATTTAAGAAAGTCTTAGATGTATACAGTGTATGTACACAAACGGGCAAGTTAAGGCCACACTTTTTTAAGCTCCCCGCAGAAATTCGGAAGAGCATATAGTCGCCAAGTTGTCCGTCAGTCCGTCAGTACGTCCCACATTCTTTAACACTCTAGCAGTCACATATTTGCCTCGATTGTTTTGAAACTTGGTCAGGATGTTTGTCCCAATGATTTCTCAGATGAGTTCAAATATGGGTCATCTGGGTCCAAAAATTAGGTCACTGTTACTAAAAATAGAATTTTCTTGTTAACACTCTAGCGATCACATTTTTGCTCTGATTGTCATGGAACTTGGTCAGGATGTTTGTCCCAATGATTTTTTGGACAAGTTTTAATATGGGTCATCTGGGTCCAAAAACTAGGTCACTGTTACTAAAAATAGAATTTTCTTGTTAACACTCTAGCGGTCACATTTTTGCTCCGATTGTCACGAAACATGGTCAGGACATTAGTCCCAGTAATTACTTGGAACAGTTCGAATATGGGTCATCTGGAATCAAAAACTTGGTCACTGTTACTAAAAATAGAATTATCTTGTCTTGGCTGTAAATTTGTTATTTCTCATTGGATTTCAAAATAACTTGGCACAAATGTTCACCATGACAAGGCGGTGTGTTGAGTACAAAACCATGTCGGTTGGTCCAAGGTCAAGGTCACTGTTCCTAAAAATGGAATTTTCTTGTTAACACTTTAGTGGTCACATTTTTGCTCTGATTGTCCGATTGCAAAGAAACATGGTCAGGACATTAGTCCCAGTTATTAATTGGACGAGTTTGAATATGGGTCATCTGGGGTCAAAAACAAGGTCACTGTTACTAAAAATAGAAAAATCTTGTCCAGGCTGTAAATTTGTTATTTCTCATTGGATTTTAAAATAACTTGGCTCAAATGTTTACCATGACAAGATGTTGTTTCGCGTACAATACCCATGGCTGTTTGTCCAAGGTCAAGGTCACTGTTACTAAAAATAAAATTTCTTGTCTGGGCTGTAACTTCCTAATGAATGGAGTGATTTCAAACTAACTTTACATAAATGTTTACCATGACAAGGGGTTGTGTTGCGTACAATACCCATGCCGGTAGGTCCAAGGTCAAGGTAACTGTTACTAAAAATAGCATTTTCTTTTCCAAGCTGTAAATTTGTTGTTTCTTATTGGATTTTAAAAGAACTTGGTGTAAATGTTCACCATATCGAGACGATGGGTCACATACAACACAACTTTGTTGTATTCAGGTGAGCGATAAAGGGCCATCATGGCCCTCTTGTTTCCCTTGATTTTACCAAACTTGCACACAACTCTTACAACCATTGAGCAGTTGTTGACAGGTGAGCCACCCTATGGACCCTCTTGTTGCAAGGGTTATAGGCCCTTACTCTTTACTATTTAACTTCCACAGGCATATTTTTACTACATATGTATACCAATTCGATTTCAAAGCTGCATTAAGGGGGCATATGTCAATTTCAAGTGACAGCTCTTGTTTTCTTTACCATAGTTTTGGACTTTTTCAAATACTTAAGCACATGCTTATGTTCCTGATGTGCTCTTGTTTAACCCTTCCTCCATAGACTCACCTTTATTGTGTGGGCAAACAGTGTAGATCAAGATCAGACAGCACGGATCCGGATCTGCACTGTTTGCTTTATTATTTGTTAGGTTATTTCTGACCAAAATGCTACCAGTGCAGATCCTGATCAGACGGCATGGATGTGCCGGGTGATCTGGATCTAAACTGGTTGCACCTGCATAAAAATGCGTATATATGGAGGAAAGGTAATAGTTAATGTATTTATCATCTTTTCCAGTACGAGAGTATGTGGTAGAGACTTTGACCGGGGATGGATTTGGCTCAGGGACTGATGCCATGGTCTATGTGAACCTGATTGGTACCCTAGGGGATACTGGGAAACGGTTCTTGGTACACAACCTGGAGAAAACAGAGGAAAAGTTCGCATCTGGCCAGGTATGCCTATTATCCTTTTCCTCCATACATATACGCATCATAAAGCGAACAGTGCAGATCCTGATCAGACAGTACAGATGTGTGGACTGATCTGGATCTACACTGTTCATCCACACAATAAAGGCGTGTCTATGGAGGAAAGGGTTATGAGTTAATGGTGACCTCATTCTTCATTCAGAGTTTACTGTTGTTTTTGTTCAATTGGTTACCATTGTTAAAATAGATATTAATCTCTTGTGATGCATGTGAGATTAAGCAAGAAAATAAATAACCCTTTATTTCATAGATACAAGTTTTATCGCAGATGCAAACAGTGTGGCTCCAAATCAGCCTGCACATCCGTGCAATTTGTAATGTAATGAATCTAAATGTGAACAGTATAGAACCTGATCAGATGGCACAGATGAGCTGGCTGATCTGGATGTACATTGTTCGCTCTGCAATAAAACCTGTATATATGGAGTAAAGGGTTAAGCTTATGCTTTTAATTGCTATGCACAGCTTGTGTGACAAACCAAAATGATATTGTGATCCAAGGAGACCCAGATCAGCCTTTGACATCCACACAGTCTACACAATTTGCTGTTCAGTTGATGAAATTAGTAAATTTCTGCAAAACACGTAATTGGATTTGGTCAAATTAAAAAATAAATGTGAACAAGCTAACAGTTATTATATCACTTTTCACATCCTACTGCATGTTTTAACTTTTTTTGTTCTAAAAATCACACACAAAAAATGGAAATTGTAACCAAACAGTTTTATTTGTTGCACCTTGATGTAAAGAAATATCGCTTTTTGTGTCTTTATTTGCAGTTTTTCAGTTTCGTCTGGCATAAATGTCAAATTATTCTTTCTCTTGCATGGTATCAAATTACATGTTAATTATCTCTCATATTCAGAATTTGCCTCATTTGTATCTCTTGCAGTCAGGCATCAATTTTCATACTGAATAATAATCCATGTAAAATAAGTTATCACATTGGATTTCTTGGACCTTTTTTGTCTTTCTGTCTGGCAGTTTAAATTCTTAAAATTTATGCAAAAACTTAGTTTTCATTATCATTTTTTACATAATTTCTGGAAAATCACTTTATAATTTGTGTCTCTTTATTTGTAGTTTTTCTATTTCACATTTTATCTGCTATAAAGAGCAAATTACTCTTTTTCTTGCATGGTATCAAATGACATTTTAATTATCTGTTTTATATTCTGAAGGATTTATAGAAATGATGAAGAAACAAGTAATCTGTTAAAATCAATATTGCTAGGTATAACTATCAGAAATAATAATCTTCTTGTACAAAGCTATCTTAATCTCTTTTAGACTGACACATTTTTAGTGCAAGCTGTGGACTTGGGTCGACTGATGCAGGTTCAGATTGGCCATAAGGGACTAGGCCCAGGCTCGGGCTGGTATCTCAAAACTGTCACTGTAAAGGAAACCTTTGATGCTCAGGAACGATATGTCTTCAGTTGTGAGCAGTAAGTTCAAATGTTTTTAAATCTTTAACCCTTTTCTCCAAAGATAGACAAAGATATTGCCGGTGTGAACAATGTAGATCCAGATCTGCCAGCAAATCCATGCTGTATGATCTGGATCTACACTATTCACATTTAGATTCATTAGGGTTATTTGCGACCATGATGCCACCATGTTTGGTCAAATAAAGAGGTTGAATAGGGTAGGATAAGACATTTTAACCCTTTACACCATGGAATAGAGATGTTATCAAATGTGTGAACTAAGTAGAACCAGATCATCTGGCACATCGGTGACATCTACGCATGATCTAAACCTATCTAAATTTTGTGTATAGTTTCCTTAATTAATTTCTGACCAAGAAGTGACCAGTACAATTGTGCCATCTGATCTTGATCAATACTGGTTGAATATGTGATAGACCGGTATGCAGATATATGAATTAGAGAGTTAAACATTCCAATGTGTGGAAGGCAACACAAGTTGGTTTGGTGTGATGATTTGTTTCTGTACAAAAAAAAAACTACCAAAAAAAAACCACTAATGCACCAGTATCTGTTACAGATGGCTGCATAGTGAGAAAGGTGATGGATTGACCGAACGCCTGCTACCTTTGACTTTTGTTGATAAGGAGAGCAAGCGTGAAGCAGGCAAGACAGATATTGAACAGATGGATGATGGAGAGACAGGGGACTTAGAAGATGAACAACCAGCAGATAATAATGAACAAGACATTGATGATAATATTGAAGACACTGACAGAGCTGATAGTACACAGGATAAAAAACCTGCTCAGGAAACAGAAAATGAGACTAAAGATGATGAAAATGATGTTCATCCAAAAGTTGCAGATGATGGTAGAAAAACAGCAGAAAGTAGTGAACATAAAGGTGCTGATGATCAAGATCAACATGATATGAAAGATACAGTAGGAGAATCAGAGGTTAATGATGATGAATTAACTGAAGACACTAATGCTGTTAAGAATGGTGGGCGTAAAGAAAACAATGTAAACACTGAATCTGATAGTAAAGCTCAAGCAGATAAGAAAGTGCATTCAGACACTGATGGAGAAGCCGTAAAGAGGACATCTGTTTCTAGGGAGGGCAGTCATACATACAGAATTAACAGACAAGAGGACTGAGCCCTCTGATGCTGTGATTACCAGAAAAGTATAATATCCTTAGTGGTCATAGAATACCAAAGATAATAGTAAAACCAAAGATTTGTACATGTACAGCTTGGAGTTTTATCCAGAAAATTCAGTATATGTGTTGTTTTCTTGGATTTATAGTTTGTTTGATGTTGAAAATACATGTGAAGGGCTGTATGATGATACCCAGGAAAAAATAAGACCATTGATACAAAGATGTTAAGAGCGTACTATTCTTAACATGTTATGAATTTGTATAGGAAACTAATATTGGTATTTTGTTAGTGGAGCTGTCTTTAGTAAATAGAACATTTAGAAGTACATGTATGTATGAATGTTATTCAAAGAAGCTTGTTTTGAATTTAAGATGGTTGTAATGTTATAAACTAACACTGTGATAGACATTTAACTGTGATATTTAAAATAGCGAACCTTACCTGGTTGCAAGTTTATTGGATGTTGTAATTATTTCACTTGACAACAGTAATCGAGGTTTAAAGAGTTTACAATGTATTTCAAGGAGAGAGTAAGGGAGTAAGTCATGTATTTATTAAATTTGTTCCCCCAGAGGTGTGAAACTGTGCAGTTGTTGCCAAGTAAACAATGACTGAATACATTGGGTGGAGCCAAGGATATCCAACTGAAGGCTTTCAAAACTTGTGTTTATAGCCATCTGTTGTCCTATATTCACCAAATTCAAATAATTTCATTCAAATGGACAGGTGAATTCATGTAATATTCAATACTTGATTTATCTTAACCTTTACCCCATACACACACCTTGTGTGGACAAACAGTGTAGATTCAGATCAACATGACTGCAATGCCTAAAGGTTAATAAATTATTGCTAATCTTGTCGGTTATTTGAGATGAGTAATTCCTACACTTACTGTTTTCTTTGCTTACACAACTTAATGAGTCATTAGCCAGGACTTCTGACAAAAAGACATCAATTTATCCTTTTGTGATTCTGTCTGTGATACTAAATCTGGCATGTCATTACTTATACATGAATTGTGTGTTTCATCTCCCTAATTGTAGATTTTCTTGAGCTTCATTTAATTATGTTTTTTTTTTAAATCCATTCATGTCTAGTTGTATTATTTGAAGATCAACTGCTGGGATTTTAGGAGTGTTTCATCTTCAATTAATTGATAAGTATGTTATCATGGAAATCAATGTCTTTTAGGCTGCTGAAAAGTATAATCCATGGTATATGGTTGTTGTCCATTGGCAAACAGTGTAGATCCAGATCAGCTGGCACATCCATGCTGTCAGATCAGGTTTTGTACTGTTTGCTTTCCAATTTATTAGGTTATTTCTGACCAGTTGGTAAACAGTGTAAATCCTGATCATATAGCACAGATATGTTGGTTGATCTGGATCTACGCTGTTCTCACATGCAATAAGGCATGTTTGTATGTAGTAAAGGGTTTGTGTACCTTGCTCACATTTCTGTTAATTTTTTTATCAGCCCATTTGCTAATATACAGGGTATTTCTCAGTAGTTTATTGCCTGAAAAGCAACTGTAAAAACTGTGCCGAAGATCATAAAACTAAATATGGAGACTGGTCTCAAATCCCAAGCATCTGATTGTCTGAAATGGTGACCTGCACTTTTTTTCGAAATAAACTAATAAATCAAAAAGAGAACAATTCAAACCTGATCAGACAGCATGGATGTGCTGGCTGAAATGGATCTACACTGTTTGCCCATGCCATAATGGTGCAAATATGGAGGAAGGAGTTAAAGAAAACAATTGGTTATGATTAAAATAAACAACAACAGGTGTTATACACAGAGATCTATTTTTCATTCCATAGTTTAATTGGTTGGTGTTGGGTTTGTAAAAAAACATATCAGCATGAGAATAATTATGATTATTATTTATTTAGTTAAGAAGCTTTTAACTAGTAATGATGAATTCAGATTTTAAATCACTGAAGTGCCAAATACAATGTACATTTATTTAATGATTCTTATATCAATGTGCTTGCCAACTTGAAATAGTTGATAGGTAATCTCTTTAAACAAAAATTTATCTTGTTTAATTAAGTTGCACTTACTGTTTTCATTCATAAATAATTTATATTCAATGCTAATGAATAAATGTTGCATGTCTAGTAAGTGTTCTTTTGACCAGTCAAGAATTATTCCAAGCATCCCAACCTTCACACTCCTAACCCTTACAGTGCTTTATTGGTTTAATGTTATCACTGCAGTTGCAATTCTTGCACTGCTAAATGTGTTTTGGTATCATTTCCACCATCCAAGTGTTACACTGCCTATTAGTGCAATGGTATCTGTAACCAGGGAATGTGATTGTGAAACTTGAGATTTCCAGCTTTGTTTTGTCGGAAAATTACATTTACTTTTTAGTAAAAAAAATCAGTTCACAGAAGACCTTCCTCTACCTGTCCTTACATGCTAGAAACCGCGTAAACACCACACACTACCCAACAGGTGATGCATTCTATATGCTAAATAGTCATGGTGTATGAAACTTGTCTAAGAAGTATTAAAGCATTTCACCGGTATGCGACGCTTTAAGGACAGCCCGCAGACATTCAGCAGTTGGCTCCAACTTAAGAGTGTTCCCTCCTAAAGTGTCCTTGCAAGGATATAAACCATTTCCTTCTAGGTGGCGCTACCAAACGACTTCTTCCACCTATAGTATAGGCATCCTTTTCACGTTATAATCCGTTTCCACTTGTTGACGACACTTTCAACAAGACTTGCGCACGTTCAGAGGGTGGTTTCATCCCCTAGATCACCAGTTAGCTGACCGAAGTCATATTTGTGACAATTTTTTGCCCCTAGTTTATCCCAACTACACAAATGATATTGCCTCTACTGGGGAGCGCCTTGCCATGCAATTCCGATTTTGATACCGGCTGAGCTAGCCAGGACAACCCCAAAAAGATTGATCAGAAAACCCTGATAAACATAGAAACACACTGATGATGTTGTTGACGTGACACCTTGTTTTTCATCGAGAAACTAATAAATGAACAATATTTCATTCCTATCGAAAAATACAAAATTAACCCTTTTTAGCTCACCTGAGCCGTAGGCTCAGGGTGAGTTACTATTATCGACAATGTCCGCCCTCCAGTGTTCGTCCACACTTAGTTCGTTAACACTCTAGCGGTCACAATTTTGCTCCGATTGTTTTGAAACTTGGTCAGGATGTTTGTCCCAATGATTTCTCGAACGAGTTCGAATATGGGTCATCTGGGTCCAAAAACTAGGTCACTGTTACTAAAAATTGAATTTTCTTGTTAACACTCTAGCAGTCACACTTTTGCTCCGATAGTCATGAAACTTGGTCAGGATGTTTGTCCCAATGATTTCTCTGACGAGTTCGAATATGGGTCATCTGGGTCCAAAAACTAGGTCACTGTTACTAAAAATTGAATTTTCTTGTTAACACTCTAGCAGTCACATTTTTGCTCCGATAATCATGAAACTTGGTCAGGATGTTTGTCCCAATGATTTCTTGAACGAGTTCGAATATGGGTCATCTGGGTCCAAAAACTAGGTCACTGTTACTAAAAATAGAATTTTCTTGTTAACAATCTAGCAGTCACATTTTTGCTCCAATAGTCATGAAACTTGGTCAGTATGTTTGTCCTAATGATTTCTCGGACGAGTTCGAATATGGGTCATCTGGGTCCAAAAACTAGGTCAATGTTACTAAAAATAGAATTTTCTTGTTAATACTCTAGCAGTCACATCTTTGCTCCAATAGTCATGAAACTTGGTCAGGATGTCTGTCCCAGTAATTTCTCGGACGAGTTCGAATATGGGTCATCTGGGTCCAAAAACTAGGTCACTGTTACAAAAAATAGAATTACCTTTTCTTGGCTGTAAATTTGTTATTTCTCATTGGATTTCAAAATAACTTAGCACAAATGTTCACCATGACAAGGCGTTGTGTCAAGTACAATACCCGTATCAGTTGGTCTAAGGTCAAGGTCACTGTAACTAAAAATAGAATTTTCTTGTTAACACTCTAGCGGTCACATTTTTGCTCCGATTGTCATGAAACTTGGTCAGGATGTCTGTCCCAGTAATTTCTGGGATGAGTTTGAATATGGGTCATCTGGGTCCAAAACCTAGGTCACTGTTACTAAAAATAGAATTATCTTGTCTTGGCTGTAAATTTGTTATTTCCCATTGGATTTCAAAATAACTTGGCAAATATGTTGATATGACAAGGCGGTGTGTCGAGTACAATACCCATGCCGGTTGGTCCAAGGTCAAGGTCACTGTTACTAAAAATAGAATTTTCTTGTTAACACTGTAGTGGTCACATTTTTCCTACGATTGTCATGAAACCTGGTCAGGATGTCTGTCCCAGTAATTTCTTGGACGAGTTCGAATATGGGTCATCTGGGTCCAAAAACTAGGTCACTGTTACTACAAATAGAATTATCTTGTCTTGGCTGTAAATTTGTTATTTCTCATTGGATTTCAAAATAACTTGGCACAAATGTTCACCATGACAAGGCGGTGTGTCAAGTACAATACCCATGTCGGTAGGTCCAAGGTCAAGGTCACTGTTACTAAAAATAGAATTTTCTTGTTATCACCCTATCGGTCACATATTTGCTCCTATTGTCATGAAACTTGGTCAGGATGTCTGTCCCAGTAATTTCTCGGACAAGTTTGAATATGGGTCATCTGGGTCCAAAAACTGGGTCACTGTTACTAAAAATAGAATTACCTTGTCTTGGCTGTAAATTTGTTATTTCTCATTGGATTTCAAAATAACTTGGCACAAATGTTCAACATGACAAGTCGGTGTGTGGAGTATAATACACATGCCCGTTGGTCCAAGGTCAAGGTCACTGTTACTAAAAATAGAATTTTCTTGTTAACACTGTAGTGGTCACATTTTTCCTACGATCGTCACGAAACCTGGTCAGGATGTCTGTCCCAGTAATTTCTTGGACGAGTTCGAATATGGGTCATCTGGGTCCAAAAACTAGGTCACTGTTACTACAAATAGAATTATCTTGTCTTGGCTGTAAATTTGTTATTTCTCATTGGATTTCAAAATAACTTGGCACAAATGTTCACCATGACAAGGCGGTGTGTCAAGTACAATACCCATGTCGGTAGGTCCAAGGTCAAGGTCACTGTTACTAAAAATAGAATTTTCTTGTTATCACTCTATCGGTCACATATTTGCTCCTATTGTCATGAAACTTGGTCAGGATGTCTGTCCCAGTAATTTCTCGGACAAGTTTGAATATGGGTCATCTGGGTCCAAAAACTGGGTCACTGTTACTAAAAATAGAATTACCTTGTCTTGGCTGTAAATTTGTTATTTCTCATTGGATTTCAAAATAACTTGGCACAAATGTTCAACATGACAAGTCGGTGTGTGGAGTATAATACACATGCCCGTTGGTCCAAGGTCAAGGTCACTGTTACTAAAAATAGAATTTTCTTGTTAACACTGTAGTGGTCACATTTTTACTCAGATTGTCACAAATTTTGGGCAGGACGTATCTCCCAGTAATTACTTGGACGAGTTCGAATATCGGTCATCTGGGGTTAAAAACTAGGTCACTGTTACTAAAAATAGAAAAATCTTGTCTTGGCTGTAAAATTATTATTTCTTAATGGATTTCAAAATAACTTGGCACAAATGTTCACCATGACAAAGGTCTGTGTCTAGTACAATACCCATGCCTGTTGGTCCAAGGTCAAGGTCACTGTTACTAAAAATAGAATTTTCTTGTTAACACTCTAGTGGTCCCATTTTTGCTCCGATTGTCATGAAACTTGGTCAGGACGTATATCCCAGTAATTACTTGGAACAGTTCGAATATGGGTCATCTGGGGTCAAAAACTAGGTCACTGTTACTAAAAATAGAAAAATCTTGCCTTGACTGTAAAATTGTTATTTCTCATTGGATTTCAAAATAACTTGGCACAAATGTTAACTATGACAAGAAAGTGTGTAGAGTACAATACCCATGCCTGTTTGTCCAAGGTCAAGGTCACTGTTACTAAAAATAGAATTTTCTTGTTAACACTTTAGTGGTCACATTTTTGCTCTGATTGTCCGATTGTAAAGAAACTTGGTCAGGACATATGTCCCAGTTATTAATGGGATGAGTTTGAATATGGGTCATCTGGGGTCAAAGACTAGGTCACTGTTACTAAAAATAGAAAAATCTTGTCCAGGCTTTAAATTTGTTATTTCTCATTGGATTTTAAAATAACTTGGCTCAAATGTTTACCATGACAAGGTGTTGTTTCGCTTACAATACCCATGCCTGTTTGTCCATGGTCATGGTCACTGTTACTAAAAATAAAATTTTCATGTCTGGGCTGTAACTTCCTAATGAATGGAGTGATTTAAAAATAACTTTACATAAATGTTCACCATGACAAGGGTGTGTGTTGCGTACAATACCCATGCCGGTAGGTCTAAGGTCAAGGTCACTGTTACTAAAAATAGCATTTTCTTTTCCAAGCTGTAAATTTGTTGTTTCTTATTGGATTTTAAAATAACTTGGTGTAAATGTTCACCATATTGAGACGTTGGGTCACGTACAACACAACTTTGTTGTATTCAGGTGAGCGATAAAGGGCCATCATGGCCCTCTTGTTTACTTAATAGTTTCTGGTTTTATTGCAAGATTGATCCACATAAGACGGCACAAACAATTATCGCTTCTTTGTCAAAAACAATCCACTGAATCTAAAAACGAACTGATCAGATGGCAGAATGTGTATTTTAATCTAGATCTACAATTATAGATAAAAGCCATATCGCATGGAGGAAAGGGTTAAGTTGGTCGCTATGATGATCATAAGCCTTGCTATGCACTAACTTTGAAGACCATAATTTTATTATAAACAATATTCTGAAAAATATGTTACATATTTCAAAATTGCCTACAGATCAAGAGATAAACACAATTGAATGTTACATGTAAAAGGATGTACATCTATTAACATTACTCAAAACCATATGAGCAGAAGATTTTAACCAGGTTTTCCAGAGGAGAAATCCTGGTTATTATATTGGGGTATGTCGGCAGGCGGGCGTAAACAATTTCTTCTGTGCGCAATTCCTCCTACATTTCTCAACGGATTTCAACTAAACTTTCACAGACATATTGTCACCAAGTGCCCTGGCGCATATTTTCCGGGTTTTGTGATTTGATCATTTTTGGCAGAATTATGGGCCTTTGTTTTGTTTTTTCACAAAATGCAATATATATAGAAATACTCTTTTGTGTGCAACTCCTACCTTTCTCAAGTGATTTCAACCAAACTCTCACATAAGTATTGTTATCAAGTGTCCTTGGCCATATTATCTGGGTTTTGTGTTTGGATCAATTTTGCCTGAATTAGAGCCAATGCTTTTTTACACATGTAATATATAGAACAAGACCTTTGTTTGTTTTTCGTATTATGTATATCTACTGACTTTAAAAACACATAAATTTGCGCTCGGCCATCAGTCTGCAAAATGAAAACCTGGTTTTGTGACAATTTCCTGTCACTTGTTAATAGCATGTACAAATGTTGATCAATATTTCTAATTACAATATGTTGTAGAGATAATACTAAAATGAAAAGCCAACTTAAAGAAATTCGAGAAAGACTTCCATCGTGTCATCTTTTGCTTAGTGAAGCACATGTTTATGATATTTGTCTTTTCATTTCATTATCCTTCTCACTAAGAGTGAGAAATAGTTACTGGAAAGTTGCATTTGCTAAATAAGGACTACACGGAAGATAAATCTGACGGTATAACGCCAATAAAAATATATTCAACAAAAAACATCACAAGTCATATTAATACAATGGAAATAACGGTAGATGTAAGTGATTTTTAACTTTAACTTCCTGTACATTTTTTCATGTACATGGAAAAAGACCACTACTCTGTTAAAATAGTGCTACAGATATTTGCGACATAAAAACTAGCCCGTACTAGCAACAGAATTTTAGTTTTGCATGCGATTTAATTCCTTATCAAGTTAAACATTATTGGAGAAAACAAGCACACTTTGGGTGCTCTGATGCTAAATCCGCCGATATCTTGCATTAACACAGAATTATACTAACTTGCCACGTTACTTAGAGTGCGGGGGGGGGGGGAATTGCTAAAATTTAAAAAATGAAAAAGATACAAGAAACTTTATTTAAAGTCGGTTTGATATACAATAAGAAACATTAGCTTGGAAGCTATTATCCGACTAAAACAAAGTAAACACTAACTATCACCGATAACAGCTGGAAAAGAAGGACAACATTATTAAACTTACAGTAAAAAATGACTGCTCAGTAATCTAAGCTATAGCATATAAATAAAAGAAAAAAAAAACATATTAAGAGTAGTAAGCAATGAATAAGAGCAACATTTGGGATAAGACAAATAATTTACTAGAAAATAAAAGAAGAATTAAAGGTTGTGGTAATGGCATTTAAAACAAACATAAATATATAGCTGGCAGCACATCATAAAACCACTGTTAGTAAATTTTATATATAGTACATATCAATAGGTACATAATCAAGCATAAGAGATAAGTATCACAATGAAAGCATTAAAAGTTTAGGGAACATAATGACATGGCAGTACAAAGAACAAAAGCTTACACAAAAGTACATTCTATGACAAATAATTGATGCGTTACTTAGGCCGGAGAAGACAGAATAGAAGCTGGATTTTAGTGAAGAAGTATATATTTACCTTAGGGTGTATTAACGTTTGTAGGCCTACGCTGAGTTCAGTCGAAGTTATAGTTGTATATAAAACAAAAGCACATACTATAACAAAAGAAAACATGTTTGCATGAGGACAGTAAAAGCGTGGAGTAAAAATACACCTTGGTTTGATGTTGTTAGTTTGAGTCTACCATGGTTGATACATAAGATGCAAATGATGGTCGGAAGAAAAAAAGTTATTGCTCGTGATTATAACTGTGTTCACATCTCAGTATCTGGGAAAATAAAACCTCAGTCCATGAGTTCCAGTATAGTAAATGTCTGTCCGTTCTTCAAAATCATTCCATTTGTCCATATAGACGGAACTGTTTCTTACAGACAGACCGGCCTAAGTAACGCATCAATTAAAACAGTCGAAGTGGGTCTTTTCACAATTCACATTACTCGTTAGAGAAGGCATGTAAGTGTTATTTTTTATAGTTTCCTATAAATATTACAGAGACTGAGAATAAATTCGAAAAATACACAATGGATTTAGCATCTGAGCACCATTTTTTGTGTTGGTTTTGATAAGGAACTGAGTCCAAATAAAGTATGCACCAATGAACTATCGCTCGTTCTACAATTTTACCTTTTACCGATAGTTTTGCTCCTCTAACGCATGAAACACCGCCAATTCAACTTATTTACGTTGTTACATAATTAGTCTGTTCTGTGTTAACATACATCGTTTATCTGACTTATTATATTGTTTAAGTAACTGGTGACTTATAGGCCCATAGGGCCGGGTGTAATCTGCATAATTCTTTAAACTTTGAGAATTGATATTTTGTATATAATATGTCACACTAATAAACAATTTGCTTTGCTTTGCTTTGCTTTCCTGTCTTGTCCTGTCCTTTCCTTTCCTTTATTTTCCTTCACTTCACTTTCCTTCACTTCACTTTACTTTCACTTCACTTCACTTCACTTCACTTTACACGTGAAAGAAAATTAATTTCCTTTTCAAAACTTCTATATTTTGTCGTTTATTGTTTCATCTTGTTATTTACGCAATACATACTCCAAAAATTAATATTATAATTAATTATTGTGGATTTATTTAAGTGGAAAGTACTTAATTTTGACACCCGGATTAGACAACATTAGAAGGTACCACATTTTATTACTTTTCTAACAAAATTCTTTCTTTGGCAACTTTTGTCTTGTCTTCTGTTATTATCAACATTCATCTGTTTATAACAATATAATAACAGTATTTTTGGAAATTGTTTAAAAAAAATGATTCTTTTATTTTCACGGCTCATCACATGTTAAACTGTATTGGGTGCAAGAATGAATTACCTTAACGGGATTGCTGAGATTAAGGCTTATTTTAGCATGAGTCGAATAGTGTTTCCTTTTTAAACATTGCTTAATTAATAATAATAATAATAATAATAACGACTTTATTTTACGACGGTGACTTATTTGACAGTGTCAGTTTTCAATAAGACCCTCAAAGTATTTTCATGTACATAGACATTTGACAAAAATAAACAGTATAATATGGTTACAAATACAAAAGTAACAAAACTACAAAGCTACAAAACTAGTTGCAATCGAACTACATTTTATGATAAGGCGAATGCTTTCTTTCAAAGTTCTATCAAACTTGGATACTATACTAGCATCGCAATCACACAATACTTTCGGTGCGATTGGCGGCCGTGTATCGGGTTATTCATAACCATACAAAAGCCGATATTTCAGTCAATTTTGCGTTAATTGCTACGAAATTTCATCACCTAGTCCGTCTTACAAATTACGTGTTTTCACGGCGATCCCACAGCGTGTAAGAATGCCGGGTGCGGGCAGTACGATCGCAATCATCGCCACATCAAGCAGTGGCATTGCCAGAACACTCGTTTGGATCGCATAGAACGCATGCAAAAAATAAACACCTTCGCTCGGCGATCTCATAAGAGCGCAGTGGGATCGACTTTAGGTCGCTGTAGCACCGCAGTAAGATCTCCAATACCACAGGAGCTCCGCGGGCGCGCACAGAGGTCGGAGTGCAAACGCCGTTATTGTCGCGGTACGATCGCAAGCATCGCCGCAGCAACGGAGTGGCATCGCCAGTAGACTCGTTGGGATCGCATAGAACTCCAATCGACGGCTCGCACTTTAAGCATGCAGAAAACAAACACCGTCGCTCGGCGTTCTGAAAAGAACGCACAGGGGTCGCCGTAACAACGCATTAAGGTCTCCTTCAATTCCGTGCCAACGCAGTGGAAACGCGGTGAAGTGTGACAGGGGCTAGATGTCACTGCGTCTCAAACCGTTAAACGGCTGTCACGGCAATCATTGCGCTCCCAAGAGGCTATATCACGTCCATCGTGGATTAAACTAAATAGAATAATTGTCAAAGGAATGCTAAATAAACACCATGGGTGATGTATGCCAGCAAACCGGGCTGCTGCTCTCCTATATGAAGTTCCAGCTAACCCATTGTGCATATCAATCTGGGACAACGGGGACAGTTTCAAGATTAAACAGTACGATGACAAACAATCAACTGATAAAGATCTGTGTATACGCTTTATGTTTTATACAAAGTTTAAACGAACATCTTCATAAGCGGTCAGCGCAGCGTGTGCGCTGTGAAACGAGTGCACGCAGTGAAAAAGCCGTGAGTGCGCAGACAATCGCCAACAAGAACTCCGTAGAAACGCGATAGAACGCTATGGGAGCTTCCTAGCAACGCCTTGCTGTGAGGACGTTGTGACATCTCTATCTTCTTGGAAAATATCAGATTTTGTTTCGTTCAATCTCACGGCTCTCAGGAAAATTAAACAACGCCATGCAGTCACCGTGTGGGTGCAGACGCGGTAGAGTCTGCCTGGGCCTTTACGGCTAACATATCGTTGTACCAATATCCCGCGTAGTATCAATAACGCTTACACTTGAATGCACTGAAACAATATTAAAAATGTCGTGCCGCATCTTTTCGACTTTTTGAGAAAAGTTTTCGTTAAAATTTGCAAGAATCTTCAAAACTTCCATCTGACATTCTTGAAACCACAGAACGTATAACCAAGGATCGAAAAAGCAGTTTGTTAAGGCCACAATATCTAAAACAAGTCGTATATTTCTTGGACTCAGATCTATGCGCTTAATTAAAAGCAAAACGTGTGCGCCCGTTATGGTTGTTACACATAAAATACAAAAGCAAATCAGTGTAACTATGGTAGCCTTGTAGTACCTTAGCATATCGATAAATGTTGCGTGAGATAGTTTCGCAGCGGAGATCTTAACTGATCGGATTACTTTTATAATACGAATATAGCAGAATGATGAAATTATTAAAACACTGGTAAGAATAGCGAGGGAGAAATAGACCGTGTAGGAAAGACAACGCTTTCCTTTACTAAAAACTGTAGCATTTTGGTAATGGATATAGCATCCACCGTACCGAATAACAATCCACAGCACACACATGCTGGTCAGTACAGCTGTAACTATTTGACATGTTCGTTTCCTGCTTACATTTTTTAGATACATGATTGGGTGAACAAATAGAAAATAACGCTCCACTGCCATCATCAGTATACAAACAAGCGCCTCCGAGTAGATGATCAAGCATATCATGAGCAATGTCAAATTTCCGGTTGGATTTCGGACAAATTTACGACATGTAGATACGACAGTGTAGCTAACATCAAATGTCAAAAGTAATGTCGATAACAACTTTGCCGCGAATGGAACCTTCTTCGTCCGAAGCATGACGGTTATGGCTAAACAATTGATCGCAATAGACAGAAAGGCAATGCAGCTGAACGCCACCTGACCATTTGTGCTGAAGTCGTCCATCGTGCATTCCGTTTCCGGGTTACGGGTCTCAAATTCCTCACATATAAAGACCGTGTAGTTTTCTGCAATTATGTTTCTTTCCACTTCAAACATTTTCGTTTCGTTTTCTGCTGAGTTATTTTGTCCTACATTAGCCATTGCTGTGCCGTCATTCTCCATTGCACTATTCTTATCCGGTTTTATTTTCTGGCTACATGTACGATTCCTTGTGCAACGAGACGGTGTGAAGTAGTTTCCGTCTAATTATTCTGGAAATAATTTTAAGTTTTATTTTACCCGGTGTCATTTACCGTTCCCCTTGTGTTTGCATAATGATGCACGGCATAATTTTCCGGCGTCACTGATTTATCAGACATCTGGTTACTGTTATATCCATCTTTAATGTTTTCCCCTACTGTTATTATACACTGGTGCATTTGTAAAAAATAGTTTCTACGTCACACTACTGTTCCAAACTTCACATACTGTATTGCGCGTAGCTCGATCACATGCTTAGGAAAAGGTTCGTTTCACATAATCATGAAAAGTAAATAAGAAATGGGTATTCAAGAAAGTGTTTCTGCACGCCACTCATCTATTCGAGCTTTTATTTTTAGGTCGGTTTTATACTAAATGCCTTAATCACATTTTGGTTTTATTATCCATGAGAACATTTCTTCGAACGAGCCATGGCAGTACGTTCGATATTAATTATTTCAAACGTCTGTTTTTTTTCCAGCTTTTTTTCACACCATTATTTAAATAAAATAATATTCTCATAATTGTCGTATTTTCGAAGTCACCTTTAAAATAACACTACTTAGAAACGAACTGGTGTAATTTTCGCGAAAGCCTGTATGTGGATTTTTATCCGCTTACGTGCTGCAACGGATATGAAATGAAGTAAGTAATGCTCTTACTAACGATGTTCTCTGTTATTTGCATGATTTGGATGCGTCACGGAGAAAACAGAGACATTTAAAAGATGTTTTATACGGCAATTTCCTTGCTGCTAAGCAACGCCATGGTGATATCAAAATATATCGTACAATTATGCAATCAATCGTTATTTTGTTTTCAACAGAAAACAACAACAAAAAAACATCAAAAAGAAATAGTTTTCTTTCTTTTATAATGGCGAAACTTAAAGAGACGAATTAACTGTTATTTATCATCTGAGCACAACTTGCATTGCCACATTAGTCTGATGGCTCAGGAGAGATAGCCAGATTCCAAGGTTATAAAACTGAGAGTGGAAACCAGTCTAGTCGCCATTTCAGCCAATCAGATGCTCGAGATTTGAGATTGGTGTCCAATCTCTTTTATAACCTTACGCACAATACGTTTGGATTTATCCATATTTTAACGTTACAATGACACAGAAAACACAAAACAATATGTTGAAATGTTTTATTGGGGCGGGGGGGGGGGGGGGGGGGGGTGACACAATATCGCCGTTTAGATGAAATACCTATAAATAGTATTCCGTATAAAGATTGCATCAAAGTAAATCTAATTCCCATAGGACTCAATGTCAAATTCCCAATATTCGATGTCCATTAAAATGATTTCTGTTGTGTTCATTCCAGACAACCATTTATTGATGTTAAGATCTACATTTCATCTATTAAAAAACCCACTAGAAATCCATGGTTAACTTACTTGGAAGAAAAATACTAATTTCTACCGACAAGATATATGCATGAAATTGCTTTCGTGACATGATATCCCTGCAAACAAGCCACAAGCAGGCCGATTTACGAGGGTTAAGAGGCCCTCAGATGAATTGAAAAAATCATATATTAAAACGGACTTCATTTTAATGGACCACGCAGGAGCACTGCGTTATTTGGTAAAATGCAACCTAAAATTATAGCTAGCATACGTAACATATTTCAAAAGGCTTGTAATTACAGCTGGTATCATTTGATAGGGGGTAAGCGTACAGAACTTGCTTCAGTCGAGAACGAATAAGAGTATGAGACACCGGGATTCTTTTAGAGTCGCTGGGCTGAACAGTGGTTCACTATACCGCTAATTACATGTATGCTCCCTTCCCTCCCCACTGGATTCCACCCCTGATGTAATGTTTATAACAAAAAGAAACTTAAAGTGTTTGTACTGACCATTTCCAACACGACAATCATATTTTGGTCCAAGTAGGAATGGGCATATGCCTGTTTGTACAAAATCTTTTCTTTTTCATTGAAATCACAACAGTTTGCACCTACCTCGCAAAACTGTGGACTATTCTCCAAAAAAATCAGCAAGGTTTTTGCATTTTAGTGATACAAACAAAAACTAGTATGGTTAGGGGGGAAATTCGCGATCAGTGCCTTGCCATTGTGTCATCATCTACAGAATCTAAAGAAGAACAAAGTGTAAACTTTTAGTGGTGAAGTTCCTTTGTCTGGATATTCGCCATGAAAATGCGTTGTATACGCGATAGAAATTCGTAGGTGCGATAGTCGCTTCGTAAGAGCGAAAGCTATGTCAAGTGTATTATTATAATACAAATACATATTACATCAATTCATAACATCAAAATTTTATAATGCGCAAAGAAACAATATCAATGCCAAACTATATAAAATGCACAGAAACAATACAAAGTCGCCAGTTGCAATTTATTTTAATACCAGATGATATAACACTGTTTGCCATTGTTGTGCATTGAATGCTGCCATTGCGAAATCCAAGCCACACCCAACTAGCCCGTGGGTGTACGACTTAGGTACGTGATGCAGTTGTGCCGTCTTGTAGACGTCCACCACCCAATAAACCGATCTTCTCACATACTGTATTTCGTCAAAATGATATTTCTTGTTAATTCTCCTGAAGTGAGAAAATTAATTGTTCTATTTATAGCTACATCATATCTAAAATAAAGAAATTGTTCTGTTTTAACCAAAATATGTGACGTCAGCTAGTGAACACCCAGGTGCACAAGCGCCCTAATAGACCTGTTGCCCAATACCGTTGTATTACGTGATTTTATCACTACCATATAATCGCAGAACGAGGCATAATATGCTGGGCCGCGTCATTACAGGCTAATTACTTGTAAATAGTCCACCGGGTGTTCCTACTCAGACCAGGGTCTATTTAATTGATTAAACAGACCCTGCTCAGACAATGGCTGAAACTAAATAGTCCCAATTTTTTTTTTGCCTTTTGGGGGCATAAAATGGCTAGTATGGACTGAAAGGAACATGTTTAGTAAATGACATGCTTTTACTGACACACTGATAGCAAATTTATGTTTGGAAATGCAGTATATGAAAAAAGGCCCTGGTTTTAGGATGGCATATGAAAAACAGTTTTGAAGTTCTCACAAAAGTGAAAAAAAACAGACCACCGGTTTCAAGGTGTCAAATCTCTGTTAATTGATACATGACCCCTACTTTTCTTGCTGGAAATGGACAGTAGAAGCAATTAGCTTCAAAAGCATGTAAGTTAGCCTTTATTCAAATGGTACCAGCTATGATTGCCAGCCTTTTGAAACATGTCATGTTTACTATAGTTTACATAGGGAAGTCTATTTACAGGTCTTACACCTATAAGAAGTACAAGTGGAGGGCAGCGTTTGAATATTTATATTGTCTGCAATGTTATTTTCCACTAAAATTCAGTGCTGACCAATTTTAAGCAAATTTGAAAGTCAAAAATCAAAATTACTGGGTTACAGGAGGCAAAATTGGGTTTTAAGTAGATTTGGGGTCAATTTTAACTATTTTTGCCTTAAAAATGCCACAATTGATACCCTGTGTGGCCCATTTTGCATATGTCAGCTCAAAAAGTAAGTTGCTTTAAGTAGTTGAGATGTTTTACTATTATTCATAACCATGTTTTTGAGAAATTTGATGTTTTTCAATTTTTATTTTCAAGAAATGAATTCTTAGGTTTTGTCGCTTTGGCCGCAAACACGTACCAGAATAGGTGGTGTTGGAAAATTCATCATATTGAGTTCAATTTTTGCTAACTGAAAGCTCAAACTTGGTAGATATATTGCAAACATCATATTATTGAATAAAAACAGAAAATATAAGATTTTGAAAAACACAAGTTTTCGCAATGCCTAGAAATTTGACAAGTTTTACTGAATACTTGACTCTCAAAATATTTGAAAACGATCATATTGCCCTCGCTGATCTTCCTAAAGAACTGTTTATTGGGATGTTTTCAATCCTTACCGAAGCATGAAATTATATAGCCTCTAGGTATGGATGAAGTGACACAAATTAACAGGATGTTTATTCTAACCAGACAACTGCAGTATACTGAATTTTGCGAAAAAGAGTTGACCACATACGTCTATCAGGTGCATGTTTACTGCCTAACAGTTTTCTTAAAGAATACACCTTAAGTGGGAATAACAAATGTTTTAAAATAAACGTACAAAGCATCGTTTTTCTGTTTTATTTTGAAAACAAACACTCCTGGAAATACCCGCACTTGTTTATTGCCGTAGATTAAACATGTGCCTTAAATTAGTTAAATTTCTTGAGTTTGATTGTTTGACAAACTTCATAAGCACAAGAAATAGATTGCGGCTCTTAAAGTCCGCTAGTTTTTGTATCCTCATTTAATTGTAAGCCACACACAAAACGATCGAGTTACATTTCTCTATTACGGTCTGACTAGATAATTATGCCCTATTAGGACGGATCGATAGTAAATTTAAAATATTTATATATTAAATAAAAGCTGATAAAAAGCAAAATAATTTCATAAGCCTAAAGTATTTAAGATTCGTTTGTTCCTGACATGAGCGGGTGTTCTAATATAATAAACAGTATTATTTTGCATAATAAATAATTTCTTGTTTTCTTGCAAACTCCATATGTGATTATCGATTTACACCAAAACACTTTTTTTTGCGTCCAAATACTAAAAATTTTAAAGAAATAGTGTCATGACTACAGAATTAAACCCATAGAATTCACTATTAATAAGCGAGTCGGCATACTATGCCTCGTTCTGAAATCGCGTTTCGATAAAAATCGGAAAACCCGTTCCGCGATAGAGCAATGTGAAAGGGGTCTATTGTCTCAGTACAAGTGATTATTTAAATAAAGGGAAAGAAATTTAAAACTTTTTCTATAAAGTAGCATTTTCACTCCCCCACAATTCTATATATGGCACAGGTGAGGCTTATCGAGGACATATATAGGTTAAAAATAGAAGACAGTATTTTGACATGTTTTTGTTTATGTTATGTTTATGTTAATTTAACAATTTCTGGATTTTCATATTAATTTTCACAAAATATAAATCACAGAGAATTTAATCGAGCTTGTTTCTTACGCTAATTTATAGTTTGAGGCTTCCCGTAGAATAAGTGCAAAATCTTCATTTTTTGCAAATTGTGTACATGTATGTTTTAAAAACAATTATCATGATTGTTCTTGGCAAGTAAAAGCGATCGTGTACCAACCCATTTTTATTGGTTGTGCCATTAGCTTCATTTTACATAATAATCTTCCATCAAATTTTTAACTGACTTCCGGAGCAAACCCTGTATCTTACACTTTTGAATAGGACCAACATAGAGACACCTGAAAATCCCAGTTGCCAGTGGTTTCTGCGGAGAAGATTTTCAAAGTTCTTCCTTTCGGTTTTCCTAGTCATTTAGTGAAAGTAGCCCCGCTCCCTGTCTGTCTTGGTATTTACCAACCACCACCGTTTTTTTAAAATTATTAAGGGCCACATAAGAAACATTTCCATGAAATTATTTTAAAATAGGACCAGCGATAAAAAAGATTTTAAAGTGTTTCCTTTCGGTTGCTGTGGAAACCAGGGTTCTATATGGAACAACTTTATTCTAAGGAATATGAACGAGGACCATCTAAGGAACATTGTTTGACTGAAACTGGTCTAGGGGTTTAAAAGAAGTCGTTTGAAGAAACAAATGTTTACGACGGACGACAGAGTCACGTATCACATTAGCTCGCTTTCTAGCACTTCCTGCTGGGGTGAGCTAAAGAAACGACTTAAGCTGAAGGTTATAAAACTGAGATTTGAGACTGGTTTCCATGCTCAGTTTTATCAACTTGGGCATTAATGTAGGAACCAGTATATTAAAACAATAAAACGTGCACTTTATCTCATTTGTCTCCTCATTTTCACTTATAAGGAAGAAACGGCTTAATGTTAGCATGTACTCATTATTACTCAACATAAAATTTGCTAGAAAGATAAATTAACGGCATTATGGCCAAACTGCTATCAAAACATCAAAACATACTCACCTGCTAAAATTCTTGCACCATCTATCAACATTGTTTTTAAACGGCGATAAAGATTGATTGTTAACATTAAATCCATTGACATGGGAACTTGGATAATAACTTGTTTTATTTCCATATACAATAGATGAATTGACGGGCAGGAAATTTGTCATTGCAAAACGTCGTGGCATTATGTCTCTCTTTCCAAAGACGATTGAACCGTGGTAATTTTCACACATTGTGCTGTTGGTAGAAGGTGGATCTGTTGTCGGGGTGTCGCGCCGCCCTACCGCCGATGGCCCATGCATGGACGCCACTTCAGTAGTCATGTTACATTTTTCGACCATTAAGTGGGGTGCCCCGAAAGCCACCATACTCCTGGTGGCGCCGCAGTCAATCAAAGCGCAACACACTTCAGGCGGAACGTGATGTGCGTAGCAGCTCCGTTCCACCCAAGGTTTCCAGTCGCAGTCGGATGGGGTGCTTCGGTAATCATCGTCATCATGTCCTCGGTAGTAATGACCCTTTACAAATCTGAAATCACAATGATATACCTATCCGTGTAAGAAAAGGCGATTTGCTTCCTTGAAATTAAAGTATCATTTGTATTTCTATTTGCCAACGTGTCTCGTCATATACACCAGAACTACCACGTCATTTACCTATGACATAATACGCCCTATACACCAGACATGCCACTCTTCTATATCGGACATGTCACACCATATTCAGAGTGTTGTTTTATTGTATATTCATTACGACTAAAGATGTGCAAAGGCTTTATGAGTGTCGACCTTAATTGGGGCTAAGAAACAATTACAGGAATTACTAGTAATGAAAAGTGTGCTAATTTCTTGATCTTCCAAAGATACGTCACTGCCAATCAGCTCTTAACGGAATCGAAGGTAAAGTTGGCAGTGTCTGTGACAGCTTATGCTGGAAACTTGCTCTAGTAGTTAACTTGACTGGAAAAGTCTTAAAATTAGCAGTTAACAGCTACTACTGCAGACAACTGGTGTACCCTTGGCAATTAAAAGCTTAAAACTTTGTCAGCAGCGGTTTTTATAATTCTTCTGTTCTAAACTTTGGTTCAAGCTGTTAATATCAATACATTATGCCAGCAATATTTCGCTTTGAACTAAGAAATGCCACCAACATCTTGTTAAACAATATTTGAGACTTGCAGTATAATATGGCGAAATAAACTTATGTTTAAGTGTAAGTACGGGGTGGGCGTTGGTCATTTTTTGCGAACACTGTACCTAACTTTCACAGTCAGCGTTAGAATTTCGACAAGTGTTGTGACCGTACCGATTCACTAAAAATTTAAAATCTACGCAGGCCTTGTGTTAAGAAGATGGAACTAATTATTATTTATAAAATATGCGATACAAAACAAACAGGACTTACGCCATCAGATAATCACATCCTTTCCTCATCACATACTGAAGCATTGAATTTGATAATCTATATTGTATATCGTTTCCTTGGTCCCCTGCCATTAAAGGCCTATCACCATGGGTACCGAGGTCCGGGGTAGTACCCATCCGTCCGTCAATATCTGCACCCGTACCCTGTGCGATCCCTATCTGACCGTCTACATTTGTCCCCGAGTCGACTATTATACCAGCCCAACTATCGGAATTTGTCCCCGAATTGTGGGAAGTCCAAGCCCGGCAGAAACTAACACACGAAATCAAAAGCACACACCGTTTCCATTTATGAATGATCATCATTCACAAACTAACCTTATACGGTGAGCACTGTTGAGAACACCGACCGAAAAGGAAGGTATTATTTCAATAGGAACAAATCGAATTATTGTTGTATAAGAAGTGGTAAGTGAACCAATAGATAAGTCCAAACGTCAAAACAAGTATGGGTTTTCGTGATTTAATTTTCTTATCTTACCATTGCCATTGCCACCATATCCCGACACTGGACAATTGTTGATAAATTACACCGTGTCGAACGCGTACGTTTAGTGTACTGAAGTCCGCTGAATTACTCGTAAAATACCGGTCTTTCTTGTTCATTTATATAAAAATAGTAGGTGAATGAGTGAGATTTCCACAGTGTTAAAATACATGTTGGTATACAGGGAATTGTAGCATAAGGCCTATCCATGACCAGCTACAGAACACTCGGCTTGCAGTTGGATGCTGTTGTTCTGATTTTTCATCTTAACAAATGTTGCAAATGTTCGAGTCCATCGGTTTCAAGCATTTATTCAGATGTAATTGAATGCAGGAAACTACAACAATATAACTAAATACAATCATACTTAAGATACTGTTATAGGCGCCATTTTACAGGCATATTAAAAATCACATGTGTATCAAAGGTTTCTGTCATACTACTGTTAAAACATGATGCTCAACCACGTGCATACACTAAACGTTCGATACGGTGTCAACTATGTGCAAACACTAAACGTTCGATAAGGTTTCAACTATGTGCATACACTAAACATTCGATAGGGTGTCAACGATGTGCATACACTAAACGTTCGATACGGTGTCAACCATGTGCATACACTAAACGTTCGATACGGTGTCAACTATGTGCATACACTAAACGTTCGATACGTTGTAAACAATGTGCTTATACTAAACGTTCGATACGGTGTCAACTATGTGCATACACTAAACGTTCGATACGGTGTAAACAATGTACTTATACTAAACGTTCGATACGGTGTCAAAATGTGCATACACTAAACGTTCGATACGGTGTAAACTATGTGCATACACTTATCGTTCGATATGGTGTCAACTATGTGCTTACACTAAACGTTCGATACCGTGTCAACTGTGAGCATACACTAAGCGTTCTATACGGTGTAATACTGACATTCCTTCAAGTTTCTATTTTCAGGTGACTCCATGTCACTGGATATCATTTCCTTAGCTATATGCATATTAGCGTCAACAAGAGTATACCACTTTTTTTATGAATTAGGCGATGAAAGCCAACTTCATGCACCGTCCCCAGGGTTAATATTATCATAGATTCGATTAACAACTGGTGATTCATGTGCTTGGTGGGAATGCTTGGTACGCATCAGAAAAATTTCCGATGAACAGAACAAGAGTTTATAGTAAGGGTTCATAGATTATATGTGCACCAATGTTACGCTACTCGTACAGGTACTTTTACTCGTACTTGCTCGAGTACCAATGTTTAAGCACTCAGTAGGGCTCAATTCTTAACTTAAATTATCAGTTCAAGTTCTCGTATTGAAGTAAAAATGGTTGACTCGTAAAGTACTGACGTACTTTGCGAGTACTTAGCGAGAATTTTCACACTTAGAGTGAACTCACATGAAATGCAATAAAAATAACATAAAACACATATAAAATGGAATGGTAAGAAATAATTCATTTATACCATATACTGAACTGGATAGTTTAACTATACCCAGCAAAAGTAACAAAAGTAATGCTCAAATTCTTAAGGTGGTTCGTTTAATGAGGAACTCTTTGATTTGCATTTGATTACATTATATCAGTTATTTGTATGACTGTTGATGATAAAATCTGCACACTAAAAATTGTCCATCAAATCGCAATTAATAAAAGTTCTTAAAAAAACACTATAATTACATGTAATAAAAAAATGGTTATCAGGAGAAATTGTTTGACATTCTGTTACTATTTATAATGAATAAAAGTTTACTTTACTGACTACACACTATTGAGAAAATCATTTTTTTATAAACAATAATATTTTTTTAACCGCTAGTTTTACACATTTACTCAAAAAGATACACTTTTTATCTCAGGCATGTGTGACAAGTGTAGATCCAGATGAGTCTGCGCATATGCTCGTCTGATCTGGATCTACAGATTTAGCTTAATAGTCTGAAATAACTTAATGTGTAGATCCTTATCAGACTCCACAGAATAGTGTATGTTTTGTCAAAATTACATGAATATACAGATCCCATAATGTTCATGATGCTTTATGTTATCTCCCCTGCCCTTACCGGTAAAATTTATTTATTATTTCTCGTGTTTCAGTTATTATCCTTAAATATTCTCTACTGCATATTCCCCGGGAAGTAAGATTTACGTCAGTTTTATAATTAATGTTAATCTAATGAATTGGATGTGAAAAAGAATTGTGACGTTAGAGAAAAACAAGATTTTCTGTTGGTCAAACTCTCGTATCTCACTTCAGCTTCAAGTGAAAATCAGGAAATCTCGGCGATTCCGACGATTTCAGAGAAACCACGTAGCACAGAAAAGCTTTTACTAATTAGAACTACGGACAATGCTTTAGAACACCGTGGCTATTAGATTAGGGTATGTTGTTGGGCAGGCGGACGACAACATTTGGTTTCCGGTTTTTTGTTCAAGTCCACTTTTTTCTCAGTAACCATTCAAGGCAGAGCTTTGAAACTTAACAAGCTGTTGTCGGACATCTCAATAGCAATAATGGTGACAAGTTTCATTACTCTTGATTGTGTTTTGACATAGTTTTGCCCCCCTTTCACTTAAATTTTAAGAAGAAACCCTGTTTTTTTTGCGGCGTCTTATTGTTTCTTTTTTGCAACGTTTGTCTAGATCGTAAAAAATCCTCACTAAAAGACATCACTTACCTCGTTATTGTGACGAGATTTGCTTGAGGCGGCGTTGAGTAAATAGCCATAGCCATCCAAAGCAACAAACATTAATTGTTTTAATGCTGCATTATTTCGAGCAAAGCGCGAAATTGACACAGTGTAAACGACTATGTCCCATGTGCGTTTGAGAAATTTCCTTCGTTTATTTTCATGTCCTGTCCAAATGATTTTGGAAGAAACTTCTGATTTATAAACAACAACAACAACATTCCATCAAAAGTATCAAAACTTTATGTTGCCTCACTTCCTTTTGTCGTGTTTTCGCCTCAAAGGTAAACTCACAACAAATAGGAAGTTTGTTTAGTTACATCGTCCCGCCGAAAAGAACACACGACAAATGTTCGTTGTTTTGTGTATTAACGGTGTTCTATTGAGCCATCGTTGCTTCGCCCTGTCCACCTCATGCTCGAGAACATGTTCATATTGCGTTCTCGCATCGTACTTTCGCGATCTCGCATCGTGTTTTCGCGTTCTTGCATCGTACTATCGCGATCTCACATCGTGTTTTCTGAGGACGAGACCACGAAAACGCGAAAACACGATGCGAAACCGCGAAACAACGATGCAAGGTCGCGAAAGTAGAACGCGATATTAATATCGCGCCCACGCATCGTGTTTTCGCGATCACGCATCGTTTTTTCGCGATCTCGCATCGTGTTTTCGCGTTTTTGTGTTCTCGCCATAGAGGTCGACAGCGTGAAACAACGATGGTCCAAACGGAATTCCGTATGTATTCGCCTTTATTAGGCATGTGTTACTTCCTAACCATTTCAAACAAGAGCCAGTCGAAAACGACTGCACACTCGACTTTTCGAATAGTCGGACATATTTATGTAACCCGGCTATGGTTGAATTAGTACCGCACTTGTACTATCTCGCAATAGAGCTAGCTTTATGGCGACGTGGTCCCGAGTTCAATCCTTGGTTCAGGCATGGATTTTTCAGAACCCTTGTTACATTTAAGCACATTTTAAACTGGGCTTCATTTAAACTGGGGAGTGATTCCACAGTGTCTAAGCGTACAGTTAACCGAAACGGAAGTTGCTGATCTGTTCGCCGGTGATCACATACTTGCTTACAGAAAAACACGCGACATCGGTTTTTTATTTGTAAAATATATTAAATTAAACGTGCTTTTTGCAGAAATTATTTTTGTAATAAGAACATCGTTGATTAATAGTCTTACTGTGATCTTGAAGTCTTGAACTAGCGGCTAGTTAAGTTGCAATCTGTAATCTTTTCACACTTGATCAGTACAAAATGGCGAAAAATATTTTATCATGTATATATTGGAAAGGTATATTTTTGACTTCCCGTGAAAGAAAAATCATTTCCAACGCTCACAAAATGCGTTGAACCTTGCTTGAACGAAATAGCACCGAGAAAATGGTCTTTCTGTGCAGCAACCGAAAGTGACAAGACTGTACGCAAAGTTGCAGTACTTCAATGTCAGACTATACGAACAGTTGCGATCATAAGTGCATCATATACTGATCAACTGAAAAGCATCAATGAAGCAAGAACTTGTTAAAAGAATCAATCAAAGAAATCAACCAAATCTAATGTATTATTTATAAAAAATAAAACCTTATATGATCACATTTTAGAACTGACAAGCAAGTTTTGAGCTATAAATTGATAGGTTCTTTACTCTGATCTACAGTTGAACCATATGAACGAATTGGTACACTTTGCAAATAAGACACCGATAATTGCTAGAAATCCTAAATCCCCTGATTGTGACATTAAATAAAACCTAGTATAAACCTGCTGAAATCCCTGCCGGTGTTGGCAAAAATATACATTATGCACAAATACTATCCAATATCATAAAGACTTTAACAATCTGGTCTTTGACAGGAAAATTCCATTAAGTGGTTTTAGATTTTGAAATCCACCACTTCGTGACTGAGTTAAGTTAGTCTGCATTACGTCTGCAACTGCTAAGAATTTCATGTTTAAGGTCGTTAAAATGTCGAGTTGGATTTCATTTTGGCCGACTTTCATTGTTAGATTTCAGGGATTATGTTAATCTGATTGGAGCATTCTATGAAATCTTTAGAAACTATGGTTGAAGTACTGACGCGTATGTGTCCAGCTATATTATGGCTTCTACTGTTCGCACTTCAGAGAAGAAATTAAAACATTACAGCGGGCCTCTACATATCTTACACGGTCTTACCACTGATATAGCTCGGTTGGACTAACAAGAGATTTAAAAACAAATCTGACTTTGAAACAGAAGCCAAGATCAGTTATTTGTTTATACAATTGTATTATTAAAAGAATGAGCAAATTTGTTGAAAAAATATGCATTTTTCAGGTTCTTGTGCAAGAATTATTAAGGTTAACTGAAGCTAAAATGATAACCTGTCGATATAATCAGAAAGCATTAACTGGAAACATGAATTGTTAATGATCTGTTTGACAACTATGCGTACAGATGTTAGGCATCTGTTAACAACTAACAATCGCGTACAGTTGCAACTATGCGTACAGCCTTATCATTTACAGTTACATAAAGAAAGTATCATTTTCTCGTTGCTAAGTCGTTCAAACTCAGGTCAACGAAGTACACAAGTTGAATAAATGAATTTTCTCCCATACCAACACAAATATGGTCCAAAATCTATTTACACAAAGAAATTTGAACCCAAAACGTCCCGTTTTGTTCAATGTTTTGCTCCTATTTTCACTGATCGAGTTGGGAGCAATGATGGATTATAACAATACTAAACCTTCCTTTAAGTCTATATGATCACAGCAGGACTAACAATTAACGTTGTACTTACCACAGAAATATTTTTTTCCAAATGCAAATTAAATTTGGTTTATTTACCAATAAATAATTCGATGTCGCAGGTTTTTCTGTAAGCAACTATGTGATCATCGGCGTACAGATCAGCAACTTCCGTTTCGGTTAACTGTACGCTTAGACACTGTGGATTCAGGAGTTTATGATACCCCCAACACACACACATGAACAAAAGTTTCTTGATCCAAGTTAAGAAATCAATAAATTACACTAAATTTATTCTTGTATGGGTTTTTTGGAGGGTTAACACAACCCAGCCCGTACACCCCTGATCCCACACCCATCTACCCACTATCCCTGCCCACCTCCAACCCCTCATCCCTTTCACCAATCAACACCCAATTATCCCATTTTTGTCATTTGTTTATACCTCTTGCTATGGCTGTTTAAATAATTAGAACCAACTAGTATAAAGTAGTGTAGTGTAGTGTAGTATAGGATAGTGGTATGGTCATTGGCTATAATTTGATGAAAATGAAAGTTAGAGTTATGGTTCTTGGCAAACACATTCGGGATATGATGATAAACAATTGTTAATAGTGTTTTAAAGCTGTAGTGTAAGTAGTATGGAAGTTAAGAGTTTGTACACTAGCTTGCATTCTTAGTCGAAAAAGGGCCATAATTTGATCAAAATTAAAGAAAGAGTTATTGTTCTTGGCATACATAGAGTCACGATGGTGAACAAGTGTCTTAAGTTTCAAAGCTGTAGTACAAGAAGTATGAAAGTATGGAAGTTATAAGTTTGTACACTACCTTGCACGCAAACTTTAACCTGAAATTCTAAGTCGAAAAAGGGCCATAACTCGATCAAAATGAAAGTAAGAGTCGGCATACACACTCTGGATATGATGACGGACAAGTGTGCCAAGTTACAAAGTTGTAGCTTATAATAGTAGTTTTTAAGATATAAGTAGGTTGCACGCAAACTTTAATCAAAGCGGGACAGCGACGCTGACGCCGACGACAGAGTGAGTACAATAGCTCAACATATTCTTCGAATAGTCGATCTAAAAATGGAGGTCTGACTTGCAAAACGGACCTATCATTTATTCAATTGTTTATATAATTCAAAGTATAGTTTAGTAATAGCTTTTTTGGTGTATTCTCGTTTTTGACTTTCGAGGCGAATGCTAAAAAAACACGACAAAAGAAGAGCAAGAAAAAGTCATTATTACCAAAGTTCTTGTGTTCGCCTCTAAAATTTCATTATTTCGTCTTTGTTATTTTGCTACCTTGTTAATTCGCCTTGAAAGTCAAAGGACGAACACACGGCAAGCGAGCAGTTTTCGCCATTTCGTGTGTTTTCGTCTTAGATATTTCGACTCACCGACACTAAAAACTATCTATTATTTTCACCTTTGGTGTTTTCGACACTTCGACATTTCGCCTCGTTGACACGAACACACGAAATTGCAGAAATAAGGCACCATCTGCGTACCATGTTAGTGTACCATCTGCGTTCAGTCGAGAACTTTATGTGCGCTTTAATTTCACTGTTTTTTTCCATAAAGTAGCAGAAGCTGCGTACATTTTACAAGCAATGCATTGTATGTAAAATTATAAGTTTTCCCCGAGATTGTTTTCTAGAAGGGATGGGCACAGGCCTGGTTGTACGGTACAAAATCTTGCTTTCTCACAATTATTTCCAGCTACTTTAACCTGTGGGCGATTGTAAGAAAATCAGCGCAGTTTACTATGCATTTTCTAGTAATATTCAAACAACAAAAATGGTGAGGGAGTACTTTGTGGTCAGTGATTTGCTCCATCATCTAAAAAGGTACAAAGCATGCAAAGTTTAAGCTGACTAAGGTTCTAGTTCTCCGCCATTAAAGACCGCTTTTAACGCTAAAGAAACTCGTCCTAGGCGCGATAGTCGCACCTTAAGCGCAAACTATGCGCAGTGACCTCAACGAAAACTACGAAGAACCGGTGTATATCTCGTGACGTCATAGTGGGGCATAATGGAACACGGGGTAAAATGAAACAAACCAGATATCGCTTATGTGATGTAACATATCGCGCAAGAAATAACGGGAAACTCCGCGCCTAAGATTCCTCGATTTTCTTTACGGCAGTTTGCGAGTTAAACACTCTTCCAGGAAAAGCAAAATTTAATATTGATTTTCCATGCAAAAGAAGTCAATAACAGTTATACTTCATTTTTTTAATCTGTACTTAACATGGTGATAACTAGAACTTGCTCTTATTGCCCATATAAAAGATCTATATCGTATGTTTATTTTGTTGCACACGCTTCATGTCTCTCCACTTATACAAATTGTCAGACCAAGGGCCAATGTCATGAGATATGACTGGGGCAAAATGGAATATTGGTGGTGGGGCATAATGGAACAATTAATTTTTCCCCGTCATGTTATCAATATTGAACATTTGTTCGTTTATATTAAAATTAAAAATCTGTATTCGAAGGTAGAGCATATGATTGCTGTTTTGTCTGTCCTGCGTCCTTCCGCCCGTCTGTCTGGCCGTCCGTCACACTTTTTGTTCAGAATATAACTCTATTACGACAAAACCTGTTAACTTGAAACGTAGATGTTGGAAGAACTTATTGTGGAACAGAGGAAAGAGCAAAAGCCATCATCCTGCTTTTCATTTTCTAATTATTTCCCTCGTTTCTTCTTAATATTCTTGTTCGGAGTATTACTATTACATTGTAATAGTAGGGCTAATTGATTTAAATACTTTATATATAGGTTAATCTCTTTGAGAAAAAGTGCAGTACACAATAACTTTAACTGTCTTTTACATTTTTGAGTTATCGCACTTGTTTTACTCTACTTCTGTATTTAATAAACATAGTAGATCTAGTTCTTCTATTGGTTGCTTGAAACTGAAGTAATAAATAAATGAATAGCTTCCTTTAACCAAAATAGTTACCAGTCCTAATAAAATCTCAATCCCTATTAAAAACCCTATATGTCAAACTTCCAAATTTATTTTCATATTGGTGAGCAAATACATAAGAAAGACTGACGGAAATGGTGGAATTGCTACTGATATTTTCCAGACAGCTTAAATATTCAGTTTAGCTCAATTTAATGTTTTGTTTCTTCTTGCCCCAAACAATGGTCCGTTTTGCCCCATATAGGGGGCAAAATGGAACAGTTTATTGCAGCCACTTTGTTTGAAAATAATTCATCAACTTATCATATGAGGTTTTTAATAATATCATTAAAATGTAGCACTATACATATGTGTTCGACACTAATAAAACACGTTTCGAAAATACGACGCTTCACTGAAAACCGATGAAATTTGTAAAAAGCGTTCCCTTTTGCACCGGTCTCCCCTAAACAATTTACGTTTACCCTTTTCTTGACTTAGGTAATTTACTGTTTCTTGAGTTTTTTTTTATAATTTTATAAGTCTGTTTTTATCACTGATGTTACTCTCTTCGGACAAATGTTGGTTTTAAGCCAATAACAAAACTTTTTGAACGCCCCTTCTTGTGAAAGGCGAAGAAAACAGGGTACATACTATTGCTCGATATATGTATTTGTAGAATGCTTTTTGTAATAAATGCAATAAATCATATATATCTTTGTTACACCAGGTAAACAAGAAATAAAGGAAAGCATGTTACTTCCGTGTCAAAGATGTACAACGTGTCTTGGTGCTTAATAAACTTAAAATATTCTCGCAGTTTTACTGTATAAGCATCTTTTGCGAAAACGGTTCTCTCTGACTTGTAAACCTGTCATATTTACGAAATGCTATTTTCCATTAATGCTGCGCGGCCACGTTAGAACAGTAAAGAAAAAAGTTAAACCTAAAAATTCTCTAATATTCTATTTACATAAATTCTCAAAAACTAAACAATACAGACCATTATTTTAAATTCCCACATGAGTATAACGATACTGACACGAAAATTTTGTGTACTTTGTAAAGAACTTTCAACTACGAAAAGAGAAATCAAGATTTGTCACCCGTTTACGCGACCACACGGAAACTGTATTTCACGCTCTATAGATCAGCGTACACTAAATAAAAGCTGCTTCCCGGTTGGTTAAAAAAAAGTTAGGGGAAACCCGTAAGACTCTATAGAAACATTAGCTGATTGGCCAATATAGCTAAGGAAAAAATAAAACTCGTTCTAAAAAATAGAAATTGTGTATTTCTGCAGCTGTTGGAACCAAAAATCATTATCCAAAACATTTTGGATAAGAAAAAAAAATACTTTTAAAATAATGCCTATAAACAGGTTAGCCACAAGTAAATTTAGTCAATAGGCAAGGGTGGTAGTCTTCAAAGTGAAATTTGAGGTAGAAACCTACGGTCATGGTGGTATTTCATCCATGTTTTTATGTAGATTTATATTCAAACTTCATCAGAAGACCATGCCTGATATTGTCTAAGAATAAATATATCAAGGAGACTCCCAAGACTCTATATAGAACATATTGGGAAACGCAATAGTGTACGCTGACCTAAACCCGGTATATATCCGGTATATTTTTATGAAACGCATTTAAAGATTAATTATAATATAAGACCAAAAGAAAAATATTTTTGGACGTATTATAGAACTTGCATTATATTTACAATTAACTATTACTAGATGATATTAATATGTACACTCAAAGACCTATATATATGTAATATATAGGTCTTTGGTACACTCTATTCAGACCTATCTAGAAAGATTAGAGGGTTCCTAAGAAAGAAGCTAAATATGATTTTTTTAATATACCCTTTTGTGCAGTAGGCTTCTTAAATAAGTGTAATTGTTATAAATATTTGTACATCACTGAGAGTCAAAAAGCAATTCTTAAAACAAATAATTGCCATAATGATTTTTTGTCAAAATAGGTTATACTAAAGTCTCCAAAGTACGTCGCTAATAGGTATATTTTTAAATAAAACCCAGATCTGCGCAATCTGGTAATAGTTATACTACTTTCTTAGCAACCCTTTTATCCCCTTTGGATAAAAAAAGATGAACATGTTAATGATCATCCATTATTTTTTTACTGTTAATATAATGCATGACCCATAATTCGTCCAGAAACAACAAAAAACAACAACATGCCAACAAATTCACAAAATATTGAAAATGACTTTATCGGAGTTTCGGTACTATTTTCAAAACAGAGAAAAATTATGCATTCGCTAACAAAATTTTGACGCGAAATTAATACCAAACTAAGATAATAAATTTATGAGAATAACGTGGTATTTGTAGAAGGGAAGTAAAGTTATTGTGTTTTTCGAAATAATGTGATTTGTTTAAATTCACAAAACAAAATGACAAATAGGACTATATACCCATCATTCCTATGGCAGTAATGCGGCTCGTGTTTAATGGTCACGTAAGCCATCCGGGAAGATTTTCATCATATTTTCCATTGAATTACCCGAACGTTGCGAGGTTGTCGGTAAGGCCTGTCGATGACTTTTTATTTTATGAAGAAATCTGAAATGTTTTGTGCGATACAAATGCTTTGAGCGTGATGTAAAAGGGTACTATCACGATAATTTTATTTTGACACTTCAGAAAGCCAGTTTCAATGTTGTATGCAAGTCGTGATACGTTTAACTCTTGTAGTTGTAAATGAATTGATATATGACCGATTTAATTCATTTGCAGGAATGTATTCAAGTCGATTTCACGGTGTGATCCTTTAGTCAGCGGCTTACAAAATGAATGACAGATGAAATAAACAATGTTGAAATATTGGCAGCCATTTTGGATTGTTTTCTGTAGTAAAGTCTGTATCAAAAATCAACGAGGCAATGTGTGTTGATTTTTGTCAACGAGGCAATGTGTGTTTTACTTTTATTATAGAACTGTGACGGTTTCATTCATTGTTACATTGATACCATAAAACACCAGCTTGTCACAAAGTTCAATCCTGATAAACACTATTTCAAGAAATGAGGTTCAGGTTCCCATGCTTACTTCAAGTTCATCTGTTGTTTTGGTACTGAATTTCCATAAAAAATTTCCAGATACCACATGTTCCCTTATAAACATAAATTTAAAAAAAGCATGAATGCCACAGAAACTTGCCCCACTCCTTAACCTGTTACACGAATTTTCCAGATACAGCGTTGACAGTGTTTTTGCTGCTGAAGCTTTTAAAATAAACTAAAATAATGCATCTCATTTACAGGCCATCTGGATCTAGCTATCAAACATATTACTACTTGCACTTTTGTTGTCTGATCAATCGCATGACCTTGTTCTACACCAGGTCAAAGAGTATATGTGTAAAACTCAGTTGATATGGTACTGACCAGCACCATTGGTTATTTCAACCTGTTTATAAATAAAATGCTGAATTAATGTGTCGATCACCCTTCCATGGAGCTAAATTTCTCAAAAACTGATATTTAGAGATACATTACAGGGGGTTTGGGAATTTTTAACGGTATACACTCTTGAAATTGGGAAAATGGTTCCTTTTTGGCATTGGGAATGGGGCCCAATTTCCGCTGGCTGAAATATGCCCTGCATTAAAATACATTTTTTAAATTTCCCATCTTTCCGTTTAAACACAGTGACTACCATGCATAGCACTTTTCTGGTTTTCCCGAGGTTATTTTTAGAATCTCTGTTCAGATTAACTGAATTTTGTGATGTCACACAATGGATTCGGCGACAAAATTAAGAGTAGAAAAAACATTTGATGTTAGATGGATGCATTTGCAGACTTGCATACATAAACAGTGCAGTGTACATATATAGTTCCTGCAACTATTTTTTTTTATTAAAACAACATAAAACACTATTAACACCCAAGCATCATAATAACATGTGTCAAATGGATGAAAATAAATAATAATAAAGCATGTTTGCTGTAATATTTCAGGTCACTGGTGACTCTAGATCTTCAAGCTAGGCCAATGTCCATGCAAGCAAGATGGAGTCATCAAGTGGAGGAACAAATATCCCGAAGATTATGGTCTTTAGACCAACAATGGAAGAATTTAAAGATTTCAATAAATATGTAGAGTATATTGAATCACAAGGAGCTCAGAAGGCTGGTGTTTGCAAGGTAAGCTAAGTAAAGCATTTCACATATCATAAAATATGCTTGGCCATAAAATCTTAGCAACCCACTCCTGAAATACAATTTCCACATGGTGTGTATGTACAGTGTTTTGCACATAGAATTATGGCATATTATTATGCTTTTATTAATTTTTGACTATGAAAATTTTTTCAGATTATCCCTCCAGCTGAATGGTGTCCCAGGAAATCCGGTTATGATGACCTTGACATTGTTATTCCTGCCCCAATAGTACAGGAAGTCTATGGCAGCCAGGGACTGTACACCCAGTATAATATACAGAAGAAGCCTATACATGTTAAAGACTTTGAGAAGCTTGCTAATGGAGAGAGGTAAACTTTTATGTAAAAGTTTCAGTTTGTCTTACTTAAAGCTGGGGTGAAACGGGTGAAAATTTTTAGTTTTATTTAGGATTTCTGTATTTTTCTACAACTGTATAGGCTTTCTAAATTGCCTAAATCTGTCGAGAAAATGTGAGTTGGGGGAGGGGAGAGAGGTTAGAAAGAGACACGGATCGGGAGTGACAATGTGAATTTGGTCTGGATTATCAGTGCCTTAGACTTTCTTGTGGTAAATATAATTGATTTGAATGTTAATAGATATATCAAGTCAACACACAAATAGCTTGTTTCTTTTCTCATTCTCCACAATGCTCACTTGCATTTTGCCATTATGATTCATCACAAACAATCTTAAAAAAAGGGGGGTGAAGAGTAAGTGGAGTTGGGAGGGGTTGGCTGAGACCAACTCCAAAGTCATCAATGGTTTGTGTGATAGAAAAAACAGGTTGCATTGGGTATTTCTTTCTGTAAAGTGTTTGCTAAATACTTTACTATAGACTCAAATCAGCCTGCAATTCTACATAGTTTGATCAAGATCTAAACTGTCTGCTATTTAGCCAGTACATTCATTGTGCAGATTTTTGTAAACACCCTGTGAAACAATGACTGGACTTGCCTAAGTTGATAGTAAGATAAGTCCATTACATTAATTCATCACTTTAAGAGTTAAAACTGATAGAAGGATGTTCTGTTTACTAGATTTAGGACACCACGCCACTTTGACTATGAGGAACTGGACAGGAAGTACTGGAAAAACATCACATTTGTGAACCCTATGTATGGAGCTGACATTTCTGGTACCCTGACTGATCCGGACCAGGAATGTTGGAACATCAACAAGCTGGGATCCATCCTCGACTATGTGGGTAGTGACTATGGCATCAAGATAGAAGGTGTAAACACAGCTTATTTGTACTTTGGTATGTGGAAGACAACATTTGCCTGGCACACTGAGGACATGGATCTGTACAGTATCAACTACATTCATTTTGGAGCCCCAAAAACCTGGTATGCCATCCCGCCTGAACATGGCAAGAGGCTAGAGAGACTTGCTCAAGGTTTGCAAACACTAATACTACACGTTTCACAACTTTGTTTTAGTTTTTGTTATGTTTGTCTGAAATATGGTTTTATTAACTTATTTAGTATATATTTCTGGTATATTAGTGGTTAGATAAAGAATAGACTTGATGATCTTCTTCAGAAAAAAACACGTTCAAGCATAAGGAAAGTTTTGAGAAAAAAAAAGGTTTAAGCTCAATTGTAATAACAATTTAAAAGTAGTTTAATTGGCTTTATTTTAACTCCAGCAAGGTAAGTAAAGTGCATAAAAGTAAAAATATCTCTATAAAAGCCAAAATGGAACAAATGAAATGCAATCAACGCAAACGAATTGTTATTTACAAACTCAAATTGGTGTTTGTTTAAGTGCAACATGTATGAGTACTTGAAATGCCTTGGGAAGATGCTTTAAAAGCAAAATCAATAATGTTAACAAAGTCCCTGAAGTAGGTTGAATGACCCTTGATTTGCACATGTAGCTGGAAACCTTGATTAATTGTTCAAGTTTGACCTACTGCTTCAGCATAATATTTTTTGAACTGCAAGTAGTTTGCAACATTTCCTATTTTTTTATTGTTATCATGTTATAAAACTTCCACTTATATTTATGTACATCTACAATGACCATTTGCAGGTTTCTTCCCAAGTAGTTTCCAGGCTTGCCCAGCTTTCCTACGCCACAAGATGACACTCATCTCACCCAAGGTTCTCAAGCAGTACTCCATCCCATTCAACAAGGTAATCGGTAATCACTTTATTGGAAAAAATATAAAGCTCATTTAGTCACTACACTGCTTGAGTTTGGTTTTTCATGTGGGCACAGTATAGATTAAGATCACCTGGCAGAGCCTTGTCATCTGATCTTATCTATAATGGTCACTTCTTGGTCTGAAATAACCTAATGAATCCAAAAGCTTACATGTTGATCTGGATGTGGTGGCTGATCTGAATCAACACTGTTTCCTCATGCCATAAAAGTCATCTGTAGAGTAAAGGGTCAACAATTCCTTTACAAGAACTCTGAAATCTTGGAAATGAAATGACACATATTTGAAGAAAAATGAATCTGAAAGAAAAAAATCAGGAGATTAAAGTGTAAGTGACCAGTTCCACCATTATCCCGATATGTTTAAACATAGATGTGTCTTATCAAGTTAGACCAGTGAACAACGATATCAAAATATCAATAACAGCAAAATGCAGTTAAATGAAACTTTGCACAAATGTATGTTATTAATGTATCTTTATTTTGCAGATGGTACGACACATTAGAACAGTGTTTGACCTTCAATTTTCTTGTCACTTCCTGATCTTGTAAACGGATGACAATCACTGTTTTCTCTTTTAGTAGTTGAAAGTTTTTTACAAAGTACACAACATTTTCTTGTCAGTAACATTGCACTCGCGTGGGAATTTAAAATTATGTTTTGTATCGCTTAGTTTTTGTGAATTTATGTTAATAGAATTTTAAGGAATTTTAAGGTCTAGCTTGTTTTCTTTACTATTCTTATGTGTCTAACTGTATGCAAAATCAAGATACATTAGTAACATTCATTTGTGCAAAGTTTCATTTTGCAGTTATTGAGATTTTGATAATTTTCTTTTTATCGATGAACAGGATTGGGAGGAATGTGGCAAGCCCTTAAGATTTTAAGAACTTTTATGCAGTTTTATACAAACTGAAAATCGTGCATCTTTGTTATTATGTGTTTAAGGTTCTTTGTTGTTTTCAGATAACCCAGGAAGCTGGCGAGATCATGATCACATTTCCATATGGCTACCATTCCGGCTACAACCATGGCTTCAACTGTGCTGAGTCTACCAACTTTGCCTCCCTTCGGTGGATAGAGTATGGCAAAAGATGCCTACAGGTAAAAACTTAAAAAATTATCTAAAACTTTAGTGCTTGAAGATAAACAGATATCTTAACTCCATATTAATGGGTTTTATCATTATGTGGGAACAGGGTACATTCAGAACAGCTGGCATATCAATACCATCTGATTTGAATCTGCAATGATCGCTTCTAGGGCAGCAATAACTCAGTGAATCAAAAGGCAGACCATGTTGATCCTGATTAGATTGCCAGCTGATCTGGATCTACACTCTTGATTGCAAAATGTTTGTTATGCATCCTCCTGAAAATTTTAACATTACAATATATAAGGGTGGTTATTTCATAGTAGATTTTGAAGATTTCTTGAAATATATGTATCTTTTGTATTAACTTGCTTTGAGAAACTGGAATGATATGTTTAATTGTCAACATTTGAAGTTATTTCCCTTTTTAAAAGCAGGCAACAGAGATTTTCCATGGAGCACAAAATTATAATTTTATGTATGCAAAGATTAAAATAAAATGTTTTCAGATTTCAATCAAATGTAAAAGAGGATTCTTTCAAAAATGACATGGGGGACAAAAAATTGTTTCTGAGAAAATATAGCAGTATTAAGTTCTTCAAAGGAATGATTTCCTGTTATACTTACAGTGCAAGTGTCGCAATGATGGTGTGAAGATACAGATGGACACATTTGTGAAGAGGTTTCAGCCCGAGAAATACGAGGACTGGAAGGAAGGCCGAGATCTCGCCTCTCACCCAGAAGATGACCAGAGAAAACTATACAAACATAGGTAATTTTATGCATAGTATTCACAGGGAGGTAATTTTATGCATAGTATTCACCGAGGAATCGAAGTAGATCTCCTGTTCAGCTTAGATAAAAACAACTGTTTTCAACCAGATTGCTGCTGTCGGTTAACTCTTATAACTCTGTGGCTTTTAGTAAAGAACAGTGAAAATTTTGATCAGTAGGCACATAAGCTGTCTGATGAGGAGCTACATTGTAAGTAAAGATGTAGATCCAGATATGCTGGCTGATTTGAATATACTATGATTGTCCATGTGAAAAATGGCATGCAGAAGGGAGTTAAGGATTAACTTGGACTAAAAACCAGTCAAGATGTCATGTGTTTGAGCATGGGCAGCATTCTTCCTGATATTTTGATTGAAGACCACTCTTGCATCTACTAGATAAGTGAATGTGTGTGTATTTATTTATTCTTAGATCCATTTAGTTGAGCACAATTATGGTTAATTATTTTATCCAGCTATCTCGCTCATACTTTTTCACAAACTAACCTATATAGTGCTAAATTCATGTAAAGGACCAACCTTTTTATCAACATACGCCATTCACTACATAGTTCATAGGGATGTTTTACAGAAATTAATTAATTGAATTAATGATTTAATAACAGTGTAGACATTGATCAGACTGCATGAATTTTCTGACTGATCGGGATCCACACTGATCACAGATGTGACAAATGCTGTGCTCAGCCAATAAAGGGCAAATCACAAAGAGCACAATATTAATTGGCATTAACTGGATAAAGATTGGATGTAGGTAGTTAGGGTCAAACATTAGAAAACATTTGTATTTAATTAACTAGGTACAAAAACCTTAATGACCTAAAAGAATGGGAAAGCTAAAAACAATTAAACACATCAATTTCTGTTTGAAGCTTCCTTAATCTTTCACAATTGAACTAGTGGAAACAAAAGACTAATAGGGTTAACCTTCATTTGACAGTACCTTTGCTATGGACATAGTCAAAACTTACCAAAATTAGCTGTATCTGCTCTCTGACTGACATATTTTGTGGCACTTTGCCACAATTGTTATCAATGTGCATTATCTTTCTCAATTTCAGTGGGAGTCGGAAGCAGGCAAATTCCTCAGGAATGATAGGCACAAAGAGACATCCTATTTCCAAAGTGAAGACTAAGTCAGAAGATGGTACAGTCATAAGTTCCCATGAGATTTTCTCTAACTGTCGCTCACTTTTCTTTTAAAACTGAAAAGCAACTTTATAACAGTATTCTAGGGTATTTCCATGGATTGTAAAGATTCCAAAATAATCTTTGCTTTTCAAAGATCCAAACTGTCTTAACCATTACTATATATACACAGGTTTTATCACATGTGCTAACATTTTAGATCCAGATCACCTGACACATTCTAAATTAGAAATAATCTAGTGAATCAAAAAGCCAAAAGTGTAGATCTACCATGATCAGTCAAGCATATCCAAATGTGTCTGTTACTGGAACTACACTGTTCACCCATGAATAACAGCCATATCCAGTCACATCTACTACATCCTGAAACACTCCCACAATATTTAGGGATTTAAAAAAGAAATTCAGAAGATTTTGAGGATCCATGTTATTGATGACAAAGTACAATGATTGTTAACTCAACTGTTGAACAAAGAAAAATAATACGAAATGTAATTTTTGGTATAATTATTCATAGTTTCATATTGTAGTGTAACTGTATTGCATATTGTTTGATGTTTCAGAATCAGAGGATGATATAGAATCTGATGTTAGAAAAATTAAAGCTAAGAAGGGCCGGCCACCCAAAGAAAAAAAAGAGACCACTGACACGGACACTGATACAGACCTTACAAAGGCAAAGAACAAAGTGACTTCAGTGAAACAGTCCGCAGATAGTGGTGAAAATGAAGCTTCCGGAAGCAAACCAGCAAAAAGAATTTATGTCAGAAAACAGTCAAAAGAGCAAAAAGATGAAAAGGAAAAGCAGACTGCTCCTAGTGTGCCACAGGTCAAAACTGAACCAGTGGAGAAAGACATGGATCCAGTCACTGCTGTAAACAGTACCAAGAGTAAATCTGAAAGTGACGATTCCACAAAAGACAGTGCTAAGATTGAAACAGTAAAGGATATCAGCAAGAAGACTACTAAGAGAAGAAACTCCAAAGACGAGATTGCTCAGAAAAAGTTGTCCATCAAACCTGAATCCTCAGACAGTGAAATGAGCGATGCTTCAAGGAGCAGAAGTAAATCATGCATGGATTTCTATTACAATGACAGTCGGAGAGAGGTTGCTAACTCGGATACAGAATCTAAACCATCTGAGAAAAAACGGTTTAAAACATTTGAAGAAGCCTTCATGTATTCCATATCTGAAGGTAACTTGGGTAGAAGGCATGCTGTTAAGAGAAATTATGAACAGCTCAGTAATTCAGGGAGAGATGAATCGGAGAATAAATCCGACAAGTCAGATTCAAGTGTTAAAGTAAAGACAGAGGATTATGTCAAATCCGAACCAGTGGAAAAAAAGACAATGGCAGACACTGACTTGAAGAGTCGTGTAGAAAATGCAAGTGTTGTTAAATGTGTTAAAGGCGAGGTTAAAACAGAACCAAATCTTGAAGACGATATTGAAGCTTTAAAACATCAAACTGACAAATTCCTACAGAAGTTCAAGAAAGAGAAATTAGGGTTTGGTAGGACTGATGCAAATGCTGATGTTATCAATGTCAATGTTGAAGTTAAAAGTACCAAGGAAGAGAAAACACCAACTAGCAATGTTGAGCATAATTACATGTGTAAGAAAAAAATAGCTGCAAAAATTCTTAGTGGGCAGAAAAATGTGGACTGCAGTAAAGAGAAGGAAAGCACAGCTCTGAAATGCGATGTTCCGCAAGATCTGGTCGAAAAACATAAAGATCTAGGGCAAGAACTGATTCAGTTAACTCATGATATAATTCAGCAGCAGTCATCAAAAACCAATAAATTCTTTGAGCAGTCAAACAAAGGATTATTTAATTATATGCCGAATTTGAATGTCAATTCTAATCCCAGTGCAGTGTCCTCACCTTATAATGTGAAGCCAGTGTTTGGTGAAACGGTTTCTAGCAGATTATTGCATTGTATGCAAAGTCAGTCGAATCCTACGTATGTGAAAGAGTTTGGAAAGAACTCTGCCTCAAGTAACATAGATTTCTCACAACTGGCACAGCAGGCTGAAAAATTAAGAGCCTTGAAACAGGCTGAACATTCAAACATGAACTTGTTGTCAACAATTAATAAGTTGTCCTCGTCGCTACATGCTGGCCAAGGGGGGACTGAACAAGTGCAAAAACAAAATAGTTCTGAAGTGCAGGGGTCTCAGGGAAACAATGGCTACTTAACAGTGGATGTAAATGCTGTTGAGAATACGAGAAAAGTAATGACTGAAACAAAATCACCCCCTGCCATTCTAAGATCGGCTAATGTGTCATCAAATTCGGCACATCCGAAGAAGCCTGTTGGAGAGTCATTAAAGTTTCAGCAAGTATCACCAGGTGTTTGGCATAATCAGTTTTCTCCTGTGCAAAATGCTGCTGTGATGTCCCCTAAGCAGCAACCAATATCGCAGGTTACTTCACAGAACAGCACTGTTCAAGGGATGGGTTCGGTATCACCCAAATGTCAACAGATCTCATCATCACCAACACAGACCCTGCACTTACAAGGAAAGATTGGTGTTTCCCTGGAATCACACCAGAAATCACCAATGATCACCCAGAATCAACTTCAACAACTGATCACTGGAACATTGGCAAAGCCTCAGCAAAGTTCTTTTTCCCCAGCACAAGTAAAGGCTTCTCCATTATCCCCACAGAGGAGATCACCAATAACAAACATGGTAAAAATTCAGTCCCCTTCAGGGCCCCGACATCAACTCCAGATGCAGAGCCAGCAAGGGTCCTCTCCGCCAACTTTATCATCACCCTCGCCTATTCTCTCACAGAAAGCTTCGCCATCATTAAAATCGCCACCTGTTTTATCACCTGCCATAAAGAGTAATCCCAAAACTGTAGTATCGTCCCCTACAAGTCTTGTACAGAATACTCCTGTTGTAAATATTCAGTCATCTCAAAATGTTAATATGTATGCCAACCCTCAGAGCTCAGCGGCACCATTTACATCACATCAGCATGTTGAACAAGGAAAAATTGTGAACACACAAGGAATTCAAGTGATCTCAAATGTACAAAGTCTGATTCCTGTAACTGCAGTCACTTCAAATCAGAGCATTATTCAAAATTTACGTGGACAGTTCATAAATGCCGGACAGATATTAAATCCAATGGTCATTCAGCAACAACTGCGAAATCCAGTCCAGCAGTTGAACCCTGTACAGACACAGGTTTTAAGCGGAACTCCTGGTGTTGTGCTTAGACCCCAGGTTATTCAGCAAGCTGGACAGATAGTGACACAGTCACCTGTGATAGGTACCAATATGATAACCAGTCAACAACTAGTGGCAATGGCAAACCAAGGCTTGCTTCAGTTAGGCATGTCTGGGGGAAACACGAATTCTGGACAAATGAGCATGCAACAGAGATTGGTAACTAATGGAAATCAGACTTTTTTACTGAATATCCCTGTGGTGAGACCCACTACCAGTATCATGAACAGCAGCAGCAGCAGCAGCAGCATCGTTTCTGGTAGTGTTGTGCCGATGCCAGCCGGTAGCACTATTGTTACTGCCGTCTCATCACGGGGGATTCCGAATCAGGTTGGCCAAGTAGTAATAAGTCAGCAATCTACTGGTGTTAAAACAACAGCACCTGTGCTTGTATTGGCAGATTCAAACGGAAAACCAATAAGAACTCTTGCACCAATTCAAACTATTCCAATTCCTAATCAGTCAGTGAAGTTGGAAATCAGTTCGAATGGGACTGTACAGAATCAGTTAAATGTGCCGATATCCAGTGCTATAAAGACAGAAGTTAAAACTGAACCATCTGAAATAAACACAGCAATTTCAAAAGTTGCTGTAGGGTCATTTTCAACTTCCACAAGTGCAATGTCATTTTCCTCAAATCATAATGTGTCGACTACAAGTTCAGCAGCTGATGTCGCCAGTTTGTCTCGTTCCAGATCACCAGTGTCTGAGCAGCACAATTCGCTGGTTAAAGTGCCTGTTAACAATATTCCAATCCTAACCCCTAGTGGTATAATCAACGGTCACGAAGTTGTTATTGACACAAAAGATTTGAAATACAGTGCTGTTTCAGTGGAAGTTAATTCCAATACAGAAAAATCAATGCAAGATCCAGAAAGTAATTCAATACAGGATTCAAAGTACTCACAATTTTTAAAGGAGGCCAAAAATGATGTTTCATTTCATCGTAAATCAATGAGCTTGTCTCCACCGCCGAGGTTACAAAGTCCTAACAAACAGCTTGTACCTCAGCCTATAGTTCCAATATCGCAAACATTTACTTCAACTTTCACGTCAACTTTATCACAGAGTAAGCCTTTATATTCAGACCCCTCGTTTTATAGTGGGTCCATCCCATCACATTTGTTTGATGGTGAAGAAAATGAAGATGTTAAACCTCCCATTTTAGAAATGGAAGCTCCTATGCTAGAAATGGAAGCTCCCATCTTGAAATTAGAATCAGAAGGTGATATAGGAAGTGTTAAAAGTGAACCTGACTCGTTGTCTAACTACTCTGTTGGAAGTGGGTCTGTGAGTTTAGGGTTTAAATCTGACCCAGATGGTATAACTGCCTACCACACTAATGGCTTAGAATCTTCAACAGTGATTCAGACAACCAGTTACAATGCCTTTACTGGATCCAGCAAACAAAACATTGTGAGGAAGCGGAGAAAGTCAGCTCCAGATGGCCTCGTAGAGAACAGAAACATTGTGGTCATGTCACCTTTCAAAAAGGTAATTGTGATTCTGGTCTGTTTAAACCTATAATGCAGTAATGAAGTTTTTTATGAGTGCTACAAAAGTTATGTTAAAGTTACAGTTTATATTCAGGGGTTCTACTAGTTGCTGAATCTCAAGGGTCCAGGGCTTTTTATCCTTATATAACAGAGGCCTATAAAAGGCCTCTTCCCAATCCAAAAATGTAGTATTTTTTTCCCAACTGTGGCAGAAACTCTTCCCGAAATGATAGGCGAGATGTCCAAAAATGGTTAAAACTCCTCTGAGGGGTGTTTGAAAATTGAAGTCTGAAAAATAAATTGCTTAAAAATTTAGATTTCAGTTTAAAATATACCTATTACTATTTAATTTTAGTTACTAGAACCCATCTTTCAATTGATTTTGTTTTCCCAAAATAAACAATTATATCGCATAAATTTCCCAATTGGAAAGGCCAGGGCCTCTTCCAAATTTTCTGATGAAAAGCCCTGGGGTCATTATGATGCATTTTTAGCGGATTCAACCAATTTAGATTATTTACAGCCTAAATACCCCTAATTTAAGGAAAAAATGACCCTTCAACTAAAAATCATAAGGGTCAAAATGAGGCTTTTTGAAAATTTGAAGAGTGAAAGGGTCATTTCCCTGGTCAAATGGAAACCCTGAAGTTAAAGTTTAACATTTGTAATACATAACATTACAATTAGTTGATTTCTGAGACCAGTAGTTTGTCATTTTAACACCGACGCAGAACTCCATATTAATATATTGGAACTTTATTTACCAGTGAAGATAATTTTGATGAATTTCACAATTTTTTTGTGTAATTACATTTGGATGTAGAAATAATAATAATGGTGAACAATTATGGTATTTCTTTTTCAAAAATTTAATATTAATGTTCGCTTGTGGCATTTCCATAGAGTAAAGGCTTTCGAACAACAAAAGCAGTTGTCCTTTCCTGTCGAGGCTAGCCAAAATTTATATCAGATTTGTGGACAACAACACAGTGTTGATGACATTATTACACAAGTAAATTAATGTTGAAGCTTACTTCTGAAACAGTTTTAATTAACCGTTTCCTCCATAGATAAACCTTCATTGCGCGGGCGAACAGTGTAGATCCAGATCAGCCGGCATATCCGTGCCGACTGATCAGGATCTGCACTGTTCTCTATTTTATTTGTTAGGTTATTTCTGACCAAAATGCGACCAGTGTAGATCCTGATCAGATGGCAAGGATGTTCCAGCTAATCTGGATCTACACTGGTCGCACATGCGTAAAACTAAAAATGCGTATTTATGGAGGAAAGAGTTAAAGATTGTCCAGATGGAGTAGTTAGGATGCTATCAAGATTTTCAGGAACCCTTCAGTTATGAGCTATCTTTACCGAACAGATGATTATATTTTCAAAGATGTAAATAATGTTCAAAACCTTAAATTCATATTTTAGGGCATAAAAGCTCCTAAGTTGAAGAAGGATGAAAGAAAGAAAGATGGTACAGAATCAGGAAAAAAGAAGAAAAGTCCTTTGAAAAGCAAATCAAAGGAGGATAACATTAAAAAAGGTAAACTTTATTAAAGTATCCTATTTCATCATGCTGGGCAAGTGTTTCTGTTTTTTACTGATGAAGGAAAAATTCATCTTCCTCTAGAAAAAGGTAACATGCTTAGATGTGTAACGTTACGGTTACATCATGAAAATTTTGAATCCATATCCAAGGAAGTGACATCATTAAAATTACTGAAAATTTGGTAGTTAATTATAATGTCAGCTTTTGACATTTTGTATGAGACATTCAGTCAAGATTTACAAATCTGTTGAACGTTGTTGGTTTGGACGGGAACTTCGCAGAGCTTCTTTTTTTGCCAACTGTGTTGACCCTTGGAGACAGATTTTTCCCTCTTCACCACACACTCCTGCGTGATAACTAGGTCAGTCGGATCCTTCTACAGGGCTTGTTTTATTGAAATGTGGTGTTAATATAAAAAGTCAATGTTTCTTTATAAATGGATCATTATTATTATTTTATCTAAGAATTCTTTCAAAATAAAGGTTAGAAAGAGTGTTTCTGATTTGCTGAAATGTACATCTAAAATGGTTTGGCATTGTTTTTTTTTCTCTGAAAATTTTGGAGGAGGATGTAATTGTCACCTCGTCGTCTGTTCTTATGTTCCACTTTTGTCTGGGCTATTTCTCAGCAACCACTCGCTTGAATTCAATGAAACTATGAAGCTTCAGTAACAAGATAAAGCATGTGTGCAAGTTTTCTTTATTTTTGCCAGAATTTCTAGTTGGTTGAAGCCTGAAAGGTCATTTTTTTCAAATCGTATAAACCTGATGAAATAAATGGTCGGGACGAAGACATTCATTTGACAACTATATAAACCTGACTTAACACTTTATGATGTGTATATCTTAAAGTTGCAGGTTTCTTATAACATTTGATTGACTAATATAGCTTTTTTAAATGCGTTGTTACAGAACATCTGTCAAGGTTGTGGCCTCCATTGATTAAAAACTTTTGATACCAAATTGCTATTAATATTAAAAATTCATGGATTAGGGACTGGCTACCCGCGTGCAACAAATTGGGTGATAAATAGGAAACCTGCTAAGAAAACCTGGAAGTTGGATATTCTGAGTACTGTGTGAAGACAATCAAATATGGGTCCAGCAGAACTGACATGTTGTTATACCTGATAAAGACATTTCCAGCTCTTACTAACTGCTAAAATCCAGAAACTTGTAGAATATAATTACATTAATTTAGCAAAATTAATTACATTAATTTAGATGGTTAAGGGGTAATAACAAATGTTAAATCATTGCAGGTGATGGGAGTTCTACCACTATGCCATGGATGGAACCTTTGAAGAACCTCTGGCAGTATACAGTGCCAGACTTTGATGCTGAGATGGATTTCAATTCCCGGTTCTCCTTACATTATCCTCACTGCTGTATTTGTGCTCTGTTTGTGCCATTTAAGGTAAATGCACTAATGAGAAATATGTTTTCCCCACTCTAGATCTCAAAGGTGATTTGAAATGAACAAAGTTAATTATCAGAACTTTACCTTGTAAGTTTGTTATGAAATTGGTCATCTGTTGGTTCGCGTTACTTAACAGTTATCACAATGAAGTAAAGACGAAAAGAAACTAACCTGTTAAATTTTGATTTATTTCTCCTATTCCAACCTTTTCCTGTTATTTAATTCTTAAAATGACCATGGAATATCCAAAAACAATAGAATGCATCCATATGATTGTCATTGGTGTCCGCCATGTTGTCTTGATGACGTCATCATTAGTTTCGCGGTATGTGAAAATTCTTGGAATAAATCGAACACTCATAGGTTTAGAACACTAAATGTTTAATCAGATAACAAGTCATTTAAAGTGTGATAGGTGAACATGTCAAAACTTTAACTGTTAACTAAATTTTAACAAATAACAACTGTTAATCACACTGACTGTAAAAATTATTCTTCTGGACAGTGCTTGCAATTGAAAGAACTTTCATTCCATATTTGATATTAAGTGGTTGGTTACCTATCTGATTTAAAATTTAGTGGTCGGTTACCTAACTACATATAAACACTTCCGGGGCTATGGGCGGGGCAAACGAACTTGTAAACAAAGCAAAATAGGACAAAAATAAGGGCTGAAGGTGAGTTTTTGCTTAATATCTAACAAAAACACTCTATTTGATGTATACGAACAAATACTCACCAAGAAACTGCTCAAAACTGTTGAAAAAACGTTTTTTTGTCAAACCACAAATATAGGTCAGCAACGTGACAAAGTAAACAATCAGTAGAGGGCGCTACGCAAATACCGCGAGACTAATGATGACGCGACACCAATGATGACCAGTATAGGATATATGTAAAGGAGATTTAAGAGAAATAGTCCCCCAGATGCCATGATTTCTTCTTTTGCAGAAGAAATAAAAATTTTATTTCTACATGTTTCATAGAAAAAGTTAAGGCTGTAGGTAACTTCTCCTAAAAGGTAAAAAAAAATCTCCATTTTGACACTCTAAATCAATCACTAAAAAGGACAAGTAACCAATTCAAGTTACTGCATATAACATTTTCCAAGTTATTGCATTTTGAATTATGTCTCCCCCCCTCTGGGGGAGACATATTGTTTTTGCCCTGTCCGTCTGTCTGTCTGTCCGTCTGTCCGTCACTCCGTCTGTCACACTTCGTTTCCGCTCAATAACTCGAGTACCCTTTGACCAAGAGCCTTCAAACTTCATAGGGTGATAGCCCTTATTGAGTAGAAGAACCCTATTGATTTTGGGGTCAGTAGGTCAAAGGTCAAGGTCACAGTGACCCAAAGAGTGAAAACCGTTTCCTCTCAATAACTCGAGTACCCTTTGACCCAGAGCCTCCAAACTTCATAGGGTGATAGCCCTTATTGAGTAAAAGAACCCTATTGATTTTGGGGTCAGTAGGTCAAAGGTCAAGGTCACAGTGACCCGAAGAGTGAAAACCGTTTCCGCTCAATAACTCAAGTACCTTTTGACCCAGAGCCTTCAAACTTCGTAGGATGACAGCCCTTATTGAGTAGAAGAACCCTATTGATTTTGGGGTCAGTAGGTCAAAGGTCAAGGTCACAGTGACCCGAAGAGTGAAAACCGTTTCCGCTCAAAAATTTGAGTACCATTTGACCCAGAGCCTTCAAACTTCTTAGGGTGATAGCCCTTATTGAGTAGAAGAACCCTACTGATTTTGGTGTCAGTAGGTCAAAGGTCAAGGTAACAGGGGCTCGAAGAGTGAAAACCGTTTCCGCTCAATAATTCGAGTACCCTTTGACCCAGAGCCTTCAAACTTCATAGGATGACAGCCCTTATTGAGTAGAAGAACCCTATTGATTTTGATGTCAGTAGGTCAAAGGTCAAGGTCACAGGGGCCCGAAGAGTGAAAACCGTTTCTGCTCCATAACTTGAGTACCCTTTGACCCAGGGACTTCAAACTTCATAGGTTGATAGCCATTATTGAGTAGAAGAACCCTATTGATTTTGGGGTCAGTAGGTCAAAGGTGAAGGTCACAGTGACCCGAAGAGTGAAAACCGTTTCCACTCAATAATTTGAGTACCCTTTGACCCAGAGCCTTCAAACTTCATAGGATGATAGCCCTTATTGAGTAGAAGAACCCTACTGATTTTGGGGTCAGTAGGTCAAAGGTCAAGGTCACAGTGGCCCGAAGAGTGAAAACCATTTTCGCTCAATAATTCAAGTACCCTTTGACCCAGAGCCTTCAAACTTCATAGGATGACAGCCCTTATTGAGTAGAAGAACCCTATTGATTTTGATGTCAGTAGGTCAAAGGTCAAGGTCACAGGGGCCTGAAGAGTGAAAAACGTTTCCACTCAATAATAGGAGTTCTATTTTACCCAGACCATTCAAACTTCATACGATGGATGTCCTTATTGAGTAGAGGACTCCTATTGATTTTGGGGTCAGAAGGTCAAAGGTCAAGGTCACAGGGGCCCTGAAGAGTAAAAACCGTATCCGGTCAATTACTGGAGTACCGCTTGACCCAGAGCATTCAAACTAAATAGGGTAATAGCCCTTATTGAGTAGAAGAACCCTATTGATTATGGGATCAGTAGGTCAAAGGTCAAGGTCACAGGGGTCTGGGCGCAGGGGGGGGGCGGCGCAGGGGGGAGACATGCGTTTTTCACAAAAAACATCTAGTTGCCTATTACTTTTAAGTTGTATAAGATAACGAAAGTAGTGAGGCTGTCAGCTGAATTTGGTTTTAGTTATTGCAGCTAGAATGTTTATATTAGATTTCACTTGAAATCGTAAATACAATGTTTTTACAGATGACACCTGACGAACATTTATTGGATTCTAAGTCTCCAAAGAAGCATGTTAAGTCAGCATATATCCCCGAGCGGTCTCTGCCCATGATCCCAGAAATGTGCTTTGCAACCAGCACTGATAATCCAAACCCATTCGGCTACAACACTGTCCTAGATGATGATGGGCTGAGTCCTCTTCTTGTCTGTGAAGATTGTAAAGTGTGTGTGCATGCTAGTAAGTAAACATTACCAAGTGTTGTAACACATCAGTGAATGATAAGTCAGATTGTGCTTGAAAGGTGTAAGACCACCAATTTAGCGGGTGAGGTCTCCTGACCTCTCTCAATGTTTGTATAAAGACATGACTGAGAATTAACACTTCCAGAGAATTTATCAATCAAACAATTATGTTAACAGAAACCAGTAACAGTTGAAAAAAATGTTAAAGAAATAACTGTTCTCTGATAAAATAAACTCCGGTAATGAAACTTTTTAAGCCAAATGTAAAAGATAATGAATTTGTTCATGATAATGAAGAATGTAGTTACTGGAAAGATACCAAGACAGAAATAAAAACAAAACAACTTGATATTTTTAAATAAACTTGTATGTTTACAAATTAGGCAACATTTACCTTATGGATTTGATCAGTTCTGACCTTTATTCAGCTAAACATTATTTGAACAAGATGATTATTGAACTTAATGTGATCAAAACAAGAAGTTAATTGTGCTAATGTTAATTGTATATACAGGTTGTTACGGTGTACAACATGAGATTGGGGCTGCCTGGAGATGTGCAAGATGTCTCAAACAGAATGTTGATGCTGTAAGTTTTAATTTACCTGCACAATGTTGTTGTTTGTTAAGAATCCTTAGTATCTAATGAAGAAAATAATACTTGAATGTTGGTAGCTTGTACATGCATTTACATCTTGTCACACTTTTTAACACACACAGTATTTAAGTTTGATGTTGGAATAAAATGGCACACATGTAGATTTTTGCAGTTGAGTACAGTACAAAAGTTTTTGTTAAACAAATGCCCAGTTAAGAATGAAAATGTAACTGATGATGTTAACTTAAAAACTAAATAATGCTTGATGTGACAGAGGAAGATTATTATGTACAAGTCAAGTAAAAACTTGCCCAGAAAAAGTCTGGGAGATGATACAAGTACAGTGAGTTATTTAATCCACTTAACATCTGCATAATCACCTGTGCATTGACTGTTTTGATTTTTGTTGTTTTCATACTATTAAAATGCCATTTTGGTGTATTATATAAAAAAAATGTGCACTGCTAGTATTAAGTTAAATGAAAAGGATGGTCAGTATGAAAGAATTTGCTGTGATAGTGAATTCATCTACACCTTAAAAAAGTAAATATTGTTGAATAGTCGGTTATGGGCTGTTTGTTTATTGTTGGTGTATTTCATAGAATATTGTATTTCATAGGATATCATCATTTATGTTTGTTTAGTTTTTTTGTCTTTTTGACAACAAAAGCATTTGTGTAATTAAACTACTATCGTAAGCTTGAACATGACTATTAATATTTTGACATACTTATGCAGGAATACTGGGACATTTACATTATTTTGTGCTTGAAATAGTTCTTGAAAACTATAATGCAGTTATAATGTGGTTTCAATTGGTGCACCCACAATAGTGCTTTATATGGAGAGCGAAGTGTATTCTGCAGCATTAAGTAAGCTGGCAACTTAAGGTTTAAGAACTGTAATATTTCCGCCAAACATCGACTTATGCCGTCACTAATTTGTTTTTTCCGAACAGTGATTCGTACGTTTCCGGTTGATACTATTTTTCGTAAAAGGAGTCTACTCTTTAGGTGTTTTCCGCGATTATGACGTCATTAATAACTAAATCAAATAATAACAAAGTGCGGATATAAAATTGATGTAAAGTAAACAAATATTTTCATAACAAATACTCAAAATAAGTCTATAGACAAACAACACTCAGTAATGAATAGAGGTTATATGAAATTGACTACCGTTTGATTAATCCTCCGTGGCGTAATGGTAACGCTCAGGACTATTCATTTTGAGGGACCCGGTTCAATCCTCGGGAGAGGAACCTTTTTTCCCCTTTTTCTTATTTTTTTAAAAATTATTGTGAGGAAATTTTTGGAGAAAATAGTATAATCAATAGGTTTAAAATTCGGAAATAATTGTTATTATTCTTCATCTTCATTTAGTAGCCATGAAAACTGAAATATTGTAATGATATTATTACAAAATACTGACTCTTATAATACAGCAACAGAATCACGATATGAAACTAAAATGATTATGGTATCTGTACTTTCATTTAGGAAAATGTTGCTATTTTATTGTTTCTATAATTGAACAGTAATTTTGTGAAACTTGTCTTATAAAACTAATTTTATGTGTTTACACGATGATTGTTTCCTTTAAAAGAATGCTTTGGTTGCTATGTTTACGGTTGCCAAAATTACCTTTTTGAGGTTAAATTTTAACCAGCATAGCTGATTGCTTGCGTATTTCTTGTTTTTAGCTCACCTGTCACGTAGTGACAGGGTGAGCTTTTGTGAGGGGGTTCGTCCGTCGTCCGTCCGTCCGTCCACAATTGTTGTCCGCACTCTAGCGGACGGAATTTTGGTCCAATCTTCTTCAAACTTGGTCAGAATGTTTACCTCAATGATATCTAGGTCAAGTTCGAAACTGGGTCATGTGACCTTGAAATCTAGGTCACTGGGTCAAATTGTAGAAAAAGCTTGTCCGCACTCTAGCAGCCTTAATTATGGTGCGATCTTCTTTAAACTTAAACAGAATGTTTATCTTAATGATATCTAGGTCAAGTTCATAACTGGGTCATGTGACACTTAAAACTAGTTCACTAGGTCAAATTAAAGAAAAAGCTTGTCCGCACTCTAGTGGTCATAATTTTGGTCCGATCTTCTTCAAACTTGGTCAGAATGTTAATCCCAATGATATCTAGGTCTAGTTTGAAACTGGGTCATGTGACCTTGAAATCTAGGTCACTTGGTCAAATTATAGAAAAAGCTTGTCCGCACTCTAGTGTTCGTAATTTTGGTCAGATCTTCTTCAAACTTGGTCAGGATGTTTATCCCAATAATATCTAGGTCATGTTCGAAACTGGGTCATGTAACCTTGAAATTTAGGTCACTAGGGCAAATTATAGAAAAAGCTTGTCCGCACTCTAGTGTTCGTAATTTTGGTCAGATCTTCTTCAAACTTGGTCAGGATGTTAATCCCAATAATATCTAGGTCATGTTCGAAACTGGGTCATGTAACCTTGAAATTTAGGTCACTAGGTCAAATTATAGAAAAAGCTTGTCCGGACTCTTGCGGTCTTAATTTTGATGCGATCTTCTTCAAACTTGGTCAGAATGTTTATCTCAATGATATCTAGGTCAAGTTCGAAACTTGGTCATATGACCTTGAAATCTAGGTCACTGGGTCAAATTGTAGAAAAAGCTTGTCCACACTCTAGCAGTCTTAATTATAGTGCAATCTTCTTTAAACTTGAACAGAATGTTTATCTTAATGATATCTAGGTCAAGTTCGTAACTGGGTCATGTGACCTTGAAATCTAGGTCACTAGGTCAAATTAAAGAAAAAGCTTGTCTGCACTCTAGCGGTTGTAATTTTGGTATGTTCTTCTTTAAACTTGGTCAGAATGTTTATCCCAATGATATCTAGGTCTAGTTCGAAACTGGGTCATGTGACCTTGAAATCTAGGTCACTAGGTCAAATTATAGAAAAAGCTTGTCCGCACTCTAGTGGTCGTAATTTTGGTCCGATCTTCAAACTTGGTCAGAATGTTTATCCCAATGATATCAAGGTCGAGTTCGAAACTGGGTCATGTGACCTTGAAATCTAGGTCACTTGGTCAAATTATAGAAAAAGCTTGTTCGCACTCTAGTGATCGTTATTTTGGTCAGATCTTCTTCAAACTTGGTCAGAATGTTTATCCCAATAATATCTAGGTCATGTTCGAAACTGGGTCATGTAGCCTTGAAATTTAGGTCACTAGGTCAAATTATAGAAAAAGCTTGTCCGCACTCTTGCGGTCTTAATTTTGATGTGATCTTCTTCAAACTTGGTCAGAATGTTTATCTCAATGATATCTAAGTCAAGTTCGAAACTGGGTCATGTGACCTTGAAATCTAGGTCACTAGGTCAAATTTTAGAAAAAGCTTGTCCGCACTCTAGTGGTCTTAATTTTTGTCCGAAACATTGAACAGATGTTAGCAGGTGAGCGACCCAGGGTCCCATGGACCCTCTTGTTCAAAAAATTTGAGGGGGGTATAAAAAATCACCATTCGTAACCAAGCCCTTTGGTTTTTGTGGTTTTTTACCGCTTGGTCTGGGCCATAGGTACCTATTTTGTAGGCCGATAAAATGAAAACGAAGACGGTGAGGTGCTCTTTATTTTTAAGTATTTGATTCTATACACATTGCAGATAATTTTAATGTATAACACAATTATTTTACTGCATTAAACATGCACAAAAATCACAGATAAAAACTAGCTTAATTTTTGCAGCTCGGAAAAATGTGCATTTCCGAAGATGGGGTACACTTTTAAAAAGTCAATTTATCAAGTGTTAGAAATAAATTCTAAACATAATGCTTGTTTTTTCCTGTTCAGATATGATGTCCTTAAACAATTAGCCTTTATTTTACAAAATTTTACAAGGTTTCAAAGAAATAGAGATGAATTTAGCTTCTAGTATGTTTGATTTTACAGCCCATTTTCCGAAACAGAGGGTCTCCTTCTAAAATACTAAATTTCTCGAGTTACGCACGGTAAATGTTTTTTAAAACTCATGTTTAGATGTCTAAATGGATGTACTTGGAAATGAAAACAACAAAATCCCAATCTGCAAAAGTGCTTATTACAGTTCTAAAACCTTAATGCTGACTTCGTTTAAGTCAGTTTGTAAAAATAGGCTCATGGCATGGATTTGATTCACCAGCAATTTCTGAAGCTGATGCAGAATTAAGAAGGCATTGTAAATAATTATTGTCATTCAGAAAAGCTAGGTTCCAAAATTGTGAGGTAATTCACTAATATGTTAATATTTCGCAAATTATTTCAGTTTTGTTACAATTCATTATCCAAAACTAAATTGTAAATGTCAGCCCATAGTTCATTATCTGAAGAAAATATTTTCCGTTATTTGTTTTACAGGAGTGTATTCTGTGTACTTTGCGAGGTGGAGCCCTGAAGCCCACAACGGATGGTTGCTGGGCTCATATTGTCTGTGCACTTGCCATCAAGGAGGTGAAATTTGTGGATGTCCAGCGAAGAGAACCAATTGATTGTTCCAATATCCCTTATGCCAGAGTAAGATTGGTAAGCTTTCTATTAGATGTTTTTACAACTGAAGAAAATATTGAACCCTTAACTCCATTTGTAGGCCTTTTACACATGGAACCCACCCTGCCTTCTAGCTTCGCTGTTGCCTTCTTCAGAAATAACCTAATGAAAAAAAAGGCAACAGTATTGATTCTGATCAGACATACAGATGTTTCTGCCGATTTGGATCTAAGTGATAAGTCATATCGCATGTGTAAAGACACAAACATGCTTAGACACCTGCAATTCATTCTACTATAGTCCATTCACAGGAAAGTTTTAATTATTAACTAAATGGCAAACAGTGTAAACCCTGATGAGACTGAGGATGTGTAAAACCTGATCTGGGTATCTGATGTGATTTGAGCTGTGCCTAGCTCATTCTACAGTCAGTTATTACATCTTGAAGAAATGTTTTCTTTTGGCAGATAGTGTACTGATAACTCAAAGTCTTGAAAAAAACCTAATTAAGCAGATAAAAGAAAAAAATGTATTTATCTATTACAGTGATGAATTTAGTAGTACAATATTCATGTAGCTCAAATCTTGTTGATGTTCTTAAGGATTTGAAGTTTGGCAGACCTGATACTAATGTTGGTTTATGATAGATTCTTTTCTTGAACAAGAAATATCTTTGCCATGTGAAGACAGATTCTCATTTTAACCTTTTCTGTCTGAGCAGAAATGTCAGTACTGTGCCAAGAATGGGAAGAGTACATGTGTGCAGTGCTCAAATGGAAGATGTACGCTGTCTTTTCATGTGACATGTGCCCACGCTGCAGGTGTTGTGTTTGAAACCAGTGACTGGCCTCACCCGGTGTACATCACATGCTCTAGACACATGCATCTCATTCCAGCCAAGGTAGGTGCCCTTCAGAACTTAGCACCTTCAATTTTTTATGTCCCGATAATAAAAATGTTCTGGTTAATGGGACATGAATGTAATGAAAAAGTGGGTAAAGTAGCATTGGAGGTCCTACTTTCTCCAGCCTCCCTGCCCCAAAATTGTTTTTTTATAAGTTTTTGTTATCCAGACATAGAAAATGAAGCAAACACAGCGAGTTATAGTTTTCACATCATCAAGGGTGGGCATTGGCATATATATATATATCAAATATAATCTTATTATAAACAGTGCATTCTTTAAAATACTTAAACCTTTCCTCCATACTTATACCTTTATGGTATGGGCAAACAGTGTAGATACAGATCAGCAAGCTCTTCCATGCCATCTGATCAGGATATGCACCGTTTGCTTTTTGATTCATTAGGTTATTTCTGACCAAAAACCGAACTATGCAGAAGCCTATCAAACGGCACAGAAGTGCTGGCTGATCATGAGCTTCACTGGCCTCACATGAGTTAAGAAAAAGAAATTTACCGTCTTTTGAAATTATAAGACAAAATGATTCCTTAGGTAGAGTTATCAGATTCATTAAAATTTACAGAGTAAACCAAGAGAATTGTCCCCACTTGATATTGGAGACAGAGTGATAGCTAAACACAAAAATACTCGATTTTATGAGGCCGAAGTACTGGACTTTAGAGATCAAGTCTTCTATGCTGTGGACTTCGATGATGGCTCGTTCAGTGAAGATCTGTTTCCTGAGGACATCAATGTAAGATGTGGTTGTGTTTGATTTGTAATTACAAACCCCTTGGTACAGATATATCAGAAACCAATTACTGATCTCAAGCTTCTAATTGAACATGTGACTCTCAAGTTAAACCAGTCTGAAAGCTGAACGAATTTATAAAGTTGGTTACCTTGAGGCAAACATCAGTAGTATATTTTTCGCATAATTTATTTTATAAAATAAATGTATCTCTGAAAAGTAAATGGATGGTGGTCGCTAGCCTTTAATCTGTGTTTGTACTCTGAGACATACTATGAGACCACCTGTGGAGGCAGGCGAAACACAAACATTGTGCAAGTGCTAACAGAAGCAATACTTTAACAATCTTAGCCAAACAGTCAGAATGTTTATGGTAATAATATCTTGGATGATTTCAATATAAGATTTCTCTGGCTCTCTAATCCTGGTTTCACTAATGTCCAGCATCTGACTTGGAAAACCTTTATCAAATCTACCTAACCAAGTGAGCTTTAATTCTGCTGTGTTTTGAGAACTGTGATGGTTGTTTACTAGGGTCACAGTGCTGATGACGATCCTCCACGTGTGGGCAGCAAGGTTCAAGTTGTCTGGACTGATGGAACATTGTGGGGAGCTACTTTCAAGGGAACAAACTCTCAGGTTGTTTACAAGGTAAAGTGTTAAAAAATTGAGTTAATAGATTATGTTGATTTTAATTTTAATTAACCCATTTTGTTTGAAATATACTATCAGCACATGCATTGTAAAATTTCACTTAATGCTATTAAATTAAAAACTTCTATGAAAATTTGAAGTATCATTATTAAAGTTTTTTTTGTTCACTAGTCATTTGCTTGCTTCTGTATTGTATATCATGCAACTACCCAGGTTCCCAGTAGTACTGCCTTCCAGCTTCAGCTGCAATGGAAGGACCTCAGAGTCCTCTTCAATTTTATGTTATTGCCTTTCTGCTCTAGAAGATGAGATCTCTGTGTTGAGTTATGCAGACTGACTAGGCTATACAGAGCAATGTGAACTATTAATGAGACAAGGTTTGATATGAACATTTCAGATTGGGTTTGAGGACGGATCTGAGAGAAGTATACCGAGAGATGAGTTATGGCTGCCAAATGAAGAAATGCCTAAAAGTGTGAAATCAAGAATGGTAAGTTTAAATGATGTGACATTCTACTCCCAGTCAGCTTAGTCTGAAAGCTGTTTTCTTGTTGTTTTCAGGCTTAATTGCTTGATCTGTGTCATCCAGTTGGACAGCTGTTTGCCTGCAAAGTTCCTGCTCCCTTGTATTAACCCTTGACTTCATGGGATATGGGTTAACATGAGTGACCATCGTATATCCAAATCAGCCTGCACTCCTGCTTTTCAGTCAGAAATACCGTAATGGATCATAGAGTGACCAGTCCAGACCAGACAGCATGAATGCAAGTCTAATCTGGATCTGCATTTACCACACAATGGGCATAAGCCTTATCTGTGGAGTAATGGGTTAAATCTAAACAATTTTTTATTTTGGGGTTTTGAAGATATATAAAGATGTAACAGTTTACCAAAATACCACTACATCCATATTATTTTGGTTGGCCAAGATAATGCTTCTATGGGAGAATATTCTTTATTTTTATTTTATTTATTTTTGATAGTGGGGAGGGTTGGGAAGGTGTTATGTTAATCTTAAAAAAGTGAACCTGTAAAAAAGTGGTTTAAATAGTGATGTTGTCCCCGAACAAAGATTTTGACTGTATTGTATTACTGTGATATCCACTGGAGAACTGTATTTTCTGTTTCAGTCTCATGCCTCAGAGAGAAAATATGACTATTTTGACAAGAAGCAAATTATACAGGAGGTGAAAGGTCATAATATCCGCCAGAAACAGAAAATATCCTACTCCGCTCTACTCAGTAAATTTGACACCTAGTTTTACAGTACTATTCATTGTTTGCAACCCAGTGACAAGTTTGCTTGTTTAGATAGTGTAGGTGGTAGGTCCTTTCAAACCATTGAAGACAAGTTATTCTGTTTCACAAGGCAAAACAATTGTTTGGAATTGCCAAGAGGACTAAGGATAGACATCTGATTAGAACATTTGAGACAAGAAGGCATTTTCTTTTTTCCTTCTCGCAGTGTGTTGACATTGTTGGTTTCACAACTCAGTGGAGGACACGAGACTGTTTATGGCAGCTATTTGTTTAAAAATATTTAATAACCTAGTGTTGTAAATAATAGTCATACAATACATGTATATGATACAATACATGTATATGGTGTTGTATATAAGATTCACAATCTGGATATATTATTTACAAATATTTTAGTCATATGGATTTTGAATTGTTTGTGATACTGAGATTAAGATTATTAAACTGAGAAAGGAGACCACTCTGAGGTCTCAAGCATCTGATTTGCTGAAGATTAATCTCCATTTCAGTCAATCAGGTGCTTGAGATTTTAGTCTGGTCTTCAATTTCAATCTCAGTTTTGTAATCATAGGGCCTGATGTGTATTGTTTCTGTACGGTACATTCTTGAGTCTTCTAAACAGTAAAGGATATTGTACATGATATTTTTAAAGACAAAAGTAAAGTTCACTTATTTATTTGACATTATATTTGAATTTTGAAGGTCACTGGATACCTGGGAATATAGTGTTGGAAAGGTTTGTAATAAGTGATAAGGCATACACTTTTTCAATCCTAGATGTACCAGCTTGCATTTTCAGATATAAATACATTTAATTTAATGAGAATTTGAAAAAAAAAAGAATCGTGAAAATATCTGTTATTTATCAGATAAACAAATACCGGAAATAAGAATTTTTGTCCAAATGATTAATAAAGTGATCGAGATTTAAGTACGAAACATAGTAACTTATACATGTACTAGTGCTTATCTTTTTCTCAAGTGAAGGCAAAAATCCACTCCTGGGTGGATGAGCTTGTTGAGAAGAGTTTAAAATGACTGGTCCTTGTCCCAAGGTTATCACAAAACACTGGTAACCATTCTCAAGCTTGACATTTGTGTATTCTATAAGATTGCTGAAATCTGAGACTAGTCTCCACTGTTATGTTTGTCAGTTCTAGCATTTTGGGTTTTAAAGCTGTGAGTTTTAGAAGAGCATTAGAAATCTGCTGACTGGAGCCAGATTTCAGTTTTCAAAACCTGTTAAGCCTAAAAATTATGAACATGACACTTGTCTGTAACATGAATTATAAATTATTATCCAATGAATTCATTTCTTACAAATTTCAGTTCAAGAATTTTGCATGATTATTTTTGTATTGTTTAAAGTTTATGGATTCTAATTAAGATTTTATTTTTACTTTATTCGAGAAGTATTTTTCACTTTTATTGCAGTTTAGAGTTTGTGATAAGTTATTATAAGTGTTGGTGCACTTTGTCATAACAGTTAGTTGATTTTTAACCTTTGACCTTCTGAAATTACAGTATGGTGTGCCTAGTGGGTTTAACTGTCTAGTGCAAGCAATTAGGTTTAAACTGTCAAAGATATTGTTTTTATTACTTTCCAGAATATGTTTAGACAGTTTATGGGATTTGTAATTCATACAAGAATGATTGGTGCCCAAGATCATAAAACTGAGATTGGAGACCCATCTTAAATCTCAAGCATCTGATTGGCTGAAATAGCAACCAGTCACCAGTCAGATGCATGAAATTTGAGACTGGTCTCTAATCTCAGTTTTATGATCTTGGACCCAGGTCTAAGTAATAAAGCATCATTTTTCAAGTGTGTGAATGTAATTTGTTCTCCAGGGTGCAGCCTGTGCTAAAAACAAATGATGCTAACTTTGCTAATGTTCAGGAAATGTTCCACACTGGTTGTTAGTTGTGGTGCAGCCAAGTTATACAAGTGCAGCTTACTGGGTGTACAAAATTTCAGTGATTAATAGTCTTCAGCCATGGTTTAATTTGGTTTGGTTGCACAATGTACAAACTGGCTGTACTTTGGTACTGTCTGGGTTTCATGAAATTCAAAAAAAGTTATAAATGTTTCTAGTTTTTTTCTTATTTTCATTAATTATGGTATACTTTTTTCTGTATATAAGATTAAATGTGTGCAGTTTTGATGTTTTGTATAAATTAAATGTGAAACCGGCTTGGGTTGTTATGAATTGTCCTTGCCTAGATTTCGGTTTTCTTCTTTGCCCCTCAATTACTCTGTGAACATGGCACTTGTCACACAAGTGGCTAGTGTTGATTCAAACTGGCCAGCACATTTATGCCAGCTGATCTGCATCTGTACTGGTTTCTCATAGGACATTACCCATATCCAAGCAAGTAGAGGGTTTATGGTTACACTGTATATTGAAGCTTCTAAGTCGAACCCTGTTCCACTCCTGTTTATACCAAATTTAGGATAATTCTTGGCGTGATGTGTTACATGTGGATTAGACAGATATAACATTGTGGAAACATTAAAAAAATCAACAACACAAAATAGACTGTCCAGAATGGCTAACCTTTAAACCGACATTTTATTATTTTACAAATCCAAAATAAATATCAGTCTATCCATAGAGTTCAACAAAACGAAATGCAATAGGGTTGATTAAACTGATGTGAATTGCATCAAACTTGCAACATGTTTTCGTCCACTTCCAGTAACTCGAACTAGATTACAAAATGGTACTAACATAACCGATTGATAAAACGGAATTGATCAAATATGAATGGCTTCATATGATTTTAGTTTTACTTAGGACGGAATATGAAACACTGAATCACTATGATCAAGCTCAGGAACACCTGGTGTTGCCACCACCGGGTCTTTTCCGGTGTTCTGTAAATTTTCCGACTGCCGTCTGCGAAATTCTCAATTTCAACCAGTAAGCTGCTTTACTGTGAGATCTTTATCCTTTTAAATTGAGCTCGAGAAATGGGGTACTGCAGATGTTACGTTTTAATGTTTATTATCATTCGAACACATTTTAAAAATGCAGCTTTGCAGTGTAAAAAGAAAAGACTTCCAGATGTCGTCTGCAGGTTCAACTTGACATTGATGAAAATAAGGAGTAGCAAACACTGCAAATGGCGAAAACTGGCTAAAATTTCAAAAATGAATTTTGGGGGAAATACTTATTGCCACCTAGATTTTAGTAACAAAAATGTATTTAGATAAGGATTTAGTTAATGTATGCAAGCTCAGTTTAGTCTAATTCATGTTCTAATTACCAAGCACATACTAAAACAAAAGACAAAATGTTTGCATGAGCTCTAAAATTCATGGACAATATACCAAAGCAACTCGTACCTTAAATAAGTATATGCTGGTCTACAATGTTTAGTCGTCGAAATAATGTTAGGGTTTTCAAGAAATTCAAGGAAAACTTACTTCCGGGTTCTACTTTCAGTTTGAAGTCATGTTTGTTCATGTGTGAACCTGTTGGTGCAAGTGTGAGGTTGGGTCACCCTAGAACCTGTTTTAAACACACACTGGCAAATTGTTTGCCACTGACCAGTCCAAGGTGGTAACCCCTCGGGTTCTCACTTTCGTTAATTGTTTGTGGCGTCTTTCTTGAAACTGATAATTGTATAACCATGCTCCACACTGGACATAGCTTTCGCGCTAACGACGCGTCTATCGCGCCTACGACGAATTTCTATCGCGTTAACAACGCATTTTTATGGCGGATTTCGTGGTGAATGAGCGTAACCGCAGTAATTTTACACTTTTTACTTCTTATGCTGGTGATACAGTGGCAAGGGACTGATCGCAAAGTACCCCCTCACCATTCTAGTTTTTGTTTGTATCACTTGAAAATGCACAAACCTTGCTGATTTTTTGGAGAATCGCCCACAGTTTTGCGAGGTAGGTGCAAAATGCTGCGATTTCAAAGAAAAAATTATTTTGTACAGTACAACCAGGCATATGCCCATTCCTACCAGAATTAAAATATCGGGGGAAGTTATCATTTGACAAATAATACATTTCTTGTAAAATATTTTCATCTTCTGCTAATTTATCGGAGAAGAAGTGAACTGAACGCGTCTAGAACGCTTTTGTCTGAACGCACATACGACGCGACCCTTTTCGTTCCATGTAAATTGTTAGGTTTGGCAGGGGAGCATGCTGCTTCCAACAATTTAAAGAATAATTTTGTGTTGATTTTGTTTCAATCGACATAAAATTAAGTGTCTCAGAATATCTCTTCTCTTTATTAGCTTGACAGCTACGCGTTTCGTCAAGCTATGGCAAATTCGTCCTGATGCAAAGTTTTCGCAAATGTTCTCAAATGGTTTCAATGACAAAAGAGCTAAATTAATATTAAATAACATAATAATACTGCATGTAAAACCAACGAAGTCTTGGATATTCGGTGTGTAGAGGCAGAGTGATTCTATGTTAAACGCTTACTTATTGGCTCAGATTGCAATTTTTTCTACGGAGGATATATGAAAAAGATTTTTTTTCAAACAGTATTTCTTCTGACACCACTGGTCTAAAAACTGCTCTGCGCGCATGCGCATCAGGCAAATGAACACAAAACTTGTATGACTATATTTCTAACAACACACAATAATGCTACTGCTTTTATCAATTAGTCAAAGGCAAGTAAAGTAAAAAAAACACCAATAAAAGTTGAAACGATGTTCTTTGAAAAAAAAAACACGTTTTCTTTGTAAAACTTAAAGTGAAAAAAAAAATCTACTCAAGTTGGAAATTCTTCGTTTTGGCGTCCAAATTTAAAATTATGTTCGGATTTTCAATATCGCATTCTTTCCATTATAAAATTATGTTTAAGTTTACCTTTCAGAAGATTTGATATTGACTTCTTTTATAATACGAATTATATTCAAATATCCACTGTTCTGTGAAGAGTACGGTTAACAACATGCCACCAGAGAAAAATGTATATTGGGAATAGTTAATGTCTTATGCTCGCATACATGTAAGTTGTATATCTCTTCACATATGCATGTTCATTCACGTAAGCACATATATCAACTTAAAACTTTTAACATTTACTTGTTAGGAGATGTTTATGACAGTGCTCCTACAAAAAATTATTGTTAAAACAGACGCGAATAACATGCTGACGATATTTGCTAAAGAGCTTCTACGCTCGATCTAGTCGCAGAAGGCGGACATGGCTTGAGATACCGGTATGTACTATTTGTCCCTAAAATCATTTAACAGGACAGCACAATGTTAATGTTAATGCTATTTAACGATAGTTTGAAAAGTCTAGATATGCTATGTTCGGGAATGTTTCATTCATATACTGCTGCTTCATTTACTTCCTATAGGTATAACGATTTACGGAAGAATCTGATTTCCGAAAAAAGTGCTTTAAATGTATGTACAATAAGCTTTTTAATAAGTCTAAAACGCTTTTGTTTGAATAGTGGTTTTATGGTGGTCTATAGTCTTTATTTTTAACAAGTTCCAAGGAGATTGACTGTAAAATCCCTGTGCGTAAATCTGGTTCTTAGCTCTTTTATCGTTTCTAAAAAGTTTTATTCCGTTAAACATGTAATCGATAGCGCTTCCACGCGAGAAATAACAGGAAAATTGGCTTGTTAATAATACACATGATATGTTTTGACAAACGGATGTTCTTTTCTTAGATAAGCCACATCTCACACGCACCAAAATTACTAGACAGATGAAATAAAAAAAGATAGCGTCGTATATGCGTTCAGACGAAAGCGTTCTAGACGCGTTCAGTTCACTTCTTCTCCGATAAGTTAGCAGAAGATGCAAATATTTTACAAGAAATGTATTATTTGTCAAATGATAACTTCCCTCGATATTTTAATTCTGGTAGGCATGGGCATATGCCTGGTTGTACTGTACAAAATAATTTTTTCTTTGAAATCGCAGCATTTTGCACCTACCTCGCAAAACTGTGGGCGATTCTCCAAAAAATCAGCAAGGTTTGTGCATTTTCAAGTGATACAAACAAAAACTAGAATGGTGAGGGGGTACTTTGCGATCAGTCCCTTGCCACTGTATCACCAGCATAAGAAGTAAAAAGTGTAAACTTACTGTGGTTACGCTCATTCACCACGAAATCCGCCATAAAAATGCGTTGTCAACGCGATAGAAATTCGTCGTCGGCGCGATAGACGCGTCGTTAGCGCGAAAGCTATGTCCAGTGTGATCTTGTCTTACAGACATCAAACTTTATAATATTAGCAGGCTAGGATAGTTGACGTCATCTTTCCGAAATTCACGTTTTACTGGCAAGATTTTCAGGCCCAGTAGTTGTAGGCTTAAAAATAACACGCTGGGGAAGTTTAATGGAGTATGGTACAACCTGTTACTTGTCCCTGGTTTGAATAATTGCTTCATGAACATTAAAGAACTTAATGAAAATGGCTGACGAAGTGCCAAGAGCCGTGAAAGGACTTACAGATTTATTCGTGCCAGCTATGGGGACAGAGTGCTTTTTCTATGCTTTCTTTATTTATATAATTTTTGTTTTCATTTAACAACATTGGACATTTTTAAGCATTTCGTTCAGGACCAAATCCTTACGTTTAAGGTCTAGATACTAAAAACCGTGACATGAATTTCACATTTACTTTTAACTGCATACACAAATTTTAATTAACGTTTAATTAAAACAAAGAAAAACATATAAAAAGAAAGGATCTAACAAAACTTCTGCCCCCATAGCTGGTGCTGTAAAAATTTCTGTGTCTCATATTTATTTAAAATTGACCATAGAAACATTCCCTTTGAAGTGGCTCCTAAACATTACAAATGACGGAGCTTATAAAAAGGATGTGTGCGTAAAGGCGGGTGGGGTGTTAATCATTAAGTGTGAAAGCAATAATTGTGTACATTAATTTTCCTTTTTTGCCAAGACTTAGTGTTGTTCTAAAGTGACACTATTAAGTGAATATCATGCAATATTTTACATCGGACACGGGAAAAAAATGACTTGTTTTGGTAAGAAAAGCAGTTATTCTGAAATGCTTGCATGATGAATAATTACAAATTAATTTAAGCAACTTTATTTAGTATTGCTTATTAACAATAGGTTCTATAAGAGATACGGAAGCGGAGACTTATTGAATAATGTTTTAACCATTCAGATGTAATATTCGGAAATATGACGGTCAAATAGTCGATATTGTATGACTGAGATAAACATGAAAACGTGGGCTTAAAAAACACCTCCTGCTCATCCGTTCATGTTGAAAATTGATGAAAACTTCGACCCATGCGTTTATATTGAAGATTTTCTAACTTGTGGTCTAAATCCAAAAATACGTAAGTGAAATCGTGGAGGCTTTTGGCATATGAAGACATGTTCTTAACGAACCTTTAGGACGAAACAAATGTCCAGGGCTTTGCTTTATTGTTGAAATATTGACTTTTAAAGAGCGATTTTGCCATTTTTTTGCGATTTTCTTGTGCAGTTGTTGTGAATGTTCTCAGAAGTTACGGAATCTTTGACGAATTTGAGATGACCATCGTTTAAAGTTAATATAGAAGATCAGCATAAGCTATATCTTTATGTGATAGATGCATTTTCAAAGAAATGCGAGACGATTTACTTACCACAGTACCCAATTCCCTCCTGAAAAAGCGATCTATCCATGCGTTCTCCTGGGACCTATATACTGAACGATTGGACTCGGTGTAAATTCCATGCTTAGATCTCTGGATATAATTTTGCCTTCATACACGCACAATAATACTTATTTTACATCAGACTGAAAGAACATAAATATCATCATGTTATAATAATTTTAAAGAACTACCAGATACTGATAATAGAGCTCTACCAAGTTTTTGAACTGTAGACGCTACTCGGTAATGTGACATTGGTAAACACATGTTGTTGATGTTACTTCCCAGTTTTTTATGTCCCTCCCGCCTGTGAACGAGGACATTATGGTGTGGACATACCAGCTTCCCATGGTGGAGGAAGACCCCAGGTACCCCTCCGGGCAATTTTCAGGCCCGAGCGGGCAGCTGGGTAGAACCACCGACGTTCCGCAAGCTAGCTGGTTAGCTTCCTCACATGAAAGATCTTGACCCTGGTAGGTCTCGAACTCACAGTGGTGAAGGGCAAGTGATTGTCAGTCGGAAACCTTAACCACTCGGCCACGGACGCCCCCATTGGTAAACACAGGGCTTTTCATCCTTATATAACAGAGGCCTATAAAAGGCCTCTTCCCAATCCAAAAATATAGTATTGTTTCCCAATTGTGGCAGAAACTCTTCCCAAAATGCTAGGTAAGATGTCGAAAAATGGTTAAAACTCCTGGGAGGAGTGTTTGAAAATTGAAGTCTGGAAAATAAAGTGCATAATAAATTAGATTTAAGTTAAAAATACCTATTATTGCGCGTAAATTTCCCAATTGGAAAGGCCAGGGCCTCTTCCCAATTTTCTGATGAAAAGCCCTGAAACACAGAAAGTTAATAGAGATCTACTCGGTAGCTCTACTTACTACAGTAGTTTAGGCCTAATCATTCAGGTAAAAAGTGAAATATGCTTATAAGGAATGGCCACATCCTGCAGACACAGCCTCCCCACACAGCCAAAAAGTAGAGAGGAAAAGAGAGCATGGTTTTACAATAATCAGTTTCAAATGGACGCCACAATTAACGAAAGTGAGAACCCGAGGGGTTATCGCCTTGGAACGGTCTGTGGCAAAACAATTTGCCACTGCGGGTTTAAACCAGGTTCTATGGTGCACCAACCTCACACTTGCCCCAACAGGTTCTCGTATCACAAAACAAGTACAAGTTGTGTTGGTGAAATAACTCCAACCCACCCATCGGCTCAACAATGTTGCATGCAAGAGCACACCAACATATAAAACATGAGAAGCTAATAGCGATGCAAAGCCAAAGGGCGGGTACTAAATGATCTTACCGAGACCAGAGCTCCTGGAGTAAAATCAGCAAGATCACGATGACAAGGATAAAAGAAACAAATCGAGCTTCTAGGTTCTTTTAAGAAAAGATTACCCCATCAACCTTCATAAACTCTTAAACCCCTGCCACCGTCGTGCAACCAAAGAGGTAAGCATAATGATCAACTGTATGGGTTTATCACCAGGCCTGCAGAGCGCTGTAAAATATCGTGTTGGTAAACTTTCTTTTTAAATTTACAGATGGTTTTTACGAATAACCGGGAGAAATTAACATTGCTTTTTATCTTCTTAAGTTTATAAATTAAATCTCCATAAAAAAACTGGCTGTGAAATACCTTGTTGCAATTGCATTTCAGCCAATCAGATGCTCGATATTTGAGTCTCGGATCCAATTCCAGCAGAACTTCGCGGGAACATTAGGCCTATTCGACCAATTCTGACCACATCAATGAGAACATTCGCCAAGCGGTTTATGACGTCAAAAAGTCGTGTGACGTCAGAAAATGAAACGCAGTGATATTACCGTCGCTTCCATCATGTGACAATGCCTATGGGGAATGTCGGCGGTCGTGTAAGATCGATTTACAGGTAGCGAGTAAATGAGCAAAAATAATGTTTGCTTGTTTTGTTTTTTTAACTAGAATGTTTACTAGTATTTTAAGTACTAGAAGTGTGCACTACAAAAGTAAAACAACTTTGTGCTATATTTTAAATAATGGAAAAATGTAGAAAAGCAAGGGAAAAAATGTTTTGTCAGAAGTGGGATTTGAACCCACGCCCACATACGTGGACCAGAACACTCACATGAAGGTTTCGAACCTTGAGTCTGGCGCCTTAGACCACTCGGCCATCCTGACATCTGCATAACATCGCAACAAAGATTGTACATATTACTACATTTATTATGATATTAGGTGATTTTGGCAAAAATATAAAGATAGAGTTAAAATCTTTAAAAATAATCATGTAAAAATCAACAGAGTTTCTATAAATGTGATGTTCTATTTAAATAAAGCAGGTCGCAATATATCTTTATGAGCGTTTGAAAAACCATGACTAGAATGTAAGCGTCTCTCGAACTTTTTTGGAGGACTGGTACACAGACTTGTACGTTGTTTTGAACCAGTCAGACAACTAAAAAGCAATAAGTTTAAGTATAAAACAAACCTCCCAGTTAATTTCTGAAGAATAATGACAGAAGTAGACCCAGAAAACAAGCCTACGAAGGCCGACAGCGCTGATGAAGATACAGATGAAGAGGGCGAAGTTTTAGAGGAAAGTCCATGTGGAAGGTGGCAGAAAAGACGGGAGGAGGTAACGATTTTCTCATCATCTAATTCTGTCTAAAATATTATTCAAGGCTTTTTAAGACACGAAATAAACATGTTAGCGAGAATAATGTGCAGTCAGACAAGGACTTGCTTATGACAGCACCATTTGCTTATGAAAGTCTCCTCAACCTGCTGCCGGTCAAGGGAAATGTAGGGGAACTACAGTATTTTTTCCTCGACTAGCTCTGCCTCTGGTTGAGAAGACTATAACTTACAGGTATTCAGAAACTGGTTGAGGAGAAAAAAGCACCCTTATAGTATACACGCTACTCAACTTACAGGTATTCAGAAATTATACTATAAGGGTGCTTTTTTCACCTGTCCACCACGTTAAAAATCAGTCCGGATGGAAATTCACAGCATCCGAAGCGGTGATTTTGCCGGTGATTTGCTGTGATTCACGGCGATAATTCTGCAGTCATTCCTGCTCTTCTCGTGTTCATCGTCAGCAGTTTAGCTTCAGGTTTAATTGTGGGATATCGCGGTGAAAAATCTCTTAAGAAAGGAATGTTATTTATCAATTAAAATGTAATTATGTAATGTAAATATTCTTCCTTCATCCAATTTGAAAGCAGTCTTGTATCAAAATAATGTAAAAATTTTAGTTGCGTAATCGGACCTGCCGATTCGTCTGCATTTAAAAAAATATTTTTTTGTTTTCTTTGTTTGCGAATCTTCTGTGAAAATATTGAGTTTCTTAATAAATATAATATCTTTTCAATATACATGTCATAGAGCTTGATTTTTATACCCACGCCTGATTTCTGCAAACTGACAATCAATAACTATTTTTGAAAGTGCATAACTATCAACGTAAGCAGCTTGGGGCTAATTAATCCATATAAAACACCAATTATCAAAAGGGGTCCTACGAAACACTGCAAAAGACTCGCAAAGACATGCAAAGACTCCCAAAGACATGCATAGACTCCCAAAGACATGCAAAGACTCCTAAAGACATGCAAAGACACTTGTTTTGATACTGCGACGCGTCAAAGACACATTTTTTCTATCATAATGATGAACTGTGATATCATTTATGCTGTTTATGGTCTGTGTATTTGAATTAATACTTAAATGTGACATTTGATGACTCGCAAAGACACCATATTATATTGCAAAGACGCTTGTTCAGGTATAAAGACGAGTCAAAAACACATCAAACACATCGCTAAATGATGATTTGTTTAATCATTTATGGTTGTTAGCTCACCTGAGCACGAAGTGCTCATGGTGAGCTTTTGTGATCGCCTGATGTCCGTCGTCCGTCGTCCGTGCGTGCGTGCGTGCGTCCGTGCGTCGTCAACTTTTTCTTCAAACGACTTCTTCTCCTGAACTCCTGGGCCAATCTTGCTGAAACTTGGCAGGAATGTTACTTGCATGAAGCTTTACCAAAATTGTTCAAATGGTTCCGGTCCATTGCCTATCTAGGTCACAGAGGATAATAATAGATTTTGAACATGAAATTTTAAAAAATCTTCTTCTCTGAAACCTTAAGGCCTAGAACTTTGATATTTGTTGTGTAGCATCACCTAGTGGTCCTCTACCAAGATTGTTCAAATTATAACCCTGGGGTCAAAATTGGCCCTGCCCCAGGGGTCACTTCATTTTACATAGACTTATATAGGAAAAACTTTATAAATCTTCTTGTCTGAAACCACAAGGCCTAGAGCTTAGATATTTGGCATTTAGCATCCTCTAGTGGAACTCTACAAAGTTTGTTCAAATTATTTCCCTGGGGTCAAAATTGGCCCCACCCCAAGGGGTCACTTCATTTTGCATAGACTTATATAGGAAAAACTTTAAAAATCTTCTTGTCTGAAACCACAAGGCCTAGTGCTTAGATATTTGGCATTTAGCAACCTCTAGTGGAACTCTACAAGGAATGTTCAAATTATTTCCGTGGGGTCAAAATTGGCCCTGCCCCAGGGGTCACTTCATTTGACATAGACTTATATAGGAAAAGCTTTAAAAATCTTCTTGTCTGAAACCACAAGGCCTAGAGCTTAGATATTTGGCATTTAGCAACCTCTAGTGGAACTCTACAAGGATTGTTCAAATTATTTCCCTGGGGTCAAAATTGGCCCCGCCCCAGGGGTCACTTCATTTGACATAGACTTATATAGGAAAAGCTTTAAAAATCTTCTTGTCTGAAACCACAAGGCCTAGAGCTTAGATATTTGGCACTTAGCAACCTCTAGTGGAACTCTACAAAGATTGTTCAAATTATTTCCCTGGGGTCAAAATTGGCCCCGCCCCAGGGGTCACTTCATTTTACATAGACTTATATATGAAAAACTTTAAAAATCTTCTTGTCTGAAACCACAAGGCCTAGAGCTTAGATATTTGTCATTTAGCATCCTCTAGTGGAACGCTACAAAGTTTGTTCAAATTATTTCCCTGGGGTCAAAATTGGCCCCGCCCCAGGGGTCACTTCATTTTGCATAGACTTATATAGGAAAAACTTTAAAAATCTTCTTGTCTGAAACCACAAGGCCTAGAGCTTTGATATTAGGCATTTAGCACCCTCTAGTAGAACTCTACAAAGATTGTTCAAATTATTTCCCTGGGGTCAAAATTGGCCCCGCCCCAGGGGTCACTTCATTTTACATAGATTTATATAGGAGAAACTTTAAAAATCTTCTTGTCTGAAACCACAAGGCCTAGAGCTTAGATATTTGGCATTTAGCATCCTCTAGTAGAACTCTACAAAGATTGTTCAAATTATTTCCCAGGGGTCAAAATTCCTCTACCAAGATTGTTCAAATTATAGCCCTGGGGTCAAAATTGGCCCCGCCCGGTAGGGGTCATGTGTTTTTCTTATAAATATAGCAAAAACTTAAAAAATCTTCTTCTCCAAAACCGCAATGGCTAAAAGTTAGATATTTTGCATGAAACATTGTCTAATAGACCTCTAACAAAGTTGTTCAAATTATGGCCCTGGGGTCAAAATTTGCCCCGCCCCAGAGGTCATGGGTTTTCCTTACAACACTCAGGTGAGCGACCCAGGGCCCTAAGGGCCCTCTTGTTTATGATATTTGTATTAGATGTAATATGAAAATGTGGCGTTTGACCCAGATTGAATTAATAAATTAAATTTTTTTGCAATTACATTAACAACATCGACTTCTATAAGTGTTTTATTTATTTAAGAATAACACGGACATACATCGATACACACAGAACTACAATATTCATAATAATTATATTATTCAAGCATGTCCATTCATATTTATATTGCCAGATAATATAACTCGGGGTTCTCCCCAGGCCATTTTAGCATAGCGGACCCGCTACGCTTAAATTTTAAATCCATAAATCCGCTATCCCTAAAATTAACCGCTATGCTTTAGAAGATCAGCGCTACGCCTAATTTCCTGCTGATAAAGTTTAAGTGTATTCCAACTAACACAGTAAAGTGTGTCAATTATGTTTATTGCCCGAAGTGTCTGAGATAAATCCAGTCAAACATCACGTGATCTGTATCAGTAGACGCTCGCTATATCATGCAGTTAATACTGATACATGATTAAGACGGTCAAGGTCGTAATCATAGTGAAGCAGACGCCGTATATTGGGAAGATTAGAATAATTGCAATTACCTGTGCGATGCATGTGTCAATTAAGGGATTAAGTGGATGAAAGGTACTACTCGCGATGATAAAATGATTGCTGTAAATTAACTGAACAATTGATGGGCTGGTAATTGGCAGTTAGCGAGAATGTCGGTAGCATTTGATGTGTTTTGGGTAAGTATTGATTACAATACATTTTTGTTCACAGTTTTCTTAGCAATTTAAAGGTGATAAGTAAAACAATCTATAAGTACTGATTGCTAAACCAGTGAGCCTTATTCTTTAGATCCCCTTCTTGAAAGGCAAATAACAATATAAAGCTAGTTTATTTGTCTGTCTGTCTGATAAAAAATGCTTAAAAAATCACTAATCTCTCCTCAACTTAGTCCTTAAACATAAGAATGATAGGTTTTCTGTGAACTTGACCAATGATTAAACTTACATAAATCAATATATTTGATGTAATAAAATAAATGTTCTTTTATAAATGCTTTCTTTATTATTTAACCAGCAGAATGGCTTAGAACAGCATGAAATTATAATAAAAGAGGGTAAAACTACCAAAATCTTCACCGCAGGCGCGTGGGAGGGGCTACCCCTCCCGCACCCACCCCTTACTCATATTATGAGCTATCCCTTAAAAAATTCCTGGGGAGAACCCTGAACTGTATTGTATAAGCGGTCAGTAAGCGTCGTATAGACGGAAGCTACAATAACAGAAACTAAGGTGTGTAATTTATATAAAAAGCGTTATCATTTTATACTGCAACAGTGACATTCGCGAACATATGAATCAATGAAAACACATATAGCATATCACAAAGTAAAACACATTCATTAAACTTCAAGTTCACTTTGCCTGATTATTTCTTTGGGGTTCTATTGGGTCGACATCTTGTTCATTGATGTGGCTTGGTAGCAAGACGGGGGACTTTGTTGACCGAGTACTTCCCGTTACGTGATGTTAATGACGTTGTTTAGACCAGATGCTAAAAACTTGTTGATCAAGGCCGACTTTTCGTTTTCAGACTTTGAGCTCCAAGCCATTTTTGTTATTTTGAATTTCTGGAAACGATGGTTCAGTACAAAGTTCCCTGTGCCGTACAAGACACGTCGCATGTCGACAGTTTGCATTTTTACTATGTCGTAAAGTTTTTCGATTAGTTCATTGGTTTTCCTAGGTTTCCATTGTAGGAGAACCTTTAACCTATGATTGATACTCTGTGTTGTTGTTTGTCCATAACTGATCCGTTTGATTTACAACGTGTTCACTGATTTTTTCCTGAACATGATTTTCGTAGTATTCCAGAAAGTCATCATGCTTGTTTTGAATTAGCTCTTGTTTAAACGCGTTATTTTGTTCATCAAACATTGCAGATTCATCGGCTTTAGCTACTCCATTTTCCCCAAAAAGCTTCCCAACAATTTCACTTCTTGTTTTTGTGCTCTTCGGAATTTTATCTGTCATCTGGCGGATGATGTTGTTCTTTATGTGTTTTGAGCAAAGTTTCCTTTTCACGCCTGGAAATGCTTGATCAATTGCGTTGGTTAATGCTTTTTCGTCATCAGAGCCCATAATTATTTCAATATTTGAAATTTCATTATCAATGACACCCCTTAAATGTGCGAAGAAGCGGTAATAATTTTCTTGTTTCCCGTCCCAATGCAGAAGAAGTGGCCCGATCAGAATCGGTGGTTCCCCAGTACCCTTTCTTAAGACTTTGTGTGACTTAAAGACTGTTGTTGTTACGAAGCACTTCCCTAGCGAAAAAGTTCTATCCACTCCAATAACACCGTCGGGTTTCGACAAGAACGACTTTAAGTCACTTAATTGTTCTTTTGTGTAGCAGATAACACTTGGCAATGGATTTCCTCGTGAATGTATCATCTCCGCGACGTACGGATGGTTTTCTGATATCATTCTTATCACGTCTAGAAGTTTGTCTGCTACAATTGACGTTTTTGCGTGTGACATTTTTTTATTGAGTGACGCTTTTGCATACTGACATTGGCGAAGGTCTCGCGGATGGTCAGCTGAGGTGTTCAAATCTGGGTCGGTCATCTGTTGATACACATCACTGGGATTTTGATGTTTCACATTTTGTTTTATTTTTTTCATTACATCAGGATCAGTTCTTTCATAATTTTCAACTGAGACTTTTGCATTTCCATGCAGTGCTAGAGTGACAACGTATTCACCAGTGTACTCAATGATAGCTACATCTTTAATCCGGGTATGGTGTCAGGGAGACCCTCAACCCATGTGACTCGGCGCTTGTAGTTTGAATTTTTCTTTAACACTGAATAATATCTGTGAAAGGTCACAAGTTCATCTACACTTGGCTCAGTTTTTTTTCACCTTTTTCTCTGCCTTCAACAAACACCTGATTTTCCTTTACAATAACATGGTTTAAGCTATGTCCACCATCTTCATCACGACTTCCCAACAGAAATTTTGTTTTTATTGTCCTAGATTTTTTATAGTCCCAAGCGCCACAGTCGTCCCAGTAATTTGGTGCTTTCTTGTCTTTGATCAAAGTTAGATTCTCTCTATTATCAAGAATTACGTACACATTGTTTTTTACTCCTGCTGGAACTTTTGACACACATTCTGTGTCACTTATAATGACATTGAGAACATCTGGTGCCAGGCAACAGATTAACGTTTTTAACTGTTTCAGCAGGTTCGTTTAATTCCTCTTTTTCCGCATTGCTCCCGTTCAAACTGCTTTCACTTATTTTTGACGGACTAAATGATGGTGATTTTCGTCTTCGCTTCATTTTTGGTTTGTTTGTTTGTTCAACAGAGTCACTGGAGTCGTCCGATTCAATTAAATCCGAACGTGAACTGTCTGATAAGCACGAGAACCGGTTGCTCATGTTTACAGAAACATCACAAATAAGTATTTCACTTGACCGGCGTTTCCGTTTGGTTGTTTGCCAGGGACTGATCACTGGGACGGTGTCATTTTGGGGCGTCGAAGACCTGTGGTCATGGTCGAAACTGCCAACACTGCTCCTTTCTGGGGTTGTTTGTTCCACAGATGTTCCCATAGTGTCAACATCGTCGGTAGTATCGCCTGTGATAACACTGCGTTCTTGTATTGGCGAAAGTGTTGGTTCATTGTGGTCAGTGGTCATTGTTTTCTTGGCAACGATAGGAACGAAGTGATTGGGACGCCATTCTTTTTTTCTGTTTTGCATGGCTGCTGTAGGCTTTTTCAGAGATGTCCACAAGATTCGTATTGGAGTACCGCCCGCTGATTCGTTAAATGTTGCGTTACATGTTGTATAGTACAAGTCCTTTGTGCCGTTTACATGTGGATACACAACCTTGACTTGCCTGTCCACTACTTTGGCTAGAGACATTATTGTCCATAGTGAAGACGTGCTGCCGATTTTACAACAGTCTTTGACAGCTTGTTCGTAATCTGGTGATATCCAAAGTATGTTTGCTTTGTTTTTGTGACTCTTGCTAACAGACTCTTCACGATGCATCATAAGCAGGGTTGGCTTATTGACCGGTCAATTGAGTATTGACCGGGCCGGTGGTCAATACTGGTCAATATTGGTCTTTACTGGTCAATAGTGGTCATTTCTGGTCAATACTGGTCAATTCAATTTTATTCACGACCAAACTGTCCAAAATGTCCTTAGAACCATTTAAAATCCTTAAGACATTACAATAGCCCCTGTAAGGGCCTAAATGGTACTTCATTTATGGTTTATTATTGGATAAGCCTTAAATAAACACAACTTCTTTATTGGTATGTGCTTATGTTCATTAAGAAAAAGAAATGTATTTTCTGCCGGTCAAGCAAAGCTAATTAGGTGGAAAATATTACTTTCCTACAATTGGGTAAGTTCTTTTGAATGTTCCAATCAAAAGGTGTTGTTTTCATTGGTTTAATGCACGAGTTCTCATGTGTATTGTATTGTTGGAAAATATATGGTCATTCATCTTCGGGCATTCAATGCTTATAGACACATTTTCTTAAGTACATGGAAACTTTATGGTATATATAAACAGCATGACATAATTATAGGCATTTATGATAAGTAACAGACTGATATCAATAAATGTAGTATGCTAAAAGTTTCAAGTTATATAATGTTTTCATATGTTTTATGTAATTTATGAAATGGATTCGTTAAAGAACATTCTGTAAGCTTTGCCCAAGTGCTCAGTACAATACATACATTATACGAAATGTTTACTTGCAAAGATCTGTGAGGTTGAGGAAGTCTCCTGACTATCAATTGTCAAACACAAGTGTTAACTGGCAGGTGTATTAACACCTACTTTATGGTTATTGGATAATCCTTAAATAAACACATAGGCATCTTAATTGACATGTTCCCAAGTTCAATAAACAATAGAAGTGTAACACAACACCCCTCCATCTCCAGACCATCCATTGTCATACACAAGTGTTAGTTGGCAAGAGTGTAACACCTACTGGTGGTGCAGATTGCTTTGCTTTAAATAAAAAAAATCAAGTTACTGAATCATTCTTTGCTGAAAATTGATAAAACACTAACATTAAAAGAATTCTTACTTTGTCTAAAAACCCACCAGAATGAAGCCAAAAGACTCTGTTTGGGGATTTTATGATCTCAGTAACTGAGGGAAATAAGACAATTTCTAAGTGCAAAGCATGTTCAAGTAAAGTTAGTTCTAAAGTAACTTAAGTAGATATTAAATAAAAGTTAAATGGTTTGTTTTCTTCCTTTCTTTTATGAAAATTTTGAAAAAAAAGTTCAATTGACCAGTATTGACCACTATTAACCACTTTGGGAGTATTGACCGGGACGGTTTTAACCGGTTAAAACCGCCGGTTTTAACCAGGGACGGTCGATTGGTGCCAACCCTGATCATAAGCGCTGTTCTGTATCTTAGTTCAACAGACAAAGTCTCATTGCGCACGATATGCGTTGATGTAGCATTAAATAACCAATCGCCGTCTGGAGTAGACCTCAAGGCAACACTGTCTTCGTAAGAGTAGTTTTCTCTGATATACTCTGCAGTTTCGTCTACAGTTTCGTTTGGACACATTGTTTGGAGTGTTGCTATTGATGGGCTGTAGCGGATGCTACCTTCAAACAGTAGGCACTCAACTTCAAGCGCAGTTTTCAAAGCGGAGGCACCCTTTCCAGCGGCCTGCAATCATATAATTATTTTCTTGTTAATGTTTTACCACATTGTCACAAAATTCATTCATGATCATGATTAAACATACGTAAAGTTATTTTTCAAAATAAAAGAAACTATCTTTTGATTAACAAGAAATCTCATTTAGAGTTTAGAATGAAATGATCTTAAATATGACCTTGAAGTTGCCGTCATAGGCCTTGCGAGCGACACATCATCTCGAAAATAGGACAAACGTACGGATGGATGGACAGTACAACATAATGAAAAGATGAAAATAATATACACACTTGTTGCAGACGTGAAAGACCTCGCAGGTAATCAAATGTGTCGCCAAAAGCATCGCACCGGCATGTTTGACAGAGAAAGCCACCTTCATCACCAACTCTGCGCCATCGTTCAAAGTCTGTGTCTGATATTCTCTGGCATTTAGTGTGGAACCACTTGTTACAGACCTGGAGCGATATTAACGATCATATGTGTTAATAGTCGGTAAAATGAAAACCAAATATACAATCAAGCGATCGCAAATCAGATTTATTCTTAATTAAATATAGATGGCATAATACAATAATTAATAAACTAAATTATGAAAGCTTCCGTTAAGTTTAGTTTACATAGCCTGTTAAAGCATTATGGCCATAAACCAGTCAGGGGTGTCCATATGTTGCATATTAGCAAAATAAAAGGCGAATCAAGTTCCAAATAATGCGAAGGACACTTCTGTTAACTAAGTGCGAATGTGGCGAAATATTGCGACATCTACTCAGGAACTTAAAAAAAAAGATTGGTAAAATCACTAAAAACTCGCGGATATTAAATTTCTGAACATCACAATTTTCTGTCACTTTAACGCTCTCTAAAATCCTCTAATACACTGCCAATTTTATGACACGAGATTATCGATAATTAGATGATGGGATAATGTTTTCACTGACACTTCACATCATAGATGTGTCACAATTTTAGGTAACATAGAGGTATCAAGGTTAACAATGTCTTAGAATTTAGTTCAATAAACTTTACTAGAACAATAGTTATAAACAACGCAAACATGAATTTCAAATTTTCCTTTTGTAGTCACTGGAAGAAACATGTTTTGCTATTGTTCTAGTAAAGTTTATTTGATATAGACAACCTTCCTGTGACTGTAGTTTAATACTATAACGGATAATTTGGAAGTCTGGACTCCCGGCAATAAGGCTACACTCAGTGAGAGAAATTGTTTCATATTTCTATATTTTTATAATTCCTGATTAACCTGCAAGATTTATATGCCCTATTTAATGATATCTGAAGTAATAAGAATATTTTTAATTTTTAAATAACATGAAATTTTATGAAAATAGGAAACCCCCCACTCCCCCCAACTTTATCAGTATATTGTGACAAATGATACCACCTTAAGGTGGAATGTACCTTTAAAAATATTTTCAAGAAAATAGTTGAATTTGGTATCAAATGAAAGTTTGTGATATTCCTGATACGAAATGGACATTGGTTTTGACAGTTATAAATCCTATCACTGTACATGACGTCGCAAACAACACCATCTACGCACGTTTTTGACCGTCTGTCAATGGTTGTAAAATCGCCGTATTTTTCATTTTTGATCTAAAATAGTGACGCATAGAGACAATTTAACCAAACAGAATGATCATGTTAGTGATTTCCTTCATGCTGATAGGAAAACCATTATAAATTTATTTACAATTGTTAAATTAATAACAAAAATGGGATGTTTTAAAATTTCGAGTTTTCGTCGATTTTTCACATTTAAAGTCCGATTAGAAAAAATCGGCCCGAAATTTTTATGCAATTTTTTTACATATTCAGGAACAAAAATATATTTTCAATTCCATAGTCAATTTTCAAAAACTTTCACCGTCGATTTATTTTTCAATCGCGATTTGATGAAGTACACCACACGTCTTATTTTGACGCCGTAAATATCGAAGTTTACGTTTCGTTATGTTGTATATGATTGTTGACGCTAGTCCTTTGGATAAACAACGTTTACAAAAATTCAGATTTGATTTGTAATTTTGAAAATAAAACAACGATACACAAATGAAATTTAAAAGCCAGTTTTCATATCAAAATTGATGAAATAAAAGCTGTATTCCGCGCTAATTAGGTAAAACCTAAAAATGTTTTTTAGAACCAGAGCAAATAAATTTTCAAATATATTGCGGCTGAATATGTTCCGTATGATTGTTTTTCATTTTCAAAATTTAAAATTAATGCAATATACACATCGAATTACAAATCTTAAACAATATCAGTAACCTTTTAAAGATACGATATTATTGAATTTTAGCATACAATGTCACAATTATATTATTATCTAACTTCAAATGTGACAGATATTTATGGCTTAAGTTTCCTTAATTAGAAAAAAACACAACCAACATAAAAGATTGCTTATCATTGGATAAAAAAAACGCAAGAGTTAGTGGAATTTGAACTCACGGCCGTCAAAATAAATCATGTTTCAACCCCGTGCGACCACCGTTTGCCACGTGACTTTATAAACTGTCGGTGCCGTTAAACGTTTCATGCCTAATCCTATGTTGATATATACGTAATGATCTTGACCTCTGTTTTTAATATCTTCCAGCCGAGACAATGATAAACATTTTGTTGAAGGAACTATTTCGCACAATATGAAATTTAAGGATAAATGTAATAGCTCTTCACTGACGCAAGTACGTACATACATATGGACTGAGTTTCACAAATTGTGTAATGTCAGTCTAAATTGTCAAACAGATAAATGACCACTCACATCTCGTCAGGACACATAACTATGTTCAACATGAAGTCGGCAATTTCAATTTCACACCTGGGTTACAGATTTCTTCCAGAAACTTTATGAATTTAACAAGCATCGAATTCTTCTTTTCTTTTTTGTCAGTTAAAGACGGTCGGGCTATTACTTCCCTTTATGTATTATTTGCTTGTAATTTGTAATAAAAGTACAAATTGCGCTAGTTTACAAGAAGAAATAATAGTAGTTTTTAATATATTCAGATTAAATATAGACAACAGAGTTCTTTTTGGAAATAAAAAACTCCATATTAAAAACACTTTTTTGGCAAATATTTATTATTTATGTACCAAATTTTAATATGCGGAGGACGAGAAAGATAAAGACAAAATTAAAACACACTTGTTTTCGCAATTTGGGATCGCGTTAAAATAAAACCACAAGAGAACACAAGAAAACGATATGCAATTTGAATCAAACATCAAAACGTTTTTTTTTGTATTTTCAATCAAACATCGGAACCTATTCTTATAATTTGTCACTAAGAACACGGTAACAATCAATTGATTGATTGATTTATTTATTGATTCGTTGGTTCATTATTACCGGCGCATTAATTTAATGGGACTAGCCACAAAGAAAATTGTGTTTTAAAGAATCTGCTATTTTGATTATCAATGTCATCCGTTATGCGTTTGCATCGGCGAGTGACGGAATAATGACACGCATTTATACGTGTACCATGCATACGATTATCGATTCTTTGATCAAATATCTTTTAGTTATGTCACTTGCATTTTGCAAATGTGTTTCCACATTTCTTTTGTGCATGTATGGTATATAGTTTTCTGGAAACATTGTTCATAAGTTTGTTTTTAACATCATTTTTTCAATTACATGTATTATTATTCTTGTTCTATTTACAAACACGCTTTTTGTTTTAATTTTGAAAGATATGTGCAAAAAAGAGTACTATCAAGTTTTCGACAAACAGGACGAAGTGGCAGAGTTTCAAAGATTTGTGTCAACGGATGCTGCAACAAAATAGTGCGCGTTAACATCGTCATAGCGTGTTGTTTGATACCATTTACCCGGTCTTGGCGGACTGGCATTTATAAGCGCATGTTTTTCAGTCTTGATAAGTCCATGTTGCTGACAATCAGCTATATATTTTGATATGAGCAACCCAGATTTGCGACAATGTTTTCCCACGGGGTGGGTGGTCGTATTCTAGGCCTAGGTGCAAAACCTTTTTAATAGCTTACCAAATGGGTAAATACATTTTTTTAGATTTAGAGCATCATGCACATATACGAAATACACATAAGGCGAACTTACACAGAATCAAAAGTATTGAACGATATTATTGATTATTTGTTGTAAAGATTATTTTATTAGGTTATAAAATGCGTACCGTTCTACGTACTTCAGTTTTTAACATTGAATTTAAAAAGTAATTTCGGTAATCCATATTTTAAATGATCACAAATGCAACACATTTGGTTCAACAAAATTTGTTGTTTTTTTTTTATAATTTTATGAGCTCGTTTACGTTCTATAGTTTATATATACTCCATTCCAAAAGAAAGTGCACACTCTCTTTTCGGCGATTGATCAATAACTGCTTTTCTTAATGCCTAAATGTTTTGGTATCAACATTGGGAATAGACATAGATAGTTTAACTTTAGAATTTAAATGATATAATCTCAATTTTGATACCAAATATTTTGGCATTAAGGAAAGCAGTTAAAGAAAAATCACCGAAAACTAAGTCCATACTTTCTTTTGGAATAGACTATAGAATAAATAAAAGCGGTTTTTAGCTCGACTATTCGAAGAATAGGGGAGCTATCCTACTCGCCCCGGTGTCGGCGTCAGCGTCGGCGTTCCCGTCGGCGTCCGTTAAACAAATGCGTTAAACAAAAAATGCACTTTGGTCCATCACTTGAAAACTACTTACGATATCAACTTGAAACTTGAAATATATATTCACCATCAAATTCTACATCATTACCAACAACACCCATAACTCTGCTACAAATACTTTTTAAGTTATGCCCCTTTTTTACTTAAATTTTGCGTTAAGCAAAATATGCACTTGGTCCATAACTTGTAAACTACTTGAGATATCAACTTGAAATTTGGAATATATATTCACTATCAAATTCTACATCATTACCAACAAGACCCACAACTCTGCTGTCAATATGTTTCAAGTTATGCCCCTTTATCTTATATTTTGTGTTAAGCAATTTGCCCATAACTTTAATACTACTTAAGATATTGCCTTGAAACTTGAAATATATTTTCACTATCAAAATCTACATCATAACCAACAAGACCCATAACCCTGCATCCAATATTTTTTAAATTATGCCCCTTTTTCACTTACATTTTGTGTAAAGCAAAATATACACTTGGGCCTTAACTTCATTATGAATGGAGGGATTTCAAAATAACTTGGCATAAATGTTTACCTTGACAAGGCGGTGTGTCGCGTACAATATCCATGCTTGTAGGTCCAAGGTCAAGGTCACTGTTACTAAAAATAGAATTTTCTTGCAAAATCTTGTCTGCTCTGTAACTTTGTTATTTCTTATTGGATTTTTTAATAATTTAGTATTATTGTTCACCATATCAAGACGGTGTGTCACGTACATGCCCAGGCCTGTAGGTCCAAGGTAAAGGTCACTGTTACTAAAAATAGAATTCTCTTGTCCGAGCTGTTACTTCGTTATGAATGGAGGGATTTCAAAATAACTTGGCACAAATGTTCACCATGACAAGGCGGTATGTCCACGCTATACCCATTTCTGTAGATCCAAGGTCAAGATCACTGTTACTAAAAATAGAATTTTCTTGTCCAGGCTGTAACTTTGTTATGAATGGAGGGATTTCAAAATAACTTTACACAAATGTTAACTATGACAGGGCAGTGTGTCACATACCATGCCTGTAGGTCAAAGGTCAAGGTCACTTTTACTAAAAATAGAATTCTCTTGTCTGGGCTGTTACTTTGTTATGAATGGAGGGATTTCAAAATAACTTTACACAAAGGTTCACTATGACACGGCAGTGTGTCTGCACATACCCAGGCCTGAAGGTCCAAGGTCAAGGTCACTGTTACTAAAAATAGAATTTTCTTGTCTGGGCTATAACTTTATTAAAAATGGAAGGGATTTCAAAATAACTTGACACAAAAGTTAACCATGACAGGGTGGTGTATTGCGTACCATGCCCATGCCTGTAGGTCAAGGTCACTGTTACTAAAAATAGAATTCTCTTGTCAGGGCTGTAACTTCATTAGGAATAGAGTGATTTCAAAATAACTTGACACAAATGTTCATCATGACAATGTGGTGTGTTGCTTACCATGCCCATGCCTGTAGGTCCAATGTCAAGGTCACTGTAACTAAAAATAGAATTTTCTTGTCTGGGCTATAACTTTGTTTTGAATGGAGGGTTTTCAAAATAACTTGGCACAAATGTTCACCATGACAAGGCAGTGTGTTGGGTATATTACCCATGCCAGTATGTCCAAGGTCAAGGTCACAGAAATTATTTCTGTTATTTGAAATGAATTTCTCTCTTACCATTCACTTGTTAATATTTTTGCTGATTGAACATGAATGTATGGCCATAGTTGTTATTGTTTTAATCTTTAAATTGCATTTGTTTCAAATGATTCGAATAGTCGAGCACGCTGTCTCCTCTGACAGCTCTTGTTATCTTGGCAATAGCATGCACTTATTTGAATTGGACGAAAAACTGTGCCATTAACAATCTGATTAAAATCATATCCTGAAAACCGCTACGCTTTCAGGATCTGAAGACGAGTAACAAAAACGTGGTTTTATCACTAACCCTTTGAACCAATCAGATTGTCGCCTACAAAATCGCAAAAGTGAAAGTAAAAATAGTATTTTAAACTATGGAAAGTGTTGACAGTCTGCGTAAGACATTTTTACTGAAGATATATTTATATGTTTATGAAGTATTGCATTCATTTCTAATGTAATGGCATCTTCAGATCATTTTGCGAGCGTTATAAATCATCCTTCCTGTGACGACAATTTCTTAAAATAGTAATCGGTGAAAACCGCTGTTACTTGTGTAAGGTGACTGCAGGCCGTCATCAGATCTAACATTTTGTTAGATCTGACTTTAGTGAGATTTTGCCATTAATGAATTTCCATAAACGAAAAATTTCCTTTTTGAATTACGAATCTCATGTTTTCCTCTTAAAAACGAACGTTACCTAATAATCAAAATAATGGGATCGCGAACGTTGATATTTACGGCGTCAAAATACGACGTGTGGTGTACTTCATCAAATCGCGATTGAAAAATAAATCGACGGTGAAAGTTTTTGAAAATTGACTATGGAATTGAAAATATATTGTTCCTGAATATATCAAAAAATTGCAAAAAAATTTCGGGCCGATTTTTTCTAATTGGACTTAAAATGTGAAAAATCGATGAAAACTCGAAATTTTAAAACATCCCATTTTTGTTATTAATTTAACAATTGTAAAGAAATTTATCATGTTTTTCCTATCAGCATGAAGGAAATCACTAACATGATCATTCTGTTTGGTTAAATTGTCTCTATGCGTCACTATTTTAGGTCAAAAATGAAAAATACGGCGATTTTACGGCCATTGACAGACGGTCAAAAACGTGCGTAGATGGTGTTGTTTGCGACGTCATGTACAGTGATAGGATTTATAACTGTCAAAACCAATGTCCATTTCGTATCAGGAATATCACAAACTTTCATTTGATACCAAATTCAACTATTTTCTTGAAAATATTTTTAAAGGTACATTCCACCTTAAGTAAAACATCGTAACATCCTCCACAGAGACATGCAAAGTTTATTCTCACACACACACATATAAATGTTACGTTGCATTTATTTAGATATTTTAACTCGTATACTCCAACACACCCGTTAGTTCGTGTTTAAATAATATTTTGAAACATAAACTTATATAGTCTGTCTCTATAATCACTATAATCCTTTGCTCGCCGATTAGTCAACATATAAACAGGAAAAAATAATAATGGTTGAAATTATTTTTGAGCCAATGGCCATGCAGTATTATTCAAATAGTTTGAACCTTAATTCTCATAATGTTGCGCGTCAGAAATGTGTTTATTAAAGGAAAATTTCCTCAAGATTATTGTTCGAATGTTTAATGACAAACATGTATTGTTTGCTTACGAGCTTTTAAAGCGTGGAAGTAGGCGTGACAGATAGAGGTAAAGGAAATCATTTAAATATTGACCTGACCGTTTAATTTTCATACAAGCCTCTAAATGAACAATAACCTATACATAATGTTGGAATGTTAATAATATTTAGTCCGAACCAGATAAATTTACCGATAATAAATAAAAAAAAATCGAAATTCGCAAAATATTCATTCCAAGACTGATACCTGGTTCTTTTTAATAGAGTTCCTTTTCGTATACGATATCATTTATTATAGTGACATGTTTATGGTACAACGTGCAATCATGTTATTCTAAACACCTGGCCCTATAGGCGTATGTCATATATAATTTAACATTTACAGCTAACATATCGAATACGAATTCGAACATACACGAAAATCATGAATATAATTATACAGCATTATGCGTGGACATATAGTTTGCTACTAGTCGGGGATGGGTTGCCTTTTTCTGGTAAGTCAAGTAAGTGTCATAAACGTACTAGGGGTAATCTATCATGCCCTGCGGGATTCAAGAGATTATTCAAAGTTAACTGATAACAACGGGGTGCTAATCTGACAAGACTCGCGCGCAGCATGGGTAGATAGTTCCGCTAATGATGACGTTCTCTGTTTCAGCATTCTGATTGGACAAGGTTATTGTAGGCGGAGTCAGCAGTTAAATCAACCTATCGTTCCAGTTTTTTATTGGTGGACACAGGGTTAAGTCTCTAATGAAAAGTAACTATACGTTAACATTAATGAAATGGCGAAAAAATGACACGCCCCTTATTGCTAATAACATAATTTGAAAGATGGCATTTTGAAGGCGGGGTCATTCTACATTGTAAAGAAACGTCAGATTAAGCAGTCCTTACTTAAAAGAATATTCCATTGTCGTTATATAAATCAAATTATTTTTATGTACCATAAATCGATTGTTGTTTTGCTTGAAATGAATCTTCTCTTTAATCCACAAGTGACCTTTTTATTTCTTTACATTCATGTAGCTTGCAAATCAATTTTAGTCATGTTTGTCCCGCAACTATGAAATTGTTAAATTATATACATGCCTATATTATAATACTGCTAGTCTAGCTTTAAATGAGATGAACACTTGTTCTCCCAGAGTCTAGCGTGCTTGGTTAAATCTCATTATTATTACACATTTACTTGTTGTATATAACCAGGCTTTCCAGCGTTCCTAGTTTTTCCTATTTTTTTTTAATTGGTTCCTTGTTTTTCCTAGTTTTTACAAAAAGCTCCTAGTATTCCTAGTTTTTTTAAACTGAAGAAGTCTTTTTTCATGATAACTAGTTGCAATGTTTTAAATTATGTTTTTTGTAAAGTATTTTCTCAGAAGATGGTCAGAAGCTGTTCAGCTGGTTTGTTACAGAACGTTTATTGTTAACTTCAGCACAGTTTATTTATAAATCTCACCGTCTTACAAATAACAGCTTTATATACGATTCGAATGCATGCACAATATGTTTGTGACATATTTACAAGGGTATTGTTTACGGTTGTTTAAAACAATATAGAATTAAGTGAATATTACAAAAATGGCGATTGTTCTAAGAAACAGTAGCAATACACATGTATAGAATTTCACTTTTTTTAAAGTGTATTCTTTAAAAACTTAGCATCCTTGGACACAACGTCATTTAACACCGTTCTGTGTAGGTGGTTGTAGTGTGGGCACTCTAACAAGAAACTATAAATTATAACTATATAAATTAAAATAAAAATACAATATAAATATGCAATATATAAATTATTTCAATTAAAGACCTACCTCACAACCAAGACACGAACTGCCCTCTGTTTCTCGGGCGCAGTCTCCGCAAGGAAACTGAGCCTTTCTGGACCTTCCCTTGCCCATTTTCGCAAACACACACACGATTAACAGTACACACTTAATGAGGTACCAAACAGTTCTTATATTATTATTATTATTATCCTATGACTGAATATATAGAACACAATTAAAGAATTACTAGAAAGTTATTATATTATTATTATCCGATGGCTGAATATATAGTACACAATTAAAGAGGTACCAAACAGTTAATATGTTATAATCCGATGGCGGAATATATTGTAAATGAAGTCAACAAGTGCACAAACTAGAAAGATGAAAATAGTGAAAATATGTCCTTATTTATAATAAAAACATAACCACTCACCTGCCAGTCATTAACATCTATAAGGGCCCATATTCGCACCTTTCTTCTGATGAGCCGCAACATAAAAGAACATGCCGTACCATTTAGGTTTACATAAGAAGGGCGACTGTAATGAAACGATAATCGTATCAATTAAAATTAATCAACACATTCCTCTGTTAATCCAATTACGGACATAATTGATTGCAGGTGTGTTGCAAAAATAAGTATGAAAGTAATTAATCGATTGAACAGGCATTACAAGTCATTCGTTAATGATACTGAATTTTATTGAATCAGAAACTTCAATCACTATGGCGTCAAACTTTGGGTTTATAAATGTATCATAATAAAATCATTAAATGTTTTAATTGTTGCATGAACCAGAAAAGTAAAAGTTAAAACTTTTATTATCAGTTCGTACATAATTAGCCCGTTGTAGGTATATGTATGTGTATGTAAAAAGACATAAAATTATTATAATCGAAATACAAGTCGATACACAGATATATTATACGTCTAACATCATCTTTTCTTAGACTCGTCTCTGTCGTTACTTTTTAAAGTTAAAATACAGTGTCTTTGCATTACATAATAAAGCACATGTGTCTTCTCATGTAAAGATCATGTGTTCGCTGTTTTGTCTTAAACGAAATAAACAGAACCACAAAGTATTCATACATGACTAAATATACGCTAAATAGTATAAATTAAGTGTCTTTGACGCGTCTTTGTATCAAAGCAAGTGTCTTTGCATCATAAAATAATGTCTTTGCATGTCTTTGTGTGTCTTTTGCAGTGTTTAGTAGGACCGATCAAAAGCTTTGTTGATTGCCAAACAAAAATGACACACTACTCAACGACAAATCAACTCCTCTATGAGCATTTTGAATGTAATGTGCAAGCAGTGGACACAAACATTGTTTAATTTTGTGACTGGCAAATGCTATTAATTTCCAGCGTATTTTGATTATACAACTCTAATTTGTTTCTAGCAATCTTAATCATTAGTCTAGTATTTGAACCGACACTGAATTCCGATCTGAAGCATAAATATTCTATTTGTCGATGAATTTTTAATAAGATTTCTCGTAAAATAAATAACAGTTTAATAACCCTTTTTATGTCTCCCCCCCCTCTGGGGGAGACATATTGTTTTTGCCCTGTCCGTCTGTCCGTCACTCCGTCTGTCACACTTCGTTTCCGCTCAATAACTCGAGTACCCTTTGACCCAGAGCCTTCAAACTTCATAGGGTGATAGCCCTTATTGAGTAAAAGAACCCTATTGATTTTGGGGTCAGTAGGTCAAAGGTCAAGGTCACAGTGACCCAAAGAGTGAAAACCGTTTCCGCTCAATAACTTGAGTACCCTTTGACCCAGTGCCTCCAAACTTCATAGGGTGATAGCCCTTATTGAGTAGAAGAACCCTATTGATTTTGGGGTCAGTAGGTCAAAGGTCACAGTGACCCGAAGAGTGAAAACCGTTTCCGCTCAATAACTCGAGTACCCTTTGACCCAGAGCCTTCAAACTTCATTGGATGATAGCCCTTATTGAGTAGAAGAACCCTATTAATTTCGGGGTCAGTAGGTCAAAGGTCAAGGTCACAGTGACCCGAAGAGTGAAAACCATTTCCGCTCAATAACTCGAGTACCATTTGACCCAGAGCCTCCAAACTTCATAGGGTGATAGCCCTTATTGAGTAGAAGAACCCTATTGATTTTGGGGTCAGTAGGTCAAAGGTCAATGTCACAGTGACCCGAAGAGTGAAAACCGTTTCCGCTCAATAACTCGAGTACCCTTTGACCCAGAGCCTTCACCCTATTGATTTTGGGGTCAGTAGGTCAAAGGTCAAGGTCACAGTGACCCGAAGGGGGAAAACCGTTTCCGCTCAATAACTCGAGTACCTTTTGACACAGAGCCTTCAAACTTCATAGGAAGACAGCCCTTATTGAGTAGAAGAACCCTATTGAATTAGGGGTCAGTTGGTCAAAGGTCAAGGTCACAGTGACCCGAAGAGTGAAAACCGTTTCCGCTCAATAATTTCAGTACCCTTTCACCCAGAGCCTTCAAACTTCATAGGGTGATAGCCCTTATTGAGTAGAAGAACCCTACTGATTTTGGGGTCAGTAGGTCAAAGGTCAAGGTCACAGGGGCCCGAAGCGTGAAAACCGTTTCCGCTCAATAATTCGAGTACCCTTTGACCCAGAGCCTTCAAACTTCATAGGATGACAGCCCTTATTGAGTAGAAGAACCCTATTGATTTTGATGTCAGTAGGTCAAAGGTCAAGGTCACAGGGGCCCGAAGAGTGAAAACCGTTTCTGCTCCATAACTTGAGTACCCTTTGACCCAGGGACTTCAAACTTCATAGGTTGATAGCCTTTATAGACTAGAAGAACCCTATTGATTTCGGGGTCAGTAGGTCAAAGGTCAAGGTCACAGGGGCCTGAAGAGTGAAAACCGTTTCCGCTCAATAACTGGAGTACCGTTTGACCCACAGCCTTCAAAATTCATAGGGTGATAGCCCTTTTTGATTAGAAGAACCCTATTGATTTTGGGGTCAGTAGGTCAAAGGTCAAGGTCACAGGGGCCTGAAGAGTGAAAACCGTTTCCACTCAATAATAGGAGTTCTATTTTACCCAGACCATTCAAACTTCATACGATGGATGTCCTTATTGAGTAGAGGACTCCTATTGATTTTGGGGTCAGTAGGTCAAAGGTCAAGGTCACAGGGGCCCCGAAGAGTAAAAACCGTATCCGGTCAATTACTGGAGTACTGCTTGACCCAGAGCATTCAAACTAAATAGGGTAATAGCCCTTATTGAGTAGAAGAACCCTATTGATTATGGGATCAGTAGGTCAAAGGTCAAGGTCACAGGGGTCTGGGCGCAGGGGGTGGGGGGGGCGGCGCAGGGGGGAGACATGCGTTTTCAACAAAAAACATCTAGTTCACTTTTGAAATGAGTTAACTCATTTTAAAAGACTTTTTTTGTAATGTTTGCATATTAAAGTTATTTATTCTGTAATGACCGTGACAACATACCACTTAGAAGCATAATTGGCAGCAATTTATGGGGTATGTACAAAGGTGTTTATATCAACACAGAAGGTGTAAACAACTCCAGTGTTTCAAATAATGGACAATGTATTTGTGCATTGATCAAGTTTGAGATCTTTTCTCTGATACGAAAATACGAACAATATATTTCTTATTTATTTATAAAAAATTAAAATAAAATCAGAATGAATAGTCTGAAACCACAGATAAATCTTCACCGCGATTTATCCACTACTATGAATGTAGTGGGTTCATTCATATGATAAGTTGCTCGATTTATAACAAAAAATGGAGCAACTTATGATATGATTGAACCCAGGACAAAACACTAACTTCATTGCAGAATTATTATATGTAATACATAAATGTTTAACATTTTTAGTTTAAAGGGACTGATTAAGATCCTTGGTTTATTACAATACCCGAGGGTTATAAAAGAAACATTTTGTAACTTACTTAGACTTGTGTTGCTAGTTTTTTATATATAATTTGATTAATTATCCATGAACAATTCCATAAATCTTTGTAAGACTTCCATTTTATTGCTTCTGCGAGATGACTCCTTTGCAAATCAAGTGCTGCACTGGACAGCCGGTGATATTCATTTGCTTTCAATTTCCCTATCACCAACAGGCTAAACGACTTCGTCATCAATGTAACATATTGTCAACTTTGTTGACAATCTACAAATTTTCTTGGATACCAAAGAACGACTGGTGTCTCCATTTTTAACAGAGACGCAAACAGTGTTCCCTGGGTTACTGTCTTCACGAAAGGCAAAAAAATTGTCGGTCATTCGGTCCAATGAGCAGTGAAATTCTGTCAGAAGAAAATCTGCCGGACTGAAAAAAAACTTAGATGATATTTCAAAATATTTAGTTTTTGTCTTTTTAGGTACATTTGTTTGAAACAAAATGGGAAACTTGTATTAAATTTTATTTCAGTTTCAACAAACTTTCACCAATAAAACTTAAAAAACCAGTTTTTTCTTAGACCGAATTCATTTTTATACACAATAACAAACAAGAAAATGGTCAAGATGTACATGAAATTCTACATTTATTACTTCCGGTTTATCAACGATAACTTTTTTCGACTGCTGATCGCCTGTCTTTCAAACGAATTTGCACTTTTATGCCATGAAACTTTGTACGGCTTCCATTTTATTGTTTCCCTGGGATGAAAATCAACACAGCAACACAACCATTTTAAATTTTGATAAAATCGAAACTGAATGGCCTAGATGCCGGCATTTGCTCTGTGATACATGAAATGTCCCCAGTTTGAGCACAGAATATCCTCTGCCAACGCTAGACAGCTCAAATACCATTTTTAATTACATTGCCGTTAAATGATGTTATCGAATTCGCGATTGGACAACAGGAATCTGGCAACAAATCATGAGTCATTTTAATGTGACTGAAGGGAAGTAACCGGAGTTTATGAAAAGGAAAAGGTTGCTTCCCTTAGATTTAATGTAGCCGGACAGAAAGACCGAGGAGTCCATGCGAAATTTTACCGAACCGAAGCAAAATCTGTTGGTCCAACGCCTTTTGCGAGGTGTGGGTTATCCCCAAGCGTCTGATAACCACTGACTGCTCTAATCCTTACTTGCAATCGGTTAAGTACTCAAAATGATTTGAAAAAATGCATTTTTCCTCTCCATGTTTTTCGTACCAAATAAAAATAATTCCATTTAAGTATTGGCGATAAAATTTTTCGGGTTGCGCCAATTTTCCCAGGTCGGTCGTGGATGGGGAAATAATTAATATTTTATTTTAGGCCTTAATGTACAATTGTTTAGGTGAATATATTTTAAAGTGTAAAGGATTCATTTTATCCAAAATTACATCGGATCAAATTTTCCATCAATAAAATAAATTTAACATTTGTTTTTGATTTAATACTAGTGTATTAACACGCTGCATGCTATCTTAATTTTTTCTTGCTCACATCTATGCCATCTGATCAGGATCTGCTCTGTTTGCTTTTGATTAATTAGGTTATTTCTGACCAGGAAACGGCCAGTATTGATCCACATCAGATGGAACCGGTGGTCTGGATCACCACTGTTCAGAGATGCAATATAATCTGAATATATGGAGTAAAATGTAAAAGTTTGAAGTAATTTCTTTCTAATTCAGTACTACTACTAGTAAAAACTGAAATACACTGAATGCTTACTTGTTTTTGTTTTTTTGCACTGAAAATAGATAACTCTGCATGTCATGATTAAGTGAGAGAATTTGTTAAAGGTGAAAGCTAGAGATTACCACTTGATTGTCGCAGAAAGATAATACTCTAGTAAATACACGTAATTTAGTATACAAAAAGTGAATGTAATCTTGTTTAATATATCTTAAATGTCTATTTCAGGTAGAGCAGCGAGATGTCCCTGGAATCGACAGTGCATTTCTCGCCATGGATACAGAGGAGGGGATGGAAGTGGTCTGGAATGAAGTCTACTTTTCTGAGAGCAGAAATAAAAAAGCAATAGAGGGAGAGGCATGTTTTGATATTTAATCTAAATGTTACTGTTGAAGTGTGAGTTAGTGTCTTTTTCGATTAGTTTATGCACATATTTTCAGTACAGTAAAACCCCTCATAAAGACCAACCCTAAATTATGACCACCTCACTAATAAGACCACTACTGTATTCAGGTGTCCCATTTTACAGTTTTGCTCTATTTTGTACCCCTATATAAAGACCACCCCGCTATTAAGACCACTTTTTCTCAGTCCCAAAGGTGGTCGTAATAGCAGGGTTTCACTGTACATGGTTAGCCATGACTTAGACTAGTGTTAAGCAAACTTGCAGTCTTACTGTCTTACCTAAAGACAAGGCAAGCTCACGGTCTTGGATAAAGACTAAGTTAGTAAGCCTACAGCCTAATTACTTTTAAAGCAGACAGTTCCACAGATTCTTCAATAAAACAAAATCCTCACATAAATAGTAAGCAAGGTCTCGGTCGTGCCTTAGAAAGCTACAGTCTCATATCAAGAAGAAGCAAGCTCACATCAAACTAAAGTAAGCTCACAGTCATATATGAAGAGGAAACAAGCTTACATAATATTAATTAAGCTCACAGTTACACCCAAAGACTAAGCAAGCTCACAGTCTAACATTAAGAATTGTGCAGTCACCATGCTAAATTTTACATTACAAAATTAATACTTTAAAGAATTTCTTATGACTTGGCATCAAGTGTTTAATTCAAATAAATATTTTTTTTGGTAAAAGCTGTCTAATGCAGAATATTTTCATAGTAATGAGCCATAAGACCAAGCTAATATTGTCTTCAACATTAGCATTGTACTCCAGTCATTTGGGAAGTTTTGAAGTTACCTGAAAAACTGACCGTTGATTCAAAAGACTAAGGTAGTAAATGCAGCGGAAATTCACAAAACTGTTTTCTTTTGTTAGCATATTATACATTGATTTGATTGAAAACTTATACCTTAATATTTGTTTTTCAAAATTTTTCTAAAATCAATTAAAAAAACAAGTTAACAGTTTGGTAAAGTAGGAAATAAAAGATGCACATTATAAAATCCCTGTAATCTTCATATTCTCTACCACAGAAATGAAGAACCAGAAATTGCTGATTGTATTTATTTCATTGTCATATTTTATCTTCTTCAGTTTGGCACACTGAGGTTACTGTTAAAACAAATACAAATGGAAAATGCTTTCAACTCCAATTTAATTACATTCAAATAATTTCTAATTAATGATATGTCCATTTAATTAAATTGCTTCAATAAATTCTTTATGTTTTGTTTTAAGGAGAAGATTCGCCAAGTGTTTGATAATCTCATACAGTTGGACCATCCAAACATAGTCAAGTTTCACAAGTACTGGACGGACCCTAGTGGGGACAAACCAAGGGTAAGAGTTTTAAGTTCACAGCTAACAGCTAACATGAAGATAACATGGCTATTTGTTTGTCTGCTCATACTGTTACATCCATGTTTGATTTTTATCTGTGGGCAGAGATAACCATGTGGAACTGGGTTTGTACAGTTTCAGGTCTCACAGGTTGCTACATATGTGGTAGTTGTGTTGTCCTTTGGATAAAATGCAATACATAGGGATTGCTTTGTCCATCTGTCACAAAAACTTTGGCTATAATTTTGCAATATCTTAATATTCAGAATTAAACTTTTAAAAATATATATGTTACGACAACAGGGTAATGATTTAGAGAAATAAATTGATCAAGTTCACATTTAACTGAGTCATGCCGATTTTTGTACTTGGATTTGTCAAGAAAGCGTAACTGCCTTTCTTAATACTTATTTGTCAGACCTTCAAATTAGGTCTAAAAAAAAATAGGTCTGTTTCTTGTTACCCGACCGACCGTCTCTTTTTAGCGCCATCCGTAACTTTTTTTCAGCTCTCCCAAAAAAATTGTATGAAAAGCCGACGGGGTTTTGACTGACGAAAAATTCTGTTATTGTCGGACACAATGTTCGGTGCAAAATAACAGCCAGCACCGTTTCATTTTTGGAAAATTTACTTTCACTTTCTTCTCCGGTGCTATTTTTAACTGTTAAACGCGTGATTTTTGTCCATGTATCATTTTATGTAAATGCTTTTGGGTCACGGTTGCTAATTCCATGATTGAATTCGCCTAGGTAAACAATCATGGCTGTCAACGTTCGCCGAGCAGTAAAAATATTCTTTTTGATCCACCGGTGACTTCATTGAAGAATTAAGGAAGCAAATAGATTATGATTTCTGTTTGAAGTGCATACGTGATATGGCGTAAATGCAGAATCGTTTAATAATGGCTTTATGAGCGAACAATTATGTACTGATATTTGTATCGTAAAATGAGTGAAAGAAACAGCACTGATCAAATTATTTACCCTGCTTTGTTGGTAGTGATAGAACTTTTACCATCATTGACGGTAAATGTATATATTTTATTATGTGTTAATTGCAACAATATCACGAAAGAAAAGCTAAAAACGACTTAATACGATTTGAAAGTGAGGCACAGTGGTTGTAAGAAGTGGTAGGTATTAAGGTAAGTATATCCAACATTTTTTTTTACAAAAATAGCCATGAAGAAATCAACAATATCTATGCATTAAACCACATTACGGCATTACACATCTAATTGTAATTATAAAGAATAATTATTAATATTACATGTTAAGCAAAACAATTCAACTTTAAGTTGAAACACTGGTTTATTAGTTTCAATGGAATTACAGTATAAAATGCAGTGAGTTTTCCCTTTTCTACACTTCAATACCTTAAAAGATACCTCTAAAAAAGATAGATACATTTCCGGGCAAACAAACTGTAACCTGTCACCTCTTTTAAACAGCTTATTCAATCAGGCGTTAAAAATCTTACAAATACACAGCAACCTAGGCTATCCGTTATCGAGACATTATTGGTACATGTACTTACAATAATCCATTCAAATTCCATTGTCTCTTTTTAATTATCGCATAATCCGCACAATTCAAAAACAAACAAAAAGAAATTTTCTCAAACATGTTTTAAAGCACTCATAGATTTATGTACATTTCTTTGATCCGCCTTCCCTGTTAATTTCATACGTAGACTGAATTCGATTGACAGACAGTATGGAGGTAAACATTGATACCAACTGTCAATGAAATGCAACTTCAAAGGAAATTGTTGGCTCGTATCAAGACTGTGTTGTTTTATGGGCTCTGCTTTGAAATCGTTTGATCTACAAGAAGTGTGTACGTGACATTTGTCATTTTTGGCTGGGTTAAATTGGTTGATGATGCAGTAATACTGAAATATGATACTCGAGATAAAATTGGGATGTAATTTATTATGGAATATGTTCGCATTGGTTAGTGTTTTAATACTTATTTTACATTCACGATGTAAATGTCGCGGTGGTCATAATATAATTTGAAACTTCGATTTTGTAGCAGTACATGACAGAAGTGTCTGTTAATCAATTAATTAACACATAAATGATGCATATTTATCACAAGTATTTCCAGAACACGATCTACCTGACCTCCCTTGTCAACAAATATATGCAGATTTAATGATGAATATGATTACCGGCGCATCGAATACTCCGGGCAATAGAATATTTTTAGCTGACAATTTGTGTAATTGATTTCCTGGAGTCTACTGTAATAATTTAACAATTTTAATCTTTGATGTACTTACTTACACCCAAGATGGTATATACCTGGACTTTTTGGTTCCTTCCCCTAAAAAAAAAAAAAAGCTGACCTACCGACCCATTGTTTTTAGCTCACCTGAGCACTTGTGCTCATGGTGAGCTTTTAGGATCGCCCTGTGTCCGTTGTGCGTCCTCAATTTTTGCATTAAACAACATCTCCTCTTAAACCCCTGGGCCAAAGTTGATGAAACTTGCCACGGATGTTCCTTGCATGAAGCTCTTCCAAAGTTGTTCAAAGAAATCAATTCCATGCAGAACTCTGGTTGCCATGGCAACCGAAAGGAAAAACTTAAAAAATCTTCTTGTCTTAAACCACAAGCTTAGAGCTTAGATATTTGGCATTTAGCATCCTCTAGTTGAACTCTTCAAAGATTGTTCAAATTATTTCCCTGGGGTCAAAATTGGCTCAGCCCCAGGGGTCACTTATATAGGAAAAACTTTAAAAATCTTCTTGTCTGAAGCCACAAGACCTAGAGCTTAGATATTTGGCATTTAGCATGCTCTAATGGAACTCTACAAAGATTGTTCAAATTATTTCCCTGGGGTCAAAATTGGCCCCTCCCCAGGGGTCACTTCATTTTATATAGACTTATATAGGAAAAACTTTAAAAATCTTCTTGTCTGAAACCACAAGGCCAAGAGCTTAGATGTTTGGCATTTAGCATCCTCTAGTGGAACTCTACAAAGATTGTTCAAATTATTTCCCTGGGGTCAAAATTGGCTCAGCCCCAGGGGTCACTTCATTTTACATAGACTTATATATAGGAAAAACTTAAAAAATCTTCTTGTCTGAAACCACAAGGCCTATAGCTTAGATATTTGGCATTTAGCACCCTCTAGTGGAACTCTACAAATGTTTTTCAAATTATTTCCCTGGGGTCAAAATTGGCCCCGCCCCAGGGGTCACTTCATTTTATATAGACTTATATAGGAAAAACTTTAAAAATCTTCTTGTCTGAAACCACAAGGCCTAGAGCTTAGATATTTGGCATTTAGCATCCTCTAGTGGAACTCTACAAAGATTGTTCAAATTATTTCCCTGGGGTCAAAATTGGCCCCGCCCCAGGGGTCACTTCATTTTATATAGACTTATTTAGGAAAAACTTTAAAAATCTCTTGTCTGAAACCACAACGCCTAGAGCTTAGATATTTGGCATTTAGCATCCTCTAGTTGAACTCTACAAAGATTGTTCAAATTATTTCCCTGGGGTCAAAATTGGCCCCGCCCCAGGGGTCACTTCATTTTATATAGACTTATTTAGGAAAAACTTTAAAAATCTCTTGTCTGAAACCACAACGCCTAGAGCTTAGATATTTGGCATTTAGCATCCTCTAGTTGAACTCTACAAAGATTGTTCAAATTATTTCCCTGGGGTCAAAATTGGCCACACCCTAGGGTTTTATTAGTTTACATTGATTTATATAGGAAAACATGAAAAATCATTTTTCTCCGAAACTAATAGGACTAGACCTTAGATATTTGGTGTTGAGTATTGTGAAGAGACCCTACCAACATTGTTTAAATGTTGGCCCTGGGGGTCAATATTGGCCCCGCCCTGGGTCCCTTAATATGTAAAAAAGGCAATTTTTAGCTCGACTATTCGAAGAATATGTCGAGCTATTGTACTCACTTGGGCGTCGGCGTCGCCGTCGGCGTCCCGCTTTGGTTAAAGTTTACGTGCAATCTACCTATATCTTAAAAACTACTATAGCTACAGCTTTTAAACTTGGCACACTTGTTCGTCATCATGTCCCGAGTGTGTATGCCAAGAACCATAACTCTAACTTTCATTTTGATCAAATTATGGCCCTTTTTGACTTAGAATTTCAGGTTAAAGTTTGCGTGCAAGCTACTGTACAAACTCATAACTTCAATACTACTTAAACTACAGCTTTTAAACTTGGCACACTTGTTCATCATCATGTCCCGAGTGTGTAAACCAAGAACCGTAACTCTGACTTTCATTTTGCTTAAATTATGGCCCTTTTTTGACTTAGAATTTCAGGTTAAAGTATGCGTGCAAGCTACTATACAAACTAATAACTTCAATACTACTTATACTACAGCTTTGAAACTTTCAACACTTGTTCATCATCATATCCCAAGTGTGTATGCCAAGAACCATAACTCTAACTTTCATTTTTATCAAATTATGCCCCTTTTTCGACTTAGAATTTCAGGTTAAAGTTTGCGTGCAAGCTACTGTGCAAACCCATAACTTCCATACTACTTATACTACAGCTTTGAAACTTTCAACACTTGTTCATCATCATATTTCAAGATTGTATGCCAAGAACCATAACTCTTACTTCCATTTTGTTCAAATTATGGCCCTTTTTCGACTTAGAATTTCAGGTTAAAGTTTGCGTGCAAGCTAGTTACTTTCATACTTCTTGTACTATAGCTTTGAAACTTAAGACACTTGTTTACCATCATGACCCTGACTATTTATACCAAGAACCATAACTCTTTCTTTCATATTTAATCAAATTATGGCCCTTTTTCAACTTAGAATTTCAGGTTAAAGTTTGCATGCAAGCTAGTTACTTTCATACTTCTTGTACTATAGCTTTGAGACTTAAGACACTTGTTTACCATCATGACCCTGACTATGTATGCCAAGAACCATAACTCTTTCTTTCATTTTTAATCAAATTATGGCCCTTTTTCGACTTTGAATTTCAGGTTAAAGTTTGCGTGCAAGCTAGTTACTTTCATACTTCTTGTACTATAGCTTTGAAACTTATTCACCATCATGACCCTGACTATGTATGCCCAGAACCATAACTCTTTGATTTTTTTCAAATTACTGCCCTTTTTAGACTTAAAAATTAAGGTTTAAAACTTTGTATACCTTTATTTTATCTTACATCAGGTTTATTTTCAAAGGCCCATAACTCATCCTTGCTTTTTTATATTTGATTTTTGCCCCTTTTCACTTGAAATTAGAATTAAGACTTATAAATAATTGTTAAAGTTTCAATGTTAGTGTTTTTCATATGAAATGCTATATAAAAGGTTTAAAACAGATGTCCTTAACATACTTTGGTTGAAAGTGTTGAGTAATTGTGGGGTGGGTGGGTGGGTGCATAGACTATACCATACCATACCATACCATACCATACCATACCATACCATACCATACCATACCATACCATACCATAACACTGTACTGTACTGTACCCCCACCACCCACCACCACCTCCACATACCAACACCACCACCAACAACAACTACAACAACACCAACACAAACAACAACAACACCACCACCACCAACACCAACAACAACACCGCCAACACCACCACCACTAACAACAACAACAACACAACCAACAACAACACCACCATTAACAACACCAACACCACCACCACCAACAACTACAGCACCACCATTAACAACAACAACACCACCAACAACAACACCAACACCATCACCAACAACAATATCAACACCACCACCAACAACAACACAAACACAAACAACAACACCATCACCACCACCAACAACACCAAAAACAACAACACCACCACCAACAACAACACCAACACCACCAACAACAACACCACCACCACCAACAACAACAACATCATCACCACCACCAACACCACCACCACCAACAACAACACCACTACCAACAATAACAACACCAACAACAACACCACCAACAACATCAACACCAGCACCAACAACAACACTACCACCACCACCAGCAACACCCCCACCGACAACAACACCAACAACATCAACACCACCACCAACAACAACATCAACACCACCACCAACAACAGCAACAACAACAACACCAACAACACCACCACCACCACCAGCAACAACACTACCACCACCACCACCAACAACACCAACAATACCAACACCAACAACACCACCACCAACAACAACACCAACAACAGCAACAACACCACCACCAACAACAGCAACACCACCACCAACAACAGCAACCAGCATACCATACTGTACTTCACCACGCCACACCACTATAGGTGGGCAAAGATAGTGGGTTGATGGGTGTGGGATCAGGGGTTTATGGGCTGGGTTGTGTAAACCCTAAAAAAAATCTACAAGAATAAATTAAGTGTAATTTATTGATTTCCCAACTTGGATTAAGAAACTTTTGTTCATGTGTGTTTGTTGGGGGTGTCATAAACTCCTGAATCACTCCCCAGTTTAAATGAAGCCCAGTTACAATGTGCTTAATAATTCTGACTTTTCGAATAGTCGAGCGTGCAGTCGTTTCCAACTGGCTCTTGTTAAAAATCTTCTTCCTGGAAATCTCAATGTCTTAAGCTTAGATATTTGGTATGTAGCATTGTCTAGTGGATATCTACCAAGTTTGTTCAAATTATGTCCCCTGGGCCAAAATTGGCCATGCCCCAGAGTTCTCTTAGTTTACATTGATTTATAGGCAAACATAAATAATCATTTTTCTCTGAAACTAATGCAACTTGACCATAGATATTTTGTGTTGAGTTTTGTGAAGAGACCCTTTATCAGCATTATTTAAATGTAGGTCCTGGGGTAAAGCTGAGAGTACTTTTGTACTCAGGTGAGCGATATAGGGCCATCATGGCCCTCTTGTTTCAAGGATCTAACCAGAAACAAACCTTTTTTTTTTAGGCCTTATATTGACATGCATGATGGGAAATAATGAAACTTGCCTTAAATAATTACCACAGCTCGACAACATACCATGCACAAAAGTCATGACTGTATCTTGTAGGCGATGGTCATTGTTCCCTTAAATAGAGATTTGTGTCTTGGCTGTAACTATGACATACATGTTGGGATTATAACGAAGCTTGCAAAAAATGATCACAACAGCATTATGATGTAGATCTCAATGATACAGTATAGATCCAGATCAGCCTGCACAAACTGCTAATTTGTAGAATGATCTAGATGCTGATGGGATATATGTCCGCCTAGGATATATATCAGGCTTATCCCTGGGGGTAAATGGGTTAAAAATTATAGGGAGTAAGCACAAATGATTTTGTGTGAATAAAACTCAAAACTGTCAACAGTTACGCTTTAATATCTGTATCCACTGTATAACAAATGTGCAATATGTTAAAGCATATTTTGCATAAAATACATGGCTGTAAATGGATGTCCCATACCGCTAGCACCAAGAAGGGCCATCTCATTCATTTCCATGCCACCACCAAAAAGCATCAAAGATAGTGGTGAGAAGCCAGCCATTGAGGTCATAGCTGAACTTCCACCAGTGATGGGGCCTGACCCTGCAGCTGCCATGCTGCCCATATCCATTCCATGTCCAAAACCAGTCATTTCAGACCCAAGACCCATGGAGTCACCAGTCATGCCTGCAAGGCTGGCCTGGCGCTGCATCCATGCTGTGCCACGACTGATCATAAGTTCTCTTACGACTTGTGGTGTAGCAGTACCTTTAGTTCCAGGTGGTTTAACACCTATTTGCATAGCAAGCTCCACAAAATGGGGAGTGTACTCAAGCATTTGCACCATTGTTGTTGGTGGGCCGCCGTGTCTTGTTGCTATAGCCATCATTGGAAAGGAAGGAGTTGCCTGAGGATGCACAATTTCTCGCACTGCTGCAGTCAGCTGCATTTGGTCCATAGGGGACATGTCCACCATCTGACCTTTGGCTATAAAAATTAATAGAAATGTTAATTTTATTAAAATCATTTGTTTTAATTGACATAAGTTTTTGTAGTGTATATTAAATAGGCTATATTATTATGGTCATTTTAATTTCATGGATTTTATGTAAAAATAGCAAACTGAGTTGTTTCTTATATCTTGTGGAGGATACAAAATGTGATTGATAATAATTTTACTATATCAGAATCCACAGTATTTACCCAGATAATGAGAATCGGGGATAATGATAGATTGTGAGTATAATGATAGATCGCCAGATCAGAGAAAACACTATGGAGAGGTTAGTTATTGTATGAGTTTCATGTTATTGTGATCTAATACTTATCTTTTGGGATAGATGACCATCAAGCGATGTCCTACCCTACCTCTAATAACCATACATTTGGAATCGGTTGCCAGATAAAAAACAGGAAAATGATCAGGCGAAATCCTAGATTTCTACAAAGAACTACATATTATGCCCATTAAAAATATATTTAAACATGTTTTTTTGTAAAAGACACTGCTGTTATCAAAGCCCAAACATCGACAATCAATATGCCACCCCGCTTTAGCCAGTATTATTACAAATGTCTTTTCTGAGGCACCTGAAGCAAATTGGATAATGGGGATTTGCCTAGAAAAAGCCAATGGATAACGTTAATTCTTGGCTGGATAATGGTTTAGTTTCCCTTATTTTAACCCAACTACTATTTATTCTATGCTTTTTAGCATGTTCCATCTCTTTCCGCAACCTGCTATCTTTATGAAACAATACCACCAGCCTGACTGACAAGATAAACGACCCATTTATCTTAATGATCATCCGAAATAGCCTAATTTTGTTCAGTCCCGAAGGCGTCAACTTAGAACTAACCCAAAGCCTCTTAACACCAGGGTTAAGCTTATCTGTATTTGGCGGTAATAAATAATTAATTACTATAACTTTTATGGTCTAAGATACGTATTCACGTAATGGGAGCCAACCCTTAAACATAAGAACGCTTTTGAGAGTGGCGTCCTTTGCCAATTGGGTTGTTACTGTTTAAAAACTTTATCAATTAAGTAGCATGAATTAGTTGTGGTTTATATTTATTGTGCCAATATGCACAACTTATAATTGACTGAAAAAGAGCGAATTTCGCAGAAATTTTAGTCTAATTAGTACATATCATAATCTGGTGTGAGAGAAATTTGTTGCGCGACTTTCTATTTAAATGTAAATTTACTCCTTCATTGATTGTGTAAGAATGTTACATATTTCATTCTTTGTTTAAAAGTCTTCTAAAGTTTATATTATATTTTTTCATATTTATTACCTTTTGTTTGCACTGTGAAATGTAACACGACACCTTCATATTATCTTTTAAACAAAATCTGTGATTTACAGTTGTATATAAAAGCATGCAAAAGTAAGTACTCTGTATAGATGAGACCCAGATATTTGAAAATTGTGTCTAAGTGCTCGTGTTTTCGCGATCTCGCATCATTGTTTCGTGTTCTTGCCAAAGATGTTGACAGGGCCAAACAAATATGGCCTCAATGGAACACCGTACAATACCATTTGTCATGGTAACGCTTTAATTTTATTAACCAGGTTTACTTTAGAAAAATCCTGGTTATTAGATTGGGGTATGTCGTTGGGCGGGCCGGCGGTTGGGCGGGCGTCAACATGTGAAGTTTTTTGTGGAAGTTGTGTTTTTCTCAGTAACCGTTCAAGGTACAACTTTGAAACTTAACATAGTTGTCTGACATCTCAAAACCAAATTATCAGGACAAGGTTCATAATCCCTGACTGTATTTTGACAAAGTTATGCCCCTTTTTCACTTAGAAATTTTGTTAAGGTGATATCATTTGTCACAATATACTGTTAAAGTTGGGGGGAGTGTGGTGACCTATTTTCATAAAATTCATGTTATTTAATAATTATAAATCTTCTTATTACTTCAGAAATCAATTATAAGGCATATAAATGTTACAGGTCAATCAGGAATTATAAAAAATTATAAATATGAAACAATTTCTCTCACTGAGTGTAGCCTTATTGCCGGGAGTCCAAACTTCCAAATTATCCACTATAGTATTAAACTACAGTCACAGGAAGGTTGTCTATATCAAGGTTAACAATGTCTTAAAATTTAGTTCAATAAACTATACTAGAACAATAGCAAAACATGTTTCTCCCAGTGACTACAAAAGGAAAATTTGACATTCATGTTTTCATTGTTTATAACTATTGTTCTAGTAAAGTTTATCGAACTAAATTCTAAGACATTGTTAACCTTGATATTGACAACCTCCCTGTGACTGTAGTTTAATACTATGGTGGATAATTTGGAAGTCTGGACTCCTGGCAATAAGGCTACACTCAGTGAGAGAAATTGTTTCATATTTATAATTTTTTATAATTCCTGATTGACCTGTAACATTTATATGCCCTATAATTGATATTTGCAGTAATAAGAAGATTTATAATTATTAAATAACATGAATTTTATGAAAATAGGTCACCACACTCCCCCCAACTTTAACAGAATATTGTGACAAATGATACCACCTTAAGTTTTTTGTGAAAGTTGTGTTTTTCTCAATAACCGTTTAAGGTACAACTTTGAAACTTAACATAGTTATCTGACATCTCAATACCAATTATGAGGACAAGTTTCATAATCCCTGACTTATTTTGACAAAGTTATGCCCCTTTTTCACTTAGAAATTTTGTTAAGTTTTTTGTGAAAGTTGTGTTTTTCTCAGTTACCATTCAAGATATAGCTTTGAAACTTTACATAATTGTTTGACATCACAGTACCAATGATCAGGTCAAGTTTCATAACCCCTGACTGTGTTTTGCAAAAGTTATGCCCCTTTTTGACTTACATTTTTTGTTAAGTATTTTGTGAATGTTATCTGTTGATGCCAAATTGCCTGTTGACGCTTAGCTTGGTTTGTGGGTAGCTTATATCAACAGGCAGCTTGAGATTGCTACCCAGGTGTCTGTGATAAAGGTCAAGGTCACTTGCTAAATATAGAAATTCAGCCATACATGCCATATTTCTGGAAAGCATTCCAGGGGATTTGGTTCAAAATTCCAGGGGATTCCGATATAATTCCAGGGGATTTTTTAACGCGGCTAAACAAGCGGAATTTACTAGAAACTAAACTAAGATGCAATATTAAATATATTTATCCTCATTTATTTAAACAGTATTTTTATTATGTTTTTTTGTAACAGGGTGTCAGCACATAATAAAACTATATAAAACAAACACTATATGAACTGTCCGACAAACTCTGATGTGCATAGCACAGACTAACGTCAGTTAGAACAATTATTTAAGTTAATTAACATGGACTTGGATGTTATTAACTTGCTGCAGATGCTGAGTTCGAACGCTCAACATATGATCTCTGCAGTCAAACCAGACCAGGAGTCAGTCTGGATCTTTCTAAGTATGCTAAGGGGGTTTGTTTAGAAAAGTCTTTGTGTATTTACATTATAATTTCTATTTTCTGTTCAAAATCCCCATGAAAATTAAATATTGCTGCCCAAAAATTGTGTTCGAGCAACACTACTTTAGTCCATCTGGATCTGTCCTTGAATATATCAAATGTTGCAGCTTCAATGGCTATTATATTTTTATTCCAAGAATGCAAGAATCAGCATGACTGGTCATTTCTTCCTACTTTGTAATTAAAAAAAAAATTTGCAAACGTGCCAAAACGTTAATTGTTGGTCAAAAGACGAATAATTTGTATCCGAAAGTGTCCCATTATCCGGATACACACATATTTTGGACATCATAAAAAAACCTTCAATCCTTTGACAACTCCGCTAATTGTACATAAAACAGACGGTATACTTGTGATTTCATTCACACCTATGCAAACAATCAATTATCCAATAAACAATCCTGTTAAGTGTCAATTCTCACTAAATAATCGATAATCCTCTCGGTGACACTAATTAGACGAATTCGGAACGTTTCGACACAACCGTAAGGAGTCCGAGATACGTAACGGTGTATTCGGCGTATAGACAAATGTCTGTTATGAGAGCGACAAAAATGCATTTTTATACCGTTTTTCTTAACTTTTGTTAATTCCGGGGGATTTTCGTCTCCCGCCGGGGGGCCAGGGGATGGCTCTAAATTCCGGGGGATTTTTCCCCCCGCCGGGGGATATGGCATGTATGAATTCAGCTTACCCTCAATAACTTGAGTTTGCTTTTACCTCTGGATGCCAAACTTAGTATATGAGTAGCTGATATCAAAAGACAGCTTGGGATTGCCACAGGTATCTGTGATCAAGGTCAAGTTCACTGTTGCTAAAATAGAAATTCAGTTTTCCCTCGATAACTTGAGTTTGCTTTGGTATATTTACGCCGAACTTAGTGTTGGTATCTAATATCAAGATGCAGCTTGAGATTGCTACCCAGGTGCCTGTGATAAAGCTCAAGGTCACTGTAGCTAAAAACAGAAATTCAGTTTCTGCTGAATAGCTTGAGTTTTCTTTGGCCTATTGACACCAAACTTGTTTTGTGGGTAGCTTATATCAAGACACTACTTAGGATTGATACCCAGGTGTCTGTGATAAAGGTCTATGTCATTTTTGCTAAAAATTGAAATTTAGGTTTCTCCTTATTACTTGGGATAGCTGTGATCTATTGACACCAAACTTTCTTTGGGTAGCTGATACCAAGACGCAACCCGGGATTTCTACTCAGAAGTCTGTGATCAAGATCAAGGTCACTGTTGCTAAAATAGAAGTTCAGTTTCTTCATATCAGATGACAGATATTTTCTTTACAAAAGTATAAGTATTAAATGAAAACCTGGTTGTTAAAGCTACGACCAAAAAGGTCAGAAATACAATGAAAAGATACAGATGTTTTGTAATGATCATAGTGGATAGCTAAAAGGACTATATACAAAAGTTATTATAATAAAATAATTTTATCTGAACATTAAAATTAGGAGGAACACAAAACTCCACTATTATCCATTTAATGAATATTTGAGTTTCCCATTATCAATCGAGCCAATCCCCGTTATCCAATTTGCTTCAGGTGCCTCAGAAAAAAAATGTTTGTTCAGGAATATACTCATAATACTGGCTAAAGCGGGGTGGCATATTGATTGTCGATATTTGGGCTTCAATAACAGCAAGGTTGTGTACTAAAAACATGTTTAAATATGTTTTTAATGGGCATATACATAGTTTTTTTTAGAAATCTGGGATGTCGCGTGATCATTTTCCTGTGTTTTACTTTATCTGACGGCTGATTCCAAATGTTTGGGTATCAGAGGAAGGGTAAAACATCACTTGATTGTTATCTATCGCAAAAGATTAGTATTAATTCGCAATAACACGAAATTCATACAATAACTAATGCTGTTTTCTCTGATCTGGCGATCTATCATTAAACTCACAATCTATCATTATCCGCAATTCTCATTATCTGGGTACATGCCGTGAGGATCAACACTGTTCTCCTTAGATTTTATTAGGTTATTTCTGACCTAGACTGACCATTGTAGATGTGATAAAACTCAAATATACAGGTATAAGGTTACCCTGGCCTCAATCACCCAAATATCAGAAATATGTCTTCATTTTCAAGAGGCTGATTTATGCAATAGCTGCATGTGTGCATGTGTGACATGTTTCCAGATGTGGGTTAGTTTGGAGTGGTTGTTGTAGATGCTGCACACCCACCCCCCCACCCCCATCAAAGAAAATGAATAAATACATTTTTATCAACTTTTTATTAGTTTCTTTAATTTCTTTAAAACTTCCACAAAGGATGTTGTAGGTCTTGGTTGGTTATATTACTTTTGCTCCACCCAAAACAATATGTTTTACTTTATTTTTTAAAATTTAAACTGTTACTTAAAATAAATAGATTTTTCATAGGGATGGGAACGGATACCTAAATCACTATTTGGATAACCGTATCCGGTATCCGGATAATATCCGAATAACCGTATCATTTTATCGACCACAGAAAATTTTGCTGATTTAATATTTTAAATTTAAAAAGCACAAACGTTACACTATATCGCGATCGTTTGAGTCCTCGACCAACCTACCGGGTATATCACGGAAACAAAATATAAGTGAAAATTCGGACCCAACGACTTAACTTTTTAAGTCAATAACAAGTTGAAAAAAATTTAGCTACCGCGAAAAAGTACAAGAAAAGGTTCAATAAAATTGGAGTTTTTTTTCAAGTGGACGCTTGCAAGCGCATACATAATATTCTGTGTAACAAATTTATCGATAAATCACATGTATCGAGTTAAATTACATGTAAAAGTTATGGTAATAGTTAATTGCATCATCTAATATTTTTGAATATCGGCGACTAATGTTAAATGATTTTTTTCCTTTCAAGTCTTTAATGCAGTCATGTCAAAATAACAAACTGTCAAGATTATATTCGCTCAAAATTCTGTTGCAATAAATTGTCAATAATCTGAGGTTTGTTCTCGTTAACGAAAATAATCAAGTTGTTGCAACTTGACAGGTGTCATTTAACACGCTCTGTTCAAGGTACACCAATCAACAAAACAAAAGATCACGGTCTGGAATACAGATCTTCCGGTCTCCCAATTTACCACTATACAAACAATTAACACCTCTTTGTCAACCCTGTTGAGACATCCTGGTCGAGTTACGCCTGGGGAAAACCATGTCAGTATCGAGATTAGTGCAAGCAGTGTAGTGTGGTTTAGAAAGATTTACCAGTTATATTTTACAAACCTTGAACAAAATATTGAAACTAAATTCATACGAATTTGAGGGTTTTCGGATACGAGAAATATACCCATTTTCACTGAGGTGATGTTGCATTACAAGGAATATTTTATCACAGAATTATGTTAAAAGAATTGTTAAATGTATATTTAAAAAAATAAATATTGATTGTAGATTTTGAACATTAACAAAGTTATTTTAAAACTAACCTGTATAGATCCATGTTAAAACAACAAGTTGAGATAAAACTGCAAGCTTGACCATTCTGAGATGTTTATATGTGGCTTGCAGTTGAACAAGTGAACTAGAAGGAGGGTGTATAGAGTTGAAACATATATTGGAAGATTATCTAGATCAATCATACTGTGAGACAAAAGTGACAGTTTGTTTTTCTTAGATGGCAGTTTGTTTTTCCGAAAGTGACAGTTAAAGCGAAAGGTACAGACAGTTAAAATTACATTGTGTAATTACATGCACTTTTTATGTGCAACTGTACTTATAGCAGTTTGTCTAGCTATCTTACACTAGGAAAGGTTTCATTAGGCCCATCTGATAGTTAAATCACATAGGTTTAGAAACACCATAAAAGCAGTAAAATTATATTTTCACCGTCACTGTTTACAAATCATCAGTTACCATAACATTTCAAATAACAAATTTTACTAGTGTTTAAAACTTTAGTTTTCAGAAGACACGTTTGACAGAGATCAGAGTATGAACTTAAATAAAATAATTTTAAATATATTGAAATCAAATTTCTTAAAAAAGGTTCCAGGCTAGCAAAAACACATAAACTAAGAAATTAAAATTGAATGATCAACAAGGGCCAGAGATCATAAAACTGAGTTTGACAAGTCGCAAATCTCAAGTATCTGATTGGCTGAAATCGCTATCTGATTAAAATCATCTCCTGAAAACCGCTACGCTATCGGGATCTGACGACGAGTAACTAAAACATGCTTTTATCACTTACCCTTTGAACCAATCAGATTGTCGGCTACAATATCTCAAAAGTGAAAGTAATCATAGTATTTTAAACCATGGTAAGTGTTGACAGCCTGTGTAAGACATAATTAACTGAAGATATATGTGTTTATGTAATACTGCATTGATTTCTAAAGTATTGACATCTTTTGCGAGTGTTATAAATCATGCTTCCTGTGTTGACAACTTCTAAAAATATTAATCGGGTGAAAACTGCTATAACTTTTGCATGGTATCTGCGGGCCATCGTCAGATCTGACATTTTTTTAGATCTGACTTTAGTGAGATTGCTGAAAGTGGGAATTTTTGTAATTTCAGTCATCATGTGCTTGGTATTTGAGACTGGTGTTTAGTTTTAGTTTTATGATTTTGGGCCCAGTTCTGAATCTGACATTTTTTTAATCAATAACCAGAAATACTGTAATGTTTGGACCTTCTTTTCTCCATATAAGATCCAGATCATCTGTGCCTTCTAATCAGGATTTAAACTGTTTGTTATTTCTGACCAAAATGTGACCAGTGCCAGCTGATCTGGATCTACACTGGTTGCACATGCATAAAAACGCATATTTATGGAGGAAAGGGTTAACTGACAACTTCATATTTCATGGTTTTTGGGTGACGTCACGTCACCCAATGCTACAGTATATGTGAATTTCTCGATGGTACCTCGCTCTCTATCTACTTCGTGCTAATGAACGCGGTACCAAATGTGAAATCCGATCATTTTACCTCCAGAGAGTTCACTGAGTTTATGAGACGGTAGACGGCGCAGCTCGATTGTCCTGAAATCTGAACACACATTTTTGTGGAATGTTTGTGATAAAATTTCCAGATTAAGGTTTCAGAACAGTATGGATTATCTTGGAAAAATAACGTACATTTATCTCTCTAATTGTTTAAGTTTTGGGAATAGCAGCTTTCTCACAGATAAGAACTCACAAGTGGTGAACTGTATCATGTCATTATAAACTTGCTTAATTGCTTTTGCTATCTTGTATACCTTAGAGCTCTTGAGAAAATTATCATTTTATGAATGAAATTTTTGCAGAGGACATCGACATTAGACATACTTCAGTATTCTTAAAAAATATTTTATTTGATTTTGAATTTGTTTTAAAAGGTAAAATCAAACTGAAGAAAAGAAGCGATTGTAGTATCTAGCTGTTAAACATAAGTCCCTGTGGTTGTTGTTGTTGTTTGACCCTCCCGCCTCTGACCGAGGACATTATGATGTGGTTCGTGAAGTCCCTGTGGTTTATCATCATTGTATTATAAACTCTCTCTCATATCTGTTGTATGAATCATTTTGATAGTAGAGTTGGCTATAGCAGCATAGTAATAAAGCTTATATATATAGTAGAGTTGGCTATAGCAGCATAGTAATAAAGCTTATATATACAAACACTGGTAGTTGTTAGAACATTACATCTGGTGCATCCAAAAGTTAACATGTGAGTCATACAAAGGTTTGTCTGATATCTCATGGGATCTTTCGGTTATTTATTGTTAGTGTGGGGGTGTCCTGGGGTAATTAGTAACACCCTAAATTCAATACATGTATCGTTTAATCGGCAAAATATCAAATACAAAACCTGCTTAAACTATACAGTGGTGTTTATCAATCGGTAAGTGGTTGTACTTTGTTTATTTTATAAAAATTTTAACATGCGCTGAAATAACCATGTAATTTGGAGAAAAATTTGTCCGTTTCCCCGTCCAATCAAAACGTAATGTACGCAACGTGATTGAAGAATATTCCTTCGAAAGTTTCTTACTTTACAATATCTTGACAAATTTCAGTTAAAATAGATAATAATTTTCATAAAATTTATCGATTATTACAAATCTTGCGCATATTTATCGTATAAAATGTTCAAATTAATTCGTACTCGAAATTTTCGCCCCAACTCAGTCTTGGATACAGTAGACTCCGGCAAATCGAATACACAAATTGTCAGCTAAAAATATTCTATTGCCCGGAGTACCCGATTGGCCGGTAATCGTATTCATCATGAAATCTGCATATATTTGTTGATAAGGGAGGTCAGGTTGATCGTGTTCTGGATAAAAATGCATTATTTTATATGTTTATTTATTGATTAACCGACCCTTCTGTCATGTTCTGCTACAAAATCGAAGTTTCAAATTATATTATGCTACCGCGACATTTACAACGTGAATGTGAAATAAGTATTAAAACACTAACCAATGCGAACATATTCCATAATAAATAACATCACAATTTTATCTCAAGTATCATATTTCAGTATTATTGCATCATCAACCAATTTAACCCAGCTAAAAATGTGAAATGTCACGTACACAGTTTTGTAGATCAAACGATTTCCAAGCGGAGCCGACAAAAAACCACAGCCTTGATACGAGCCGACAATTTCCTTTGAAGTTGCATTTCATTGACGGTTGGTATCAATGTTTACCTTCATACTGACTGTCAATCAAATTCAGTCTCCGTATGAAATTAACATGGAAGGCGGATCAAAGAAATGTACAAAAATCTATGAGTGTTTTTTAAACATGATTGAGAAATTACCTTTTGTTTGTTTCTGAATTGTGCGGATTAATTTATGCGATAATTAAAAAGAGACAATGGAATTTAAACGTGGATTATTGTAAGTACATGTACCAATAACGTCTCGATAACGGATAGTCCTAGGCTGCTGTGTATTTGTAACAGATTTTAACGCCTGATTGAATAAGCTGTTTAAAAGAGGTGACAGGTTACAGTTTGTTTGCCCGGAGGCTTCACTGTCCCTGTTCATCGCTGTCAAAATATTTAATTGGATTTATCAGCTGACAATAGACAAATAATAAGGGTGTCATAAGCTTTGATACGGACGATAAACAGTACATCCGGTGTCATTTCCTGTAAACAGGCGATGAAAATATTCGATTTCAATCAGTTTTGGCCAAAAAATTGCAAATTTTCTATTCGATTTGGCGATATTTTCTCTTATCCGATACCCGTATGGCCGATAAAATTTACATTGCTTATATAGGAAATGGTTTTGTGTTCGAAAATCGTACCCCATTTGCCGATATATTCTTATAGCCGATACCCAATTTCGTGGAGTCTACTGTATTAGCATCCACCCGAATGCCCGCGGTAGATAAAAACTTGATAAAGCAGAAGCCGGACACACAAACTTTTGCTCTGCCATCCAAACTCCTCAAATACACAAAATCTGTAGATGATGTGACATTATGACAATCACTCTAAAACGTCACCCATCAGTACTTTCAGTGCTTTGATTAATTTTAGTATAAATCTCCCCCACAAAACCCATGATAATTAGTACTCTAGAAATTCACATTAGACTGAAATGTATACTACTCAAAATTTGATAAGGATCACTTAAAAGATTGTGTTTATTGCTTTCATAAGGTTGAAATGATAAATATTTGCTGTGATTCTGAAAATTTGTTTATTTGACATCAGCTTTGTGCCAAAAAAGGTATGAATCAACAAACTGTTGAAGTGGAACAGCGGTTGAAACTTGGTAGATGCAATAATTCGGGATAAAACGGAAAGCCATCCCTATCAAATTTTGAGTAGTATATGATAATTTAACTCCATAGTTTTAATTTTAATTAAAAAAATAATTTTAATTTTTCTAATAATTTTACTCCATAGTATGTGATTGTTAACCAAAGGTGATCATTGTAGATCCAGATCAGTCGGCACATCTGTGCTGTGTCTGATCAGGATCCCCAGTGTTGGCTTTCTGATTAATTAGAATATTTCTGAACAAGAAGACTCTGAGAACAGTGCATCTGCAGATCAGACAGCATAGATGTGGAGGCTGATCTGGATCTACACTGTTCGCACATGCTGTAAAACCTGCATAATAATATGGAGTAAAGGGTTAATCTTGGACTGGAAAGTTTTCATATTCAGCTGAAAGAATCACATATTTTATATCCAGTAGTTGATGAGTATAAGGAAAGTTAAGAGAATGCCAAATGTCCTACACAAACACCAGCACAGGACACAATCTAAAACATGTTTTCAAAAAACATTCTCATTATCCAGTTGCCGAGATTTCCAAACAATCCCTCATCTCCTGTTTGCATGTTGTGTTGCTGTATCCACTGTAAAGATCTCTGCTGAATGTAGCTCTCTAGGGTGTCTCTGCCTGGTGGTTTCACACCCATGGATCGAGCCAGGCTCACCATGTGTGGCTGATACTCGAGGATTTGTTGGACTGTAGTGGGAGGGCTCCCATGTGCTGTGGCAACAGTAATCATTCCTCGGGTCGGAGAGGCCAGTGGATGAACAATTTGTTTGACAGCACTATCAAGTAAGGCGTAATCAACCAGAGACATTCCTGCTACACTGCTCATTTTACATGTTGCTGAAAAAAGACAAAAAACTTATTCACTTCTGTGATAAGTAAGGGAATGCATCTGCTGTAATAAAATAACATTATTCGATTGTTACAGGAATCCAGCACTAAGATCACCTTTCTCCAGTTTCCCGTTCCAGCTTTCTTGATTCTCAGGACTTTATAGCAAAACCTTCCTTTCATATCCTTTCTAAGCCCAGCCCTTTAACCCAAAAAGAGAAAAGGCCCACCTGTCTTAACAATGTCTGCCATAGATGCCAATCACTACATCAATGATTGTAATGTGCTGATTGTAATGTGCTGGTCTAAAGATTTTAAAACTGATATTGGAACTAAGATTATAAACCAGTCTCAAATCTCAAGCATCTGAGTGGCTGACCAGTTGCCATTTCAGCCAATCAGATGCTTGAGATTTGAGACTGGTTTATAATCTTAGTTTTAAAACATTCGGCACTGATTTGACACCTTACTACATACTCATCATACTCATCACTGCTTGAGACTTTTATGATGTATGAATACTTTTCTGCTAATTGATTGCATCCATCATACATACACTGTAATGAAAACTGACTGAGAATACACAGGCTTTGTAAGGTAGCCAAAATCTGTTGGTCAGGGTCATATAGAACAAGAGTAATGCCCCTTTTTTCTGACACTGTATATGTTTAATTGAACATCCTTTAGATCTGTTCATGGGTGTAATGAAACATCTGTAAAAACAGGAAAACAGTTTAGGGGCAACAGACATACTTCTGTCTGTCGATCACAAATCTTGTTGGGAGCATCACTTTGCAATTTTAACCAAACTTTACACAATTGTTCACTATGCTAATTGCCTTTTCAATAAGTTTCAGCTGATGGTAAAAAGGTTACTGGCTTTACATTGTTATTGAGTTAGGTGTAGTTAGTTAGTTTTCAAATTGAAGAAGTATTTCAATCTCGTCAAAAATCAAATTTCTTATGGTAAGAGTACCTGAACATTACCTTCTCCATACTGTACATGTTTTTACTGCTGCAATTTATTTTTATGCCCCCGCCATGAAATGGCGACCGGCATTAAGAGTTGCTCCTGTCCGTCCGTCCGTCCCTCCATCTGATATTCTCGTGAACGCAACTCCTCCTACACTACTAGTTTTAATAGGAGTATATCTCGTGAACGCAACTCCTCCTACACTACTGGTGGGAATTTAATGAAACTTGACCACAATGCTTGGCTTGATATGTTGTTGTGCATAAAGGTGGGGTTTCGCTCTTACATGTTCCGTTCAGAAGTTATGGCCCTTTGATACTTCCATTTACATTAGTTTTAATAGGAGTATATCTCGTGAACGCAACTCCTCCTACACTACTGGTGGGAATTCAATGAAACTTGACCACAATGCTAAGCCTGATATCTTGTTGTGCATGAAGGTGGGGTTTCGCTCTTACATGTTACGTTCAGAAGTTATGGCCCTTTGATACTTCCATTTACATTAGTTTTAATAGGAGTATATCTCATGAACGCAACTCCTCCTACACCTCTGCTGGGAATGATGAAACTTTACCGCAATGCTTGGCCTGATATGTTGTTGTGCATAAAGGTGGGGTTTTGTTCTTACATGTTCCGTTCAGAAGTTATGGCCCTTTGATACTTCCATTTACATTAGTTTTAATAGGAATATATCTTGTTTCTTACATTTTGTGTTAAGCAAAATATGCATTTTGCCCATAACTTTAAAACTACTTGAGATACTGCCTTGAAACTTGAAATATATTTTCACCATCAAAATCTACATAATAACCAACAAGACCCATAACCCTGCTTCCAATATTTTTCAAATTATGCCCCTTTTTCACTTACATTTTGTGTTAAGAAAAATATACACTTTGCCCTTAACTTTGTTTGGAATGGAGGGATTTCAAAATAACTTGGCACAAATATTCACCATAACAAGGCAGTGTGTCGTGACAATACCCATGCCTGTAGGTCCAAGATCAAGGTCACTGTTACTAAAAATAAAATTTTCTTGCAAAATCTTGTCCGCTCTGTAACTTTGTTATTTCTTATTGGATTTTTGAATAACTTGGTATAATTGTTCACCATATCAAGACGGTATGTCACGTACATGCCCAAGCCTTTAGGTGGAAGGTCAAGGTCACTGTTACTAAAAATAGAATTTTCTTGTCCGGGCTGTTACTTTGTTATGAATGGAGGGATTTCAAAATAACTTGGCGCAAATGTTAACCATGACAGGGCGATGTGTCGCGTACCATGCCCATGCCTGTCAGTCAAAGGTCAAGGTCACTGTTACTAAAAATAGAATTCTCTTGTCCAGGCTGTTACTTTGTTATGAATGGAGGGATTTCAAAATAACTTTGCACAAATGTTCACTATGACAAGGCAGTGTGTCCGCACAATACCCAAGCCTGAAGGTCCAAGGTCAAGGTCACTTTTACTAAAAATAGAATTTTCTTGTCTGGGCTGTAACTTCATTATAAATTGAGGGATTTCAAAATAACTTGACACAAGTGTTAACCATGACAGGGCGGTGTATTGCGTACCATGCCCATGCCTGTAGGTCAAGGTCACTGTTACTAAAAATAAAATTCTCTTGTTGGGGCTGTAACTTTGTTAGGAATAGATTGATTTCAAAATAACTTGACACAAATGTTCATCATGACAAGATGGTGTGTCCCGTACCATGCCCATGCCTGTAGGTCCAAGGTCAAGGTCACTGTTACTAAAATAGAATTTTCTTGTCAGGGTTGTAACTACGTTAGGAATAGAGTAATTTCAAAATAACTTGGCAGAAATGTTCACCATGACAAGGTGGTGAGTCGTGTACCATGTCCATGCCTGTAGGTCCAAGGTTAAGGTCACTGTTACTAAAAATAGAATTTCCTTGTCCGGGCTATAACTGTTTTGAATGGAGGGTTTTCAAAATAACTTGGCACAAATGTTCACCATGACAAGGTGGTGTGTTGCGTACAATACCCATGCCTGTAAGTCCAAGGTCAAGGTCACAGTTACTAAAACTTGAATTTACTTGTTCGGGCTATAACTTCTTTATGAAGGAAGGGATTTCAAAATAACTTGGCTCAAATGTTCACTATGACATTGCATTGCATTACCACCAACTTCTTCACAGACATTTCCGTAATGAGAAGACAGCAGTGCCACAAATACAAATAATTTACTTGATCATCAAGTTTATGCATATTCTTATAATTACTCGAACATCACTGTCTTTGAAATGCTATTATTCCCATCATTGCACTTTAGTATCTGAAAACGATGCATAGCGGGGGCATCCATGTCCTATAGACACATTTCTAGTTTGAGTTATTTTCACATGAGACTTGAAGGATAGCATTTTTTAACTTTTCGTGTTCTGAATCTAGTAGAAAATGGGCATGGTAGTTTAAGAAAAAGGGTATTGTAGACTTCCCGAAAGTTGAAAAAAAGTTTCAGACATTTGGTCAGACAAGATGTGAAAATATGTCTGACCGAAACATGTTAAAAAGGCATTAGCACAATAGCAGTTTTAAATTATTTTAGACAATTAAACAGAAATATGTTACCTATTACAAGCAATATTCCGATTAATTGAATAACTAAGAAACATTTGCTATAAACCATTAATCCCATTGTCAATAATACTAAATAGTTACTTTATTTGTATTGAATAGTTGCTGTCTGGTACAAAATTTACATTAAGCTTTTCTGATAAAAACAAGATATTAACATTTGTAAGTGGTGAATGATACATGGCAAAGGCCTTATTAAGTTGAGTGAAACCATGTTTTGCCTTGTGTTTTATGTCAAAAGAAATGGACAAAACAATCCTTCCATGTTTGACAGTAAAAGGTTTGTTTTCTAAGCACAAAAAATGTTCTTATCTTTGCCTTCTGGTCAGGAACTGCTATCTGCTTTTGATTCATTAGATCATATCTGACCAAGAAGCAGACAGTGTAGATCCAGATCAGATGTCACATACGTGGCAGCTGATCTGGATCTACACTAGTTGCACACAATAAAACCGGTAAATATGAACGGTGAAAGAGGTCAGTTAATTATTGTCTTTTGTTGGAGTTGTTAAGTTAATTGAATGAATGTAAACAATGACATGCTTATGGGAGGTAGATGTATTACAGTAAATACAATGTACTGCTATCCATGATATATGACTAAAAGAAACGGTACTAAAGTAAATTGAGATATTTCTTTCGTGAAGAGAGCTGATTGTCCAAGGTTGAGACACTATTCTCCAATACAAAATAAATTTTTCAAAGTATTTTTTCCTAAAGGTGGAATATGCTGTTTAATCGGCTTTCAAGAATTTTATTTAAATTCTTACATGCAGGTAACTGATCATATTTTCAATAATATCAATAAATACCTTGTCAGAATACAGTAAAAACTGTATAAAGCAGCCACTGAAGGGAGTGACGAAAAGTGGCTGCTTAAGACAGGTGGCTGTTAAAGACAGGTAAAAATTAGAACAAAATGTCAGTTTCTGACATATTCAATCTTGCTGTTCAAGACAGGTGGTTGCAAATCACAGGTGGCTGCTAAGGCAGGTTTCACTGTATTTGGATTTATCTTAGTCTGGGGATACAGATCTTTGAAAATGGCCTGTATTTTTGGACCTGATGTAATGAAATACAGTCCACACTCGTTGTGTCAAACTCGCTTAAGTCGAAACATCGGTTATCTCGAATTAATTTCTCGGTCCCGTCAAAATTTGTTCTTTTTACATATAATATTACGCCGTTTAAGTCGAATTCGACTTAAACAATGTTTTGATAAGTCGAACTAAATTTTAAACCCGCCGGCTTAATTATCCTATGTAAAGACATCGGATAAGTCGAAGTGCGAAAATCGACGCGGTCGAACAATGCGCGCGGTATCATCAAAGTGATAGCTTGTCAGGTGGGCAAACTGTCATGATAATTTAATAATCAATAATGATTTTGTGTTTTGTAAAATGTTCACTCAATTAATGCATTTAGATATTTTAATGGCAATTAAAGACAAACAGCGATTAATTGCGATAATGATGTGACCATCGTGCCCTTAAAATATGCGAGAATCCCTTTACGAAAATACATGCAAAAATGACTGATCCAAATGAAGTCAATACTCCTCAACAAAAAAAAGGCACAAAAAGAACGCTCAAAGAGAAGATTATGAAACAAGGTATGCGGCAATCATGTAGGTCGAGCGCGAGAACATTGATTATTTAATTTTTTTGATGACGATGATACTTAGCCTATGTACATGTACATGTAATAAATAAAATCAATTTCATAATATGTTTCATTGTTTTGTTTTGATATATACAAACAATGTTTGGTTTAAATATTATCAGAATGCATCGAGATGTTATGTTGGTATTTGACATACACACGCATATTCATGATAGATAAAAAGCATTACGGTATACTATACGTTCATAGGCGTCAATTCGGATGTGTCGAACTTCGGATAACTCGAATTAAAATCGACGGTCCCGGCGAGTTCGACACAACGAGTGTGGACTGTACTCAAAACTTGAAAAAATGGCCTATTTCACCTTAACACGATTTTACCGATACATTCAGCTTTCTTTAGGTTTTCCAATATTTTTTTCTGTGGCCTTAAAGAAGTTAAAGACAACAGTTAAGAAACAGGCTGCAAAAAACCTCTTAACATTCTCTTGACATTTTCAGGTGATTTTTATAACGGAGTATATGTCCTCTGGATCGCTGAAACAGTTCTTGAAGAAAACAAAGAAGAACAACAAGACATTCCAGTTAAAGGTAATTGTCTGTTACTTCTTCAGACACCAGCTCAATATTTTATAAAAAAGAGTCAAAGCTGTTCACCTACCTTTCCGGGTCAAAATAAACATCGACAGAACTGTCACCGGACGTTTGCAGAACAATTTTCTCGCTTCACCAGCGGTGAAGGTTGTGCCAGATTCCCCCCCCCCCCCCCCCCCCAATCTTTGAACATGATGATCAACAAACCTGCACAGAAAGATTCAGCTTTACCTCTGAAAAGATTTAAATTGATTTTTAATCTAGCTTGCCTGCATTGGTTAGATGTGAGGGGTGAAAATACATGTTCAACAAGATATCTTGCATGTTGGTTTTTTGCTTTTCATCTGATTATCATCTGGGCCCAATAATATAAAAGGAATGGACACCAGACTCAAATCTCAAAGCTTCTGATTGGCCGAATTTGAGACTGGTCTCAATCTTGGTTTTCTAATCTTGGGCCCAAGTTGTGTTGATAATGCTTATTACAAGTTTAAACTTCCAATCATTTTGCTGATAATTTAAAGATATATGCCAAAGGGGGAAGAAAATTTAAGAAAAAAATCCCTTTTAGGTACTTTCCTATCGGACAGTTTTTGCATATATTAAGCAAAATAAGGTTTTAAATTATTGCATGTGCAAACAGTGTATATCCAGATCAGCTGGAACAACCATACCCTCTGATCAGGATCTACAGAGCTTGCTTATTTGTTCAGAAATACTGTGGTATCATTTTATTTATCAATGGCTTAAATTTCGCGTATTTCGCGCTTGGACCAGTTCGCGTATTTAAAACCTAAGCTAAAATTTAACCAAAAAGTTCCACATGCGTATCCAAAACGTGCTATGTCCAGATGGACCTACACTTTATATATAGTTGCCCGTATCGCAATTTGATATAAATTAGAAGTATCGAATAATTTTATTAATAAAGAAAATAAAATTAGTTATAACTGTTGAATTTCTTTTGGAATATGTTTAATGTTACTTCAAAACTTGAACGACAATTTAGTCCACGCATTTAGGTCTGGTCACATTTTACCACACAGTATCGTTGTCATCTCATTTTTAATTTATCAACACTTTTTTTGAGTAGCTGTTTTGCAATTAATTGACACTTAATACCATAAAACGGGTATGAAATTTAACATGCCAATTATGATATGAATGGTCCAGATAGATGGATCAAACGGGTCCCGTGTCAATTAGCCGCGCTGAATAAACAGCGGTTCAATAATTGACTAACAAAGGAGGTGGTAATTGACAGGGGGCCAACTGACACATGATTAGCTCGCGTGTTCAAATAAACAATAGGTATTGATAACTGGCTGGTAAAATATCGATAATAATTTTTTTTTGAAATATTGGAGTTGCCCGAATTTGCGTCCCCGCGAAACAGACTTTTTGGCGATTGCACGAAATTTCGTGCCAGCAAAATTAAATGACACCACAGTAAGCTAATGAATAATGGATAACAGCATATATGTAAAGGATTAATGAAATATTATGATATTGTCATTCAAATCTCAAGCATCTGATTAGTGTTGACTGGTTGCCATTTAAGCCTTTCAGATGTTTGAGATTTGTGACTGGTCTTAGTTTTATGATTTTGGGTCCAGCACAGATAAAACAAGACAGCTTAAAACACAACTTGTGCATAATGATTGGAGTGGAAATGCTACGGAAATGGAATCAGAGTGAAATAATTGCCATTCACCAGATTTTCAGTACTATATTTCTTACACCCATACAAACCCAATGCATTTTAACCCTTTCATCCATAGATACTTCTTAATTTCGTAGGCGAACAGTTTTGATCCTGATCAGTCAGCACATCGGTGCCATCTGATTGGGATCTAAACTGTTCGCTTTTTTATACATTAGGTTATTTCTGACCAAAATGCAACCAGTGCAGATCCTGATCAGATGGCACGAATGTGCTGGCTGATCTGGATCTACACTGGTGGCACATGGGTAAAAATGCATATATATATGGAGAAAAGGGTTTAAACAATGTACATGTATGATTTCTTCTCAGTTTCTTACAACTCATTTTGGCTTGTTTGACTTGTGGAATTGATGATTTCACACAAACTGCTGAAACTTCATATCAAAGGACTTTCACTTTTTATTTCAGGCTTGGAAAAGATGGAGCACCCAGATTCTATCTGCCTTAAGGTAAAGTTTTTTTGCATATAAAATGGTTGAACTCACTATAAAAAAATAAATATAAACATTTAGTTCTTGTGCTCCAAGGGTGGTCTTTAATAGGTAAATATTGCATTAAGGATCTAATTTTTGCAAAGATAATTGCAAAGCCTATGACAAAATGGCCTGTGATACTAGCCTAGACCCAGATCAGCCTGCCTATCCTTGCACTCTTGTCATGGCCTATATTATTCAGTGAGAGAAGCATTCTTGATGATTTTAGTAAACAGTTTATAATGTTTTCAACCATGTATGTTTGCAATTAGATCTCTGCCTACATTTATCAGCAAGTCAATCAGTAAGACCCATTTTGTCACTGTGCATCACAACTTTTGAAGTTCTTTTTCTATGTCAAAAGATTTTCTAGTTTTTGTTATCCTTTATTATTTGACATAAGAGAACATACTTCTCGTTTTAACAGTTTTGATTTTAAACCAGACATTTAAAAGATTTTCCAGCATCAGTCTTATTAATGTTTAATAATAATGTGGCAACACTAATATATATATTTCAGTTACTTACATTCATGTAACCCTCCTGTGATGCATGGTAACCTGACCTGTGATATATTTCAGTTACTTACATTCATGTAACCCTCCTGTGATACATGGTAACCTGACCTGTGATATATTTCAGTTACTTACATTCATGTTACCCTCCTGTGATACATGGTAACCTGACCTGTGATATATTTCAGTTACTTACATTCATGTAACCCTCCTGTGATACATGGTAACCTGACCTGTGATACAATCTTCATACAACATAATGGACTCATCAAAATCGGATCAGGTAAAACATCTTAATGTTTGCTTTGAAGAGGACAGGCCCCAAGATTATAAAACTGAGAATGGAAACCTGTCTCAAAACTCAAGCATTTGGTTTGCCTAAATGGACCCTTCCCCTTTTGTTAACCAAATCAGTGCATGTAGTATGTCAATCTTTACAAGGTCTGGCTAAGACTGTCACTATGGTCAGTTCTAAAAATATATTTGTTTTGATAGCCTTTCGATTGACCTTTCCTATATCTAGATATACATATCTATATAAACTATAGATTTAAATGATTTTTCACTTTTGGATCATCTGCAGCTGAAGCCTCCACCCCAATTGCTAAATCTGTGTCAGGTGTTGTTCTTTTAGATTATGTGATATTTACTATACTAACTCATAAGTATGCAAGTCTGTTTGATCATCCTAATTGTGTAGTGGTGATCTTTTCTTCAGGTAAAGTCTCAGTGTGATGCTACAAGGCCAGAAATTTAAACTGATATTTGTGAAATTTCTTTGCATTTTGTTCTAACTTTTATTTCATGTATCCAAGAATCAGGTGAGCGATATATTGCCAATTGGTCCTCTTGTTATGTTAAATTCTTTTTATGTACAGGTTCTGGCACAATAAAGTTGTTTCCTTTATGTTGTTCAGAACTAATGTGTGATTTAAGTTGCTGTTTAAATACCATGATGTCATTAACCAGGTTTTTTTGAAAACCCTGGTTATAAGATTGGGGCATCTTGTTGGACGGGTGATTGGGTGGTTAGGCATCAACATTTCATTATGTTTTTTGTTGAAGTTCACTTTTTCTCAGTACATCTAAGATCGGGCTTTAGAACTTAACATAGTTAACATAGACATCATAATTGCAATTACGATGACAAGTTTTATGACTCTTGGGTATATTTTGTAATAGTTATGCCCCCTTTTCACTTTAAATATAAGAAAACCTGGTTTTGTGGCATTGCTGTGCCTTTTTGTTTTAAATTTGTGTCATCACAAACTAATGTCACATTTATATTTAAATAATTACCAAATTCTACAGGAAGCTTGGATAAACACTTGTGTTACATATCACAAGGTTGTTCCTAACAAACTAAGGCAAATATCTTCTTATTTTTATATTTTATTTTATTTTTATATTTTTGTGTCGCCCTTTCGAAGAAATGGCGATACATAGGGATCGCTTTGTCCGTCCGTCGGTCTGTCCATCTGTCCGTCACGAAAACTTAACGTTGGCTATAACTTTGCCATTTCTTAATATTTCTTCATTTAACTTTCAAATAGAGTTCTTTCACATTGTTACCTCCCCTTAGCGCTCTCGAAAATTGAAGAGCATATTTAGTCGATAAATGCACGCGAGGGGGCATCGTTTACTATTGTTAATATGACTAAGTGATTATAAAATTAAGAACATGTTGATTAATCATTTCAAATTTATAAATAAGTAAGTTCAGTCAAACAACGAAGAATAAAAAAAAACGTTATGATCATTTACAAGCACATCAAGAAAGTTTATGCGCATTTTAAACATTGTTTATCGCGGTATTTTCAGGACGCGAGTATCCAACGGATTTGTTTGGGTTTTTTATGAAAATACACATGTGAATTGTGTTTACTAAAAATAAATCTGTATAATTGACAATTCAGACGAACATTATCGAACATTTTACCGTTTTACGGCATTTTTTGTAACGCCATAATTTATAGTGGAATGAGACATAATTATATTCTTATATAGCTCGACGGCGACTAGGTTGATATGTGTTTTGCGTGTTTTGCTTTTGAGAAAAAATATAACATATTTACATAATAGGATGATTCCAGCTACAACCCGAGAAATCGTTAAATTGATTGAACCAAACGAATATTGCCGGACGGCAGGCCAACCAAAACTATTAAAAAAAAATCCAGAGTGTTTTTTTTTTTAATAAAAACTATTTTGATGTTGAAGTTCGTAATTGTTGTCGCTGAAGGTTTTGAAATATAATATTTTCATTTCTGTTTAAAATCAAAATGACCATGGACCAAAACAAATGAACAGGACTGCGATATTCAGGTCTGAGTTTAGTTTTATGACACTTAGCTGTTGTGTACATGTGTGCCCGAGGCATCGTGTCACTATCACGTAATCTCTCAATAAATTTGGAGCCGTGACCAAGACCAAGTTTCTTAAAATTAATTAATATAATTGTAAAACCCATTCTAAATTCAGTTAAATTTATGTTTCATTAATAATCCTTTTCAATATTTTTAAATCCTGAGATTTTGCCTGAAAATCCTTAGATCCGGAGAAGAACCTTATGGTCCAGAGATTTCAGATAAAATCCTGAGATTTTGGAGGTCTGCGGACATTTTATCTTCTTTCTACATCATTCACATGGGTGAAAGTTTTCAGGTGTATGCCTGAAATTCAGGTTTTTGTACACCTAAAAATGGTTGTTTTTCTTTATTTTCTCTATATAAATTGACAAAATTTTAGGATTTCAGGTTTTTCAGAATTCCAAACTTGCAACCTTGCATTCAACACGTAGATATTCATGAAATGCGACTTAAACTAATGTCTTTTGACTATGGCTGATGATTTTATAAAAAAAAGATGTTTATAATAACATGAATAAGACGTAAACTACTACATGATCTGCCATTTCAACGCTACAAATTATAGTTATAGAAATATGGGATTGAACTCGTGAAAATATTTAGGTATTCGAAAAGTTAACGCTTGAAGTGACAATAACAGTAAAGTTCAATTTGATGATTTGAGATAATTAATTTTAAGTCTCCTCAGATGTCAGATATCAAACAAGTTTTCACATCTCAATATGTCACCATCGTTTTCTGGGCAGAATTGGAATGGGAATATTGTGTCAAATATATAGGGACAATTAACAGTAACACGGTCGTGTTCAAAGTATGATTTCTAGTTATTAAACATAAAAATAATTTTAATCCAGGACTGATAAAAGAAATATACGAATGATTACAATAAATTTTAGTTTTAAACATAAGTTGGAAGGAAGTAAAATAGTAAACAAAATAATAACGCTTAACGGGCGTTGAATACAACGGCGATACATTGTTGAATTCATCCGTTTTCTCTTCCAATTTAGGGAGATCAAGTTACATAAAATATACTTTTGAAGAAAATGCATTTTGTCAGAAAAACACGAGACGCTTATATATGTGTCTGTGGCAAATAGACAGTAACATGCAATCCACATTGTCTTTGTTTTTATATAAGACTTCCTGATTCAAATTTGCAACCACGTCTTTGATTGTTTAACGTTTTTCACAGTCAAATCTTGCCGACCAGACTTTTTAAAGCCTGCAATATTCCGAAATTCGTAAAACTTGAATTTATTGTGCCTCATCACAATTATTATTATAATTTATCATAAGCTTTAAGACGACACCGTGATCATGTCCGTTCATTCTGTTAGCAATGACACTGTGAAATGCCCCCTCACGCGTCGGTTTAGGAAAAAACCAATATTTTCGTACCTAAACGTGGAGTACGACGCATGCGCACAACAATGTGAAAGAACTCTATTATATTGCTTATGACAACATGCTCATGATGATGCCAAATTCTTTAGGTCAAGGTCACATTTGATGGAGTTAGGCCCCTTTTTATACTTAGATTTTCACAGGAAAACTTAACGTTGGCTATAACTTTTCCATTTCTCAATATTTCTTCATGAAACTTTCAAATTATACTGTGGTATCATTTAATTTCGCTGGCTCGAAATTTCGTGCAATCGCCGAAAAAGACTGTTTCGCGCGGACGTAAATTCGCGCAAATCCAATTTTTCAAAAAAAAAATATTATCGATATTTTACCGACCCGTTATCAATACCTATTGTTTATTTGAACACGCGAGCTAATCATGTGTCAGTTGGCCCCCTGTTAATTACCACTTCCTTTGTTAGTCAATTATCGGACCCCTGTTTATTCGGCGCGGCTAATTGACACGGGACCCGTTTGATCCATCTATCTGGACCATTAATATATCATAATTGGCATGTTAAATTTCGTACCCGTTTTATGGTCTAAAGTGTCAATTAATTGCGAAACAGTTACTTTAAAAAAGTGTTGATAAATTAAAAATGAGATGACAACGATACTGTGTGGTAAAACGTGACCAGACCTAAATGCGCGGACTAAATTGTCGTTCAAGTTTTTAAGTACAGATTAAACATATTCCAAAAGAAATTCGACTGTTATAACTAATTTTATTTTCTTTATTAACAAAATTATTCGATACTTCTAATTTATATCAAATTGCGATACGGGCAACTATTTATAAAGTGTAGGTCCAGGGCTTTATTTCATCATTTTGGGAATATGACCCATACCCCTGGAATTGGGAAATTTATCGTCGTTTTGCCAGAAATTAGTAATTTTTTTAGCATCATTGGGGAATAACAAGTGTTACTGTTATCTGCTGTTTTTTTAATCATTGCCATCCATATTTAATATTGTCAATAATTCCTGGCTTAAAGAGCAAAAGATGCAGTGCTGATGCTGTTGTTTTTCATCAGAAATGTTTCTTTTGATTCAATTGGGAATTTTTCTTCTCAAATTGGGAAAAAAGTATATGTTTTGCCATTGGGAACATGACCGAATAAGGGCTATAAAATCAACTGAAAAAAGCCCTGAGGTCCATTCGGACATAGCACGTTTCGGATATGTATGTGGAACTTTTTGGTTAAATTTTAGCTTAGGTTTTAAATTCGCGCACTGGCCCGAGCACGAAATACTCGAAAATTAAGCCATTGGTAAATAAAATGATACCACAGTATTGCTTATGACAACATGCTCATGATGATGCAAAATTCTTTAGCTCAAGGTCACATTTGATGGAGTTAGGCCCCTTTTTGTACTTAGATTTTGACACGAAAACTTAATGTTGGCTATAACTTTGCCATTTCTCTATATTTCTTCATGAAACTTTTAAATTATATTGCTTATGACGACACGCTCATTTGATGCCAAATTCTTTAGGTCAAGGTCACATTTGATGGAGTTAGGCCCCTTTTTGAACTTGGATTTTAACACAAAAACTTAATGTTGGCAATAACTTTGTCTTTTCTCAATATCTCCTATTGAAACTTTCAAATTATATTGCTTATGACAACATGCTCATGATGATGCTGAATTCTTTAGGTTAACGTCGCATTTGATGGAGTTACACCCCTTTTTGTAATTGGATTTTTACATGATATCTTAACGTTGGCCATAACTTTGCGATTTCTCAATATTTCTTCATGAAACTTTCTAATTATATTGCTCATGACAACACACTCATGATGATGACAAGTTATTTTGGTCAGGATAGAGTTAGGCCCCTTTTTGTATTTGCATTTTTCTTCCGACATTGCACCCTAGGGCGACACAAGTGTTCAACTGAACACCCATCTAGTATATTTTCAAATGGGATTTTCAATATCCCTAGCAAAATTAATTTAAGATGGTAAATGTTTAGTTTTAATGTAGAGCTTAATGTGCAGGCTGATCAGGATCAGCTCCAGTTGCCCAGTACGATGTAAGCCATATAATCTGAAGACTTAATAAATTGGTGACGAGTCTTTAGATATTAGTTTAATTAAATGTTTTCTGTATTTTCAGTTGCTCCGGATGCCATGCATCATGTCAAGACATATCGAGATGATCTGAAAAACATGCATTGTGTGGCTCCAGAATATGGAATGCGTAAGTTGTCAAATTATTAAACAGACACTATACGAGAGACATTTATTGACTAAGGTTAATATGTGTTGTCTACGATAGCAGGTAGACAAACAGAGGTCATATTAGGTTGTCGTCAGTGACTGCATTTTCTTGAAATAAAATTGTAAACAAATGCACATGATGAGCTGTTTATTTGTTTACAATGCATCTGTCAGCTTCAGAGCATTTCATTGTTGATGACCTGGTGCCACAGTTTGGACAATTGCCATCACGGTTAAAGATAACCATTGTTATTGTTTGAGTGGATGTTAATGAGGGATACTGCCGTCAGTCAAATATAACAGGTGCTTGTAAGATCAGCTGCTTGTAAAGATGAGACTACTTACGTTGAACCTAATGTTGAGATAAACGAGATATCTTAAAAAAAAATATAAATGGCGTTTATTGAAAATATTTTTATATATAAGAAAGAAAGAAAATATAGAGCGGCGAAGCAGACACAGTTTAGTAATTTGATTTTACTTGTTGTAGCTGTTGATGAACCATCCCTGCCTTCTTAGTATGGCCTAGGGATTAAGCAACCGAATCTTGGAAACCCCATAAATTCATTGAAAGTGTCTGTCGAAAAAAAGTGTTGAAGCTGTTGCAACAATTTCATCTGTTCATAATACGTCAATTCAAGAAGCAATGTCTTACTTTAAGTCTTAATCTACATTTATTAAGTTTCAGTAAAATACCTCTTGTAGAGTTAGAACTCAAGATGAATAAATAAATGTCCTTAAAATATAATAAATATAAATAATAATAAGTTATTAAAAGAGCAAATTTTTTACGTTAATTAACTTTAAAAAAAACGTGTCCCTCCCCAGGGGCCTCCGCTTGTGAAGCGAGTGTGATAACCACTACACCAATGGCTATTTGTGTTTCTGAACATGAAATTACCAATCAGTGTTAAAGGAACTCGAAAGGAGCCAGTAAGAACTAGAAATATCTGCAGTTCTCTGTCATTTTATACTGTGTATTGTACGCAAGTGTTTACCTGACACCCATGAATATTCCATAATTATGAAATCGTATTTAAGCCATCAATTAACATATTTATACTGTAAATATGTTTTTCTTCGATACAATTATTGCTTTAAAAACGAAAATCATGCCGAAACATGTAAGTGCCAGGTAAATACTTAATGCACATACATGCAGGTGGTGACAGAATTGAAAAGGTCAGACCCCCAGTGGCAATTTGTTTTGCCACTGACCTTTCCAAGGAGTTAACCCCAAGGGTTCTATGTCTTTAATTATTTGTGACATCTTATTTGAATTGAAATACTTATAACAACATGCTCTCTTTTCCTCTCTTCTTTAATGCTGCGTGGGGAGGCTGTTTTTTGTGAGTGTGGCAATTCCTGATACGCATATTTCACTTTTTTATTATTGCAGCTGGACCAGTCACCACTGCTGTGGACATCTACTCATTTGGCATGTGTGCCTTAGAGGTAGACTGATTTAAAAAATATTTCGATTAAGAATGATAAATATGTCCATATCAGTACCAACTTAAAAAATCAGTGAAAATAAATAAAAGATAACCTACTTTCCCCTTTACATTTAATTGTCAAGAAAACTTCACTGGAAGAAGTACAATATGATATTCAAACCTATATTGATCTATCATTTTGTTTCTATTGTAAAAAATGTTATACCTTCTACTTATACTCCTATTGGCAACTCAGACTAAAATTGAAATGCAAAGAAGTATATTAAAAGAAAAAATAAATTTATTGAGCACTTTGAGGGGTTGGTAAATAAAATTGGTCCAGAATGAAGCTGATTCACTGCCAGGTATTGAAACTGATGAATATGTTCGCTCATCAGACATTTCAGATATAAGGTTTTATTGTACATTGACTGATTATATCTGTATATACTATATCTTATTATTTTAGATGGCGGCTCTGGGTATCCAAGGTAACGGAGAAAGTGGTACGGTTATCACTGCAGAGGCCATTGAGAAAACTCTCCAGTCTATAGAGAATCCATTACAGAGAGTAAGTTAATTATCATTTTTACTGCAGGATCTAAATTCTAAATCTTTTTACTCAATGAATAAAACTTTTAAGGTATGGGCATACAGCGTAGGTTCAGAAGCACCATCTGGTCAGGATTTAGACTGCTGTTAGATTCATTAGGATATTTCTGAATAAGACGCAAACAGTGCAACTCCAGATCAGATGGCATGGATCTGGATCTGTACTGGTTGCACATACGATAAACCTATATCAACAGAGTAAAGGGTTTATTTGTAATTTACTTTAAAATTACTTATAATAGTACATTGTGACATTGATAACAGTGACTTACTGTGTATTTTACCCTTACTCAATAACAACATTGACATTTCTGTCATTTGGTTGACATGTCAGCTTGTGTTTAGCTTCAGTAGCATATTTTAGTTCATGGTTTCTTGACTAGGTTTGTTGTGACTAGACAAAATGGCCAATCTCTTAAGCACCTTGCCTAGCAATCATAGGTTTTTGGTTCAAACCACAACCCTTGCCAGAATTTTTGAAATGTTTAAATAATGCTTCTTACCACACAAGTACTGGTTCTCTTTAAGGAAGAAGGCTATCTGCATTGGTACTTTACACTGGGCACATTTAAGAACCAGTTGGGTCTCTCTATCTACATTGTTTGGAAATCTGACAAAATTTAGCTTAGGGCTAAAAGAGCTAAATCCCAGTAGATTTATCAATTTCAGCCAGTCAAATGCTTGAGATTTGAGACTGGTCTCCAAACTCAGTTTTGTAAACTTCAGAATTGGTCTACAGTTGTTGCCCATAGGAAATTTCTAGGGACATGTTTATTTAATATTTTAGGACTTTCTTGAGAAGTGTTTAGAGAAAGATCCAGAAAGACGGCCAACAGCACGAGATCTGCTCTTCCACTCCGTCTTGTTTGAAGTACATTCATTGACACTTCTTGCTGCACATGCTATAGTCAATAATTGTAAGTATATCAGAATAGTGACAGTCTTGGCCACTAACCATTAAGGCTTAATCATGTAGTGATTATACCGGCACTCAGTGCAACCACCATTTAATTAACTAAACCATTACATTGGTTTTTATTACAGTACTGTGGTATCATTTAATTTTGTTGGCACGAAATTTCGCGCAATCGCCGGAAAAAGACAGTTTCGCGCGGACGTAAATTCGCGCAAAATCAATTTTCAAAAAAAAAAAAAATTAACCATAATCATTATTATAATCTATATTTGACCGATCTGTTATTGTCACCCTTTGTTTATTTGAACATTCGAGCTAACCATGTGTCAGTTGGCCCCTGTCAACTACCACTTCCTTTGTTAGTCAATTATCGGACCGCTTTTTATTCGGCGCCGCTAATTGACACGGGACCCATATGATCCATCTATCTGGACCATTCATAACATAATTGGATTGTTAAATTGCATACCCGTTTTATGTTCACAAGTGTCAATAAATCGTAAAACAATTACTTAAAAGGGTTTATTAGTTTAAAAAAGTTTTTAAGTGTCAAAATAAAAAAATGAACTGAATGAGATGACAACGATGCTGTTCGGTAAAACGTGACTTATTCTGACCTAAATGCACGGACTTAATTGTCGTTACAGTTTTAAAGTAACATTAAAAATATTCCAAAAGAAACTTGACAGTAATAACTCATTTTATTTCCTTTATGAATATAATTATTCAATACCTCAAATTTATATAAAATAGCGATACGGGCAACTAAGAGCAAAGTGTAGGTAAATTCAGACATTACCACGTTCCAGATACGTATGTGGAACTGTATGGTTAAAATTTAGCTTAGGGTTTAAATTCGCGCACTGGCCCGAGCGCGAAATATGCGAAAATTAAGCCATCGCTAAATAAAATGATACCACAGTATGTAGACACATCACATCTCTTATAAAAGGTTTGATCTTTGGAAATGCTATTTCTTTTTATGCACCCCGCCATGTAAAGGGCATATAGTGTTCACCCTGTCCGTGTGTGTGTCAGTGTGTGTGTGTGTGTATGTTCAAATATCGTGTCCGCTCTGTAACTTTGTTGTTTCTTACTGGATTTTAAAATAACTTGGTATAAATGTTCACCATATCAAGACGGTGTGTCGCGTACCATACCTACCGTAGGTCCAAGGTCAAGTTCACTGCTACTAAAAATAGAATTTTCTTGTCCTGGCTGTAACTTTGTTATGAATGGAGTGATTTCAAAATAACTTGGCACAAATGTTTACCATGACAAGGCGGTGTGTCACTTACAATACCCATGCCTGTAGATGAAAGGTCAAGGTCACTGTAACGAAAAATAGAATTTTCTTGTCAGGGCTATAACTTCTTTATGAATAAAGGGATTTCAAAAAAAACTTGGCACAAATGTTCACCATGACAAGGCGGTGTGTCGCGTACAATAACCCTGCCTGTAGGTCCAAGGTCAAGGTCACTGTAACTAAAACTAGAATTGTCTTGTTCAGGCTATAACTTTGTTATGAATGGAGGGATTTCAAAATTACCTGGCACAAATGTTCACCATGACAAGATGGTGCGTTGTGTACAATAGCAATGCCTTTAGGTCCAAGGTCAAGGTCACTGTTACTAAAAATAGAATTTTCTTGTTCTAGCTATAACTTCATTATGGAGGGATTCCAAAATAACTTGGCCCAAATGTTTACCATGACAAGGCGGTGTTTCTCGTACATTACCCATCCCTGTAGGTCCAAGGTCAAGGTCATTGTTACTAAAATTAGAATTTTCTTGTTCGGGCTATAACTTGGTTACGAATAGAGGGATTTCAAAATAACTTGGCACAAATCTTCACCATGACAAGGCGGTGTGTCGCGTACAATACCCATGCCTGTAGTTCCTTAAAAAGTACATCATTCTTGTTACTAGTGAACAAAAATATTGGTATGCTAAAAATACCAGTACCCCTTCTTTTAAAAGTTGTCTTGATAGTGGGATGGTCTTATTATTGGGGATTCTACATTTTTAATAGCTTACCTTACCCCTAGTTTTTTAAACACTTGCCTTAAAATGAAAATCATAACTTAATGCTTACAAATGTAATTGTTTTGAAAGAGAAATAAAAGCTTTGCAAAATACAAACATGTATATATGTTTGTTTAAAATACTGCATTACCACCAACTTCTTCACTGACATTTCCGTTATGAGCAGACAACAGTGCAGCAATTACAAATAATTTACTTGATCTTCAAATTTATGCATATTCTTATAATTACTCACACAGCACTGTCTTTGAAATGCTATTATTCCCATCATTGCACTTTAGTGTCTGATAACGATGCATAGCGGGGGCATCCGTGTCCTATGGACACATTTCTAGTATTTTCTGTGACAGTGTATGAACATATTTGAATATTTGCATTATGTTTTGCAAAAGTACATTTAAGGTACAGGCCATGGTCGAGATAATAATAGCCGAGTGTAGGCATGAAGCCACTGAACTGTTGACCGAAATCCATTTGATGTTCCCAAGATGTTAACAACATTTTATTGTGTGCCCTACGATTAACCTATAGCTTACAAATGTGTTTTCATTGACCAGGAGTACACCTATACTGAAGATAAGTAAGGACAGTGTGTGACAATTTCGTACACTGACATCAATAAATCATTTTGAAGTTCCGGTATTTGGGTACAGGTGTACCAAGTTACATGGGTGCATTTTCTATGAATGTTTCTTTACAGGTTGTTCAAAAACTTAACTGGATTCCCTACAGAAAGATAATTAAAAACAAAACAAGTTTAAAAAAAAGGAATTTTAAGGCAGAGCTTAGGACACTAATTATTTTAGTAGCGTAACAAATCAGATTTGACAGTGTTTAATTTTTATTTGTTTAAAAAGGAATCTATCAAACAACTGTTCAAGTATAGTGAATTTTCTTCCATTAAAGGCTATTAAAAACTTCCAGTATTGCCTTTTCAAAATATACTGTAAACAGGAAGAGATTAGACTGTGTACTGTACACAGCCTTTCTGTAAACCTATTCTGACACTCATTTCACAAATAAACCTTTGAAATTTTAGAGATTTTTAACTTCAATAAAGATAAGAAAATAAGGAAATTTCGCCCCTAAAAAGATTTTTTCAATATATACTCTTTGAGAAATATGGTTTTCACATTTAAACAAAAAAAAAAAAAAAAAGAAGAATAAATTAATTTTAAACAGATAGATCAACCTATTACTTGCCGCCATTGACCGATTCCGTATTATATAAACTAAGAAGTATTCATTTCGATCATGGATCATAAATGATTTATTTCAAAATGTCATTTATTTTTAGCTCACCTGTCACCTAGTGACAAGGTGAGCTTTTGTGATAGCAATTTGTCCGGCGTCTGGCGTCCGTCCGTCGTCCGTCCGTAAACTTTTACTTTAAACGACATCTCCTTTTAAACCCCTGGGCCAAAGTTGATGAAACTTGCCACAGATGTTCCTTGCATGAAGCTCTTCCAAATTTGTTCAAAGAAATCAATGTCATGCAGAACTCTGGTTGCCATGGCAACCTAAAGGAAAAACTTTAAAAATCTTCTTCTCTGAAACCACAAGGCCTAGAGCTTAGATATTTGGCATTTAGCACCCTCTAGTGGAACTCTACAAAGATTGTTCAAATATTTCCCTGGGGTCAAAATTGGCCCCGCCCCAGGGGTCACTTCATTTTACATAGACTTATATAGGAAAAACTTTAAAAATCTTCTTGTCTGAAACCACAAGGCCTAGAGCTTAGATATTTGGCATTTTCCACCCTCTAGTGGAACTCTACAAAGATTGTTCAAATTATTTCCATGGGGTCAAAATTGGCCCCGCCCCAGGGGTCACTTCATTTTACATAGACTTGTATAGGAAAAATTTTAAAAATCTTCGTGTCTGAAACCACAAGGCCTAGAGCTTAGATATTTGGCATTTAGCACCCTCTAGTGGAACTCTACAAAGATCGTTCAAATTATTTCCCTGGGGTCAAAATTGGCCCCGCCCCAGGGGTCACTTCATTTTACATAGACTTATATAGGAAAAACTTTAAAAATCTTGTCTGAAACCACAAGGCCTAGAGCTTAGATATTTGGCATTTAGCACCCTCTAGTGGAACTCTACAAAGATTGTTCAAATTATTTCCCTGGGGTCAAAATTGGCCCCGCCCCAGGGGTCACTTCATTTTACATAGACTTATATAGGAAAAACTTTAAAAATCTTGTCTAAAACTACAAGGCCTAGAGCTTAGATATTTGGCATTTAGCACCCTCTAGTGGAACTCTACAAAGATTGTTCAAATTATTTCCCTGGGGTCAAAATGGGCCCCGCCCCAGGGGTCACTTCATTTTACATAGACTTATAAAGGAAATCTTTAAAAATCTTCTTCTCACAAACCACAATGCGTACAGCTTAGATATTTGGTAAGTAGCATTGTCTAATGGATGTCTACTAAATTTGTTCACATTATGTCCCCTTGGCCAAAATCCGCCACGCCCTAGGGTTTTCTTGGTTTACATATAGTTATATAGGAAAAACATGAAAATCATTTTTCTCCAAAACTAATAGGACTAGATCTTAGATATTTGGTGCTGTGTATTGTGTAGAGAACCTTTATCAACTTTGTTTAAAAGTTGGCCCTGGGGTCAAAATTGTCCCCGCCCCTGGGGCCCTTAATATGTGAAAAAGGCAAACTTTAAAAATCTTTCTACTGGAAACCTCAATGCCTAAAGCTTAGATATTTGGTATGTAGCATTGTCTAGTGGATATCTACCAAGTCTGTTCAAATTATGTCCCCTTGGCCAAAATTGGCCATGCCCCAGGGTTCTCTTAGTTTACATTGATTTTTATAGGAAAACATGAAAATCATTTTTCTCCGAAACTAATAGGACTAGACCTTAGATATTTGGTGTTGAGTATTATGAAGAGACCTTTACCAACATTGTTTAAATGTTGGCCCTGGGGTCAATTTTGGCCCCGTCATGGGGGCCCTTAATATGTAAAAAAGGCAATTTTTAAAAATCTTCCTACTGGAAACCTCATGCCTTAAGCTTAGATATTTGATATGTAGCATTGTCTAGTGGATATCTACCAAGTTTGTTCAAATTATGTCCCCTGGGCCAAAATTGGCCATGCCCTAGGGTTCTCTTAGTTTACATTGATTTATATTGGAAAACATATATAATCATTTTTCTCTGAAACTAATGCGACTATCCTTAGATATTTCGTGTTGAGTATTGTGAAGAGACCCTTTACCAGCATTATTTAAATGTTGGCTCTGGGGTAAAACTGAGAGTACTTTTGTACTCAGGTGAGCGATTTAGGGCCACCATGGCCCTCTTGTTTGGATATCTTACGAATAAAGACTTCTTCTTCATACGTCATATAGTATGCAGCTATGTAAACATTTCCCTCCAAAATTTCAATTGCTCATAACATTTTCATTATTCTGGATATAGTATAACTCTATGCTCAAGGTTATAAAACTGAGCATGGAAACAAGTCTAAAATCTCAAGCATCTGATTGGCTGAAATGGCGACTGGTTGCTATTTCAGCCAATCAGATGCTTGAGATTTGAGACTGGTTTCTAATCTAAGTTTTATAACCTTCAACCCTAGTCTAATGGTAACATGACATTTCAGCTCAGCTGATGGAGACAGTAGCAGAGAACACTCACATGCTCAAGGTGGAGCCGAAGAAAGTCATTGCCGAAATCAAGTATTCTGGTGATCCGGAAGTCACACAATACAAGTTGGTTATTTTTCTATCTTAGGAATTCTAGCTTTTAGACCTGAGCCTAGTAATGGGAAAATAGGTATTTGGGAATAGCTTCAGTATTTTAAATGTTTTTTTTTTAGAAAGAAACAGCTTTCTTCTGTCATTTCCTTAAAAATAATAGTTGACATCATTACGCATTATGTGTAAAATATCAATTTATCAAAATACATAATAAATAATGTTGTATGCTCATCCTGATGATGTCATTTCAAGGAAGGACTTCCTAAATACATCTTTTTGTGTCACCCTGCAGATGAAAAGGTGATACATAGGGATCGCTTTGTATGTCCTTCGGTCTGTCCGTCACAAAAATTATATTGCTTTTGACAACATGGTCATTTGTACTTGAATTTTCACACAAAAACCTAACGTTGGCTATAACTTTGCCATTTCTTAATATTCTTCATCAAACTTTCAAATTATGTTGATTATGACAACATGGTCATGATGCCAATGTTTATTTGGATCAAGGCCACATTCCATGGACTTGTGCTTTTTGTATGCTTGGATTTTGACACGAAAACATAACATTGGCTATAACTTTGTCATTTCTTAATATTTCTTCATCAAACATTTAAATTATGTTGCTTATGACAACACAGTCATGATGTCAAAAATATTTTAGATCAAGGTCACATTTGATTCAGTTATGTCCCTTTTCATACTTGGATTTTTTATTTGACAAAGATTAAGTGTTCAACAGAACACCCATCGAGTCCTATGGCAGGCTCATATGTTCATGTATATAATAGGTACTCCAGTAAAACAGTGGTCTACACTTTACCATCTGAATTAATATACAATAAAAAACAAAAACACACTATTTAATATTTTACTAGCAATAGGCATCTTTCCTTTTCTTTACTAATATACTCATAACCTACATGACTATGATAGACTCTATTCTGTAACCAGCAGAACTAGAGAGGTGAGCTTGCATTTCTTTTGAACTACTGTGGTATCATTTTATTTCACAACGCTTCTATTTTATGCTACATCATGCCAGTGCCAAAACTCAAATTTAAAGCTCACAGAAATTGAACATAGTGATATTTGTATTACAGTTATCATTTGCAGAAATTTATGCCCCAAGAAAAATAGAATTTGCAGTTTGTGGGCAAAATGTCACAACAACAGATTTAGATGGTATCACAGTATGGTTGTTTCCTTTCTCGGCTTAATTTTATCTACAGTAAAACTTCGAAAACTCGAACATCGAAAACTCGAGCACTTGGGAAAACTCATAGTAGTTTTGCTAGGCACGGCAGTTTTCGTATATATTCCATATAAAAACACCATTGAAAACTTGAACTTTGAAACCTTGAAATCTCGAGGACTGGTGTCGGTCCCTTGTAACATATTTCTTCTTTGTTTACATTGGAAAACTCAAGTAATAAACGAGCGATTAATTTTTGCACCTCTTGGGAGTACTTGGTAAACGGTGACGTGTAGTTTAAACACGTTGCGACAGGTTATATTGCCAGTTAATTGTCAATTGCCAGCATCTATCGTGTTTTAATTGATCCGATTAAAAAAACAGGTTCTGATGAAAGAAAATAATTTTATGATCACTCGGTAGGCGGCTACATTAAGACAATAATTATGAGAATTTAATTAGGATTAATTTTATCTCAAATAAAAGAATATGAAAGGAGGCAATATGTATCTTTGTATTTTGACGGGACCAAGTAATTTTAACATGTGTATGAAAAATAACGACTCACCGTTTGTAAAGCATAATAGTTCTAGGACAATTTCAACAAGAAATGTTTAAAAAGCCGTTTTCTTGAGAAAAAAAAATAGGGCCTACATCAAAAATCTTTTAAAACAGAAATAACAGTTTAACAAAATACATTGTCAAATTATTCATTTAAAATTTAGATGATATTCCGATAACATAGTCAACAACAAGGTCACAAACATATGTTTTTACTTTTTTACTCTAAAAAATCGGAACTCATAAAGATAAACCTCAAAAACTCGAGAACCATGGAAAACTCGAACATTTTAAAATCCCTCTGAGTATTCGAGTTTTCGAAGTTATACTGTAATTAAACAGTATCCCCCTAGATTGAATGTGCCCTCTTTGCTGAACATGACTTTTTTGGCTTTTCACCGATAAAGGGGAGAGAACAGCTAATTGGAGTAGTATGGACTTGGCAATGTTTGTTGTATCTGCTTTCAGGTATTCTCAAGTACAGAGTTTAGAGCTAGAAAAGTTTCTGGAGGATGTCAGGTAACATTGTGGAACTTTTCTAACCAATTTCTTTAAACATTAAGGTAATTCATACTTGCTCATAATACAGTTTTACTTATGATGAGCTGTGAAAATAAAATTATCATTTTTTTAACAATTTTCAAAAATACTGTTATTTTATTGTTATAAACAGATGCGTATTGATAATTACAGAAGACAATTGTTGAAAAAAGTGAATTTTGTTACAAAAGTAATAAAATGTGGTACCTGCTATGTTGTCTAATCTTGGTGTCAAAATAAAGCACTTTCCACTCAAATAATTTCCAAAATAATTAATTACAATATCCAGTTCAATGTTCCCTCTAGGGTCAACCAGTTTTATTTTTTCAAAATAACTTAAAAATATTGCTCTTATAAATCAAAATCCAAACACATCATCCTTTGTCCCACGAGGTCTCTCACCCATGCAAAAAGCATGCAAATCATGCCCACTTGTTTTTACCCATAGAACAGTTTAATCTCTACATGTATAACAATGTAAATCTTGTGTGATGGTATTTGTGCAGTGTTTTGAAATTCATTATAGTCAATGTTTAAAAAGTTATTTTGAAAAAATAACACTGGTTGGCCCTAGAGGGAACATTGAACTGGATATTGTAATTAATTATTTTGGATTTATTTAAGTGGAAAATGCTTTATTTTGACACCTGGATTAGACAACATAGCAGGTACCACATTTTATTACTTTTCTAACAAAATTCATTTTTTTCAACAATTGTCTCCTGTTATTATTAATATTCATCTGTTTGTAACAATAAAATAACAGTTTGCTTGGAAATTGTTGAAAAAAATGATCATTTAATTTTCAGAGCTCATCATTAGTAAAACTGTACTATGTGGAAGTATGAATTACCTTAAATGTGCTGATGTTGTAAGTAAGGTGAACCTTCTGCAGTGATAAACCTAAGATTCCTAAGTAACCTAATCAGTCTTAAAGCCAACAGTGTAGATCGTGATGAGCCAGCATTGATCTGCTTGCTGAATGTTGCTGGAATTAACCCTTTCCTGTACAGACACATCTTTATTGCTAGGGCGAACAGTTTAGATCCAGATCAGCCGGCACATCCGTGCCGTCTGATCAGGATCTAAACTGTTCGCTTTTTGATTCATTAGGTTATTTATGACCGAAATGCGACCAGTGCAGATCCTGATCAGACGGCACGGATGTGCCGGCTGATCTGGATCTACACTGGTCGCACATGCGTAAAAATGCGTATCTATACAGGAATGGGTTAAGAGTGTTTTATGTAGGTTGCTGGAATAGGAAGGATTCACAGGTAGCCAATATGCTAAAAATAGATTCCCTAATAAGAACTGACCTTAGCAACCGTTGTTAGCGGTACAAATTTTGTATCACTTGCATGCAGTTTACTATGGATTTGCATGTGTTTACGTATGGATCTGCAACCAAATTCTTCTAAAAAATACTTTGGTAGGACAAAAAATTGTTGCTATGGTGTTTGTAAAAGTGACTCGAGGTATGCAGACAAAGATGACATGAAAGATGTATTTTTATACCCTTTCCAAAACCAAAAACAAATGAACAGAAGTGCAAAAAGTGGATAAGTGCTTGTGGTCGGGAGTATTATACTATTGACAAAGTGAAAAATTGGACATATATATGCAGTAAACATCAATGGAAATAATAATGTCATTCTCTCCCCCAGCTTCAATGCATGCCCTGCATCTGAAAAACAAAGACAGCAACACTGAACAATATATTTAATTACTACACTTAATTAAGTATTATCTCAATAACTGGTATCAATAGCTACATAAATAACCAGGGATCTTCATTTTACAATATTGAACACATAAATATAATGATAAGATCAGCCATGATACAATCATACAGATATGAAACTGCATCTGTATCTGACTACCTCTAGCTCAAGATTATGTAAATGTATGCTTACACTGCTTGATATGAAAATTCTATTTAGTATTATAATTTATTATTCTATAACATAACAAATGCATTTCAATGATTTTGTTTCAAATATTATTTAAAGAATCAAACAAAAAAATACAATGTCTCAAAACAGTCATGTTTCTCAACTGTAAACAAAGGAAAAATAAAGTGGATGTTGCTTCTCTGTCAATTAATTCTTGCCTTTTTCCTGACAAATTTAAACCTCGACACTGTAACCAACGTTTTAATTCAACATTTGAATGCTCAGCAATGTCAGATGAGCGAAACTTAGCTCCAGGTACATCATTTTCTGTTAAATTTACAGCAAATATCTTATCACAAGTAGCCATTGTTTACAGAGTTGTACCACATGTGTATCACATGGTACAGATAACACTAATTGATGACGTAGTTGTGAATCCTTCCTATTAGGAGTGTCTTGGTAATAACATGTTTGAACCAAGATTGGAACTCTTTTAGTTCTTATTTCCCCTAGGTGGCGATAGTAATTGCTGTGTCAGTTTGTCTTTTAAAATTGGTTTGGTTTCACATCAACAAATTAAGAATGTTTTGACCTAGAGTCACCAAACCTAGGAAGGAGATGATGATCTCTACTATTGGTTTGAGGTAAAAGGATGTTAGTTCAAGGTCAAAGCTCCCTCCTTGTGACACCATTTTAAAGAAAATGTGATACATAGGGACTGCTTTGTCCATCATCAATTGGTCCATTACAGAAACTTACTATTGGCTATATGCCATTTCTTAAAGTCATTGTCTCACCCTACAGTTAATAATTGGTAGCTTTTTATGCCCCCGCCATGAAATGGCGACGGGCATTAAGAGTTGCTCCTGTCCGTCCGTCCTTCCGTCCGTCCGTCCGTCCGTCCGTCCGTCCGTCCGATATTCTCGTGAACGCAACTCCTCCTAAACTACTGGTGGGAATTTAATGAAACTTTACCACAATGCTTGGCTTGATATGTAGTTGTGCATGAAGGTGGGGTTTCGCTCTTACATGTTCCGTTCAGAAGTTATGGCCCTTTGATACTTCCATTTACATTAGTTTTAATAGGAATATATCTTGTGAACGCAACTTCTCCTAAACTACTGGTGGGAATTTAATGAAACTTTACCACAATGCTTGGCTTGATATGTAGTTGTGCATGAAGGTGGGGTTTCGCTCCTACATGTTCCGTTCAGAAGTTATGGCCCTTTGATACTTCCATTTACATTAGTTTTAATAGGAATATATCTCGTGAACGCAACTCCTCCTACATTACTGGTAGGAATTTAATGAAACTTTACCACAATGCTTGGCTTGATATGTAGTTGTGCATGAAGGTTGGGTTTCGCTCCTACATGTTCCGTTCAGAAGTTATGGCCCTTTGATACTTCCATTTACATTAGTTTTAATAGGAATATATCTCGTGAACGCAACTCCTCCTACACTACTGGTGGGAATTTAATGAAACTTTACCACAATGCTTGGCTTGATATGTAGTTGTGCATGAAGGTGGGGTTTTGCTCTTACATGTTCCGTTCAGAAGTTATGGCCCTTTGATACTTCCATTTACATTAGTGTTTATAGGAATATATCTTGTGAACGCAACTCCTCCTACACTACTGGTGGGAATTTAATGAAACTTTACCACAATGCTTGGCCTGATATGTTGTTGTGCATAAAGGTGGGGTTTTGCTCTTACATGTTCTGTTCAAAAGTTATGGCCCTTTGATAATTTCATTTACATTAGTTTTATTCTTATATTTTATGTTAAGCAAAATATGCATTTTGCCCATAAATTTAAAACTACTTGAGATATTGCCTTGAAACTTGAAATATATTTTCACCATCAAAATCTACATCATAACCAACAAGACCCATAACCCTGCTTCCAATATTTTTTCAAATTATGCCCCTTCTTCACTTACATTTTGTGTTAAGCAAAATATACACTTGGCCCTTAACTTTGTTATGAATGAAGGGATTTCAAAATAACTTGGCACAAATGTTCACCAAGACAAGGTGGTGTGTCGCATACAACACCCATGCCTGTAGGTCCAAGGTCAAGGTCACTGTTACTAAAAACAGAAATTTCTTGCAAAATTGTGTCGGCTCTGTAACTTTGTTATTTGTTATTGGATTTTTAAATAACTTGGTTTAATTGATCACCATATTAAGACTGTGTGTCACATACATTCCCAAGCCTGTAGGTCCAAGGTCAAGGTCAATGTTACTAAAAATAGAATTTTCTTCTCCAGGCTGTAACTTTGTTATGAATAGAGGGATTTCAAAATAACTTGGCACAAATGTTCACCATGACAGGGTGGTGTGTCCGCACAAAACCCATGCCTGTAGATCCAAGGTCAAGGTCACTGTTACTAAAAATAGAATATTCTTGTAATAGGAATATATCTCGTGAACACAACTTGTCCTACACTACTGCTGGGAGCTTTATGAAAAACCCATAGCGGGGGCATCCGTGTCCTTTGGACACATTTCTAGTTTGTAGTCTAATCTGGATCTATGATGATCAATTTATAGTCGAAAAAACCTTGAATTTGAATCTAATTAGTGTTGGTTCAGATCATACTGCTGGATCTAAATTGATTGCACATTGCATAAAGCTGAATCCCGGGGAGTTAACAAAATACTTCTTATTTACACTTTACAGAAATGGAATATACCCCCTGACAGCATTTGACCTTCAGCCTCCCCACACACACAAGAGACCCATCACACCGACTGAACAAACTGAGCAGGAAAAGACAGAGACCCCGGAACCTTTAGACGTGGAATCCCGTCGCGTGACAAGCATGCAGTGCCAGATAAGAAAACTCCAAGATACTGCAAATTATCATTTGTCATTGGTATTACGCATGGATGACAAGATGAACCGACAGCTGGAGTGTGACTTTGCTCTAGAAGAAGGTGCAATGACTTTAGCTGAAGAACTTGTGCATTATGGGTTTATCAATGAGGTGAGTTTTGACATGTTGGAAAGTAGCTGCTTTTTAGATGGACTTTTGATTTTGAACCCTTGAGTTGACACATTTAAATCATCTACAATGGTCTTGAACCATCATGATAAATGGGGCGCCTCATGGGAAAATTGTGTTTGGTGATCAGTTTTATACACCCGTCCACATGGTTTCCGCTCTCTAAGTCAAAGAGTTTTCATCCGATCTTTATCAGACTTGGTGAATATGTTGGTGGGCATAATATCTCGACCAAGTTCTATAACCAGCCAAATCCACCCAGGCACTCCTGAATTATGGCCCTTGAATTGTCCAAAATTACTGTTTCCGCTCTCTAAGTCAAAGTAATTTCATCTGGTCTTTATCAAACTTGGTGAATATGTTGGTGGGCATAATATCTCGACCAAGTTCTATAACCAGCCAAATCCCCCAGGCACTTCTGAATTATGGCTCTTGACTTGTCCAAAATTACTGTTTCTGCACTCAGTCAAAGAGTTTTCATCCGGTCTTAATCAAACTTGGTGAATATGTTGGTGGGCATAATATCTCGACCAAGTTCTATAACCAGCCAAATCCCCCCAGGCACTCCTGAATTATGGCCCTTGAATTGTCCAAAATTACTGTTTCCGCTCTCTAAGTCAAAGAGTTTTCATCCGGTCTTTATCAAACTTGGTGAATATGTTGGTGGGCATAATATCTCGACCAAGTTCTATAACCAGCCAAATCCCCCCAGGCACTCCTGAATTATGGCCCTTCAATTGTCCAAAATTACTGTTTCCGCTCTCAGTCAAAGAGTTTTCATCCGGTCTTTATCAAACTTGTTGAATATCTTGTTGGACATAATATTGACCAAGTTCTATAACCAGCCAAATCCCCCCAGGCACTCCTGAATTATGGCCCTTGAATTGTCCAAAATTACTGTTTCCGCTCTCTAAGTCAAAGAGATTTCATACGGTCTTTATCAAACTTGGTGAATATGTTGGTGGGCATAATATCTCGACCAAGTTCTATAACCTGCCGAATCCCCCCAGGCACTCCTGAATTATGGCCCTTGAATTGTTCAAAAACTGAATTAGCGGTATCTGCTCTCCCAGTAGAATAATTTTCATCGGATCGTTACGCAACTTTGATGATCAGCATTTTGACGGGCGTATTTTGTGTCAGTTTGGCACTCTTGTTTACATTTTGTTTTTTACTATATTTAGAAAGAGCTCATAATTATCTATTATTTAATCATAATGACTGGTAATGGGGGATTTTATTATTCATTTTGACTACAGAATCTTATTTTACCACTGAATTCTTAATAAGCAATGCCGCCTGTTCAACTTTATGATGCCATTTCAAGGAATAATGTTGAATTCCTGAAGACAACTTTTCCCACGTCATGCCCCAAATTAGTACATGTATTGTATTCAGTATGTGAAGCCTAAATTTCCATTTAAATACAAATTTTAAAGTAGGCTATACTTTCAGCAATTCTTAAATGTAAACAAGCGAATCTGGTGTATTGTAAATGCAGTCAGAAAATTATACAAACAACAGTGAAGACTCACAAATTGGCTAATAAGTTTACATTGTTAACTTGTTCTGCTTAGAAACATTGAACATTGGTCAAGAAATTCCTGAATAATGGCTGATTTAACACAACTTTTCTACTTGCATATACCAACAGTGATAATTTTTTATGCTTTATTAATGTCTTAGTTTGGAAAGCATTTAAGTTGATATAGTCCTTCAGTATAAGACTAAGAAAATTGTGCCATCTGATCATGATCTAAACTCTTGTCTTTTAGATTCATTACGTTATTTCTGATCAAGATGTGAACCGTGCAGATCCTGATTAGATGACAGATGTACCGGCTGATCATGATCTACACTTATTGCTCACACTATAAAGGTGTAATTGTGAAGAAAAGCATTAAATTAGCAATTCCACTCATATGTAAACCCTGTTTTTGTTTCTTCATTTCAGCAAGACAGAAATATGCTGTCATTTTTCCTGGTGCAGCAACTCCAAGATGCTATGTCATCTAATGAAGTTCAAGGTGAGATGATACCTTCAGTGCCTATAAGTGTCTCCTGAGTAACAGCAGCCAATGAAAAAGAAGCTTACATCTGACCAATCAGCATATGTGATCTTCACCCAGAAGGAAGATTTGATCTGTGGACATGTGTGTGATATATGTCATATGTATAATTATGGTTGATATTAACTGCTAAACAAGTTTATCAGTATTATCATTGCCAAATTTGTTTCATGAAAGTTTGGATAAAATAAGCCTCTGTCTGATTGTATTTATGTTCAAAAACCTTTATAGAAAGGAAACTAATAACTGTAATGTTATTATAAGATATTAGTTTGGCCATTATAATGATTGTTTCAAATTCTGATTGTTTCAAAATTCGTTTTCTTAAAGAGTAATTGTCACGAAAAATATTTTCCATCAATTTTTTCTCAGTATTGGTAAGACGGTGAATAATGGCAAAGCAATACAAAGAGATACATGTATATATATATTTTGGAAGCTCTATTACCTGTATACTTGTACAACCTTCAGAACTTTCCATATAGATCCTATGATATGAGACTTGTTCTTAAGCTGCTAGCTGATTGGTTGAAAATGTATCGAAACTGACCAATCACTAGCTAGATTTTAAGAGTAGCCACCAATCGAACATTATGATCTTTTGTCAATATCTTTGTTATATTTGACAGCATTGTGCTTGTAAATATTATGTTTGTTTCGTGATTTAAGTTTATTTTTCAGCATGCATTCTGTTTGTTTAATATGTAAACCAACTCTTTAAGAATTTAGAATGGATTTCTATACTTCTTGTACTCAGACTTTGTTAGGTATTATTTTCTACAAGTAGCGTAAATATGGGATCATTTAGTTGTATCTTTCACTGTCGATAGAGCAAATAATATGGGTCAAGTTACAGTGATAATCAGTCGACACCTGTACAAATGGTATAGCATGCAGGTAAGACAAGAAAAACCAGTTTTAACCTTTTCCTCCATTTTATGACAATGGCAAACAGTATAGATCTAGATGAGAAGGCATGGATTTGCCAACTGATCTGGATCTACACCTGTGTCACATGTGATTAAATGGAGTGAAGGGTTAACTGGTTTCTTAGTAAACAAGTTGATAAACTAGTACTATTTACAGTTGAAATGCTCCATTTGTGGCATAAAGAGACATTCAAACACAGTTGTTTCCATGCTTTCTTACTAAAGAAAATACCTGTGAACCAGTGAACTATCCCTTACCTCCATGGACACACCTTTATTGCATGGGCAAACAGTGTAGATCCAGATCAGCCGGCACATCCGTTCCGTCTGATCAGGATCTGCACTGTTGGCATTTTTATTTGTTAGGTTATTTCTGACCAAAATGCGACCATTGCAGATTCTGATCAGATGGCACGGATTTGCCGGCTGATCTGGATCTACACTGGTCGCACTTGCATTAAATGGAGTATATGGAGAAATGGTTAAGCATGGCTAAGATACAATGACAAAATATTACCTTTGCAGGTGTGTTTCAAACTAGCCAAACAAGCATTCACTATGAGAATTTAGGAGAACTTGATGTTGTGATAAAAACCCATTAACACATGGTTTGTGGTTCTTTAAGTACAGTAGTAATAGGAAACAATATGTTTAGTTGTTATAGGTTATGTATTATGTAAATATACAAAATGTATATATTATTTTGATTTGAATTATGAGCTCACTTAAGCCAAAGCTTATGTGAGATTGTTGTTACCACTTTCTGTTCGATATTCATGGTTCAAGGGTTGATTGCAAGACTAATGTAACTCCTGTACTGAAGGGCAGTAATGTCAGTGTTGCCTGCAGCTCTCAGATTTTCAAGACTCACCAGCAGCCTTCATTTTGTTTGCAATATGTTTTTCAAACTTGGTAGTGAGGTTTATGGTTAAGACCAGAATGACATGTAGATATATATGATTAACATATTTAATCTGTACCCAAGGTTATAAAACTGAGCATGGAAACCAGTCTCAAATCTCAAGCATCTGATTGGCTGAAATGGCGACCAGTCGCCATTTCAGCCAATCAGATGCTTGAGATTTGAGACTGGTTTCCAATCTCAGCTTTATAACCTTCAGTCCTGGAGACAAGTGCTCACGTTTTTATCTGTAAATGGGCCCATAAACTTGAGTTGTGTGGGGTAGAATGTAAAATGTTTATTTGACTGTACCTGTTGTAGGTGAGCGGTTCGGCACCATAAGGTCTACTTTTTGTTTTTTGTTTTATTTGTGCAATATATTATTTCTATATTTATTTACATTAGAATTGAGTTAGTTGTTAATAGTCATAATACATACTTGGAAGTTACATAACATGTATAACTAAAGGTATTGTGTGAGAGACAGAGAACGCAGATGCTGATAAAGAATGTAAACTTCAGCCTGATAAAGGACTAAGATGTACAAGCCATTCTCTGGAACATGCTCTTTCTATAAAAGCTCATAGGGAAGTTTTTGCAAAATGAAAGAATGTAAAACCTGGTTGAACTTAAGAGTGGTTTAGAATCCCTTTTTGGGCTGGTTTAACCAATTATCTCTTTTGTCCATATATACACCTTTATGGCATGGGCAAACAGTGTAGATCCAGAACAGCCAGCACATCTGTGCCATCTGATCAGGATCTGCACTATTTGTTTCTTGATTTATTATGTTATTTCTGACAAAAAAATCGAACATTGCAGCTTCTGATCAGACAGCACAGATTTGCTGGCTGATCTGGATATACACTGGCCACACATGATAAATGTATATATATATATATGGAGTAAAGGGCTAAGCAAAGCTTATGTTGCATTTGCAACCAAGATAGTTCTAGATCATCTGCAGTCTGATCAGGTTTGCGATTCAACTGATGCCTTATTTGATAAATTCCTGTCAAACATCCCTATGAGTAGTGAATGGACAGTCTCAGGCAGAAGGATGAGACAAGTACATTAGACTGACAGTTGTTCTGCTTTTGTGGTGTTGGTGGCATTTAATTAGACAGTAGGCTTAAGGACTGCAATTCTTCATGGGCATTGAATTTATGTATCAAACAAAATCTGATTGATATTCATACTTAACATGAATAAATAAATATTCTGTTGAATTTGCTTTGCTGTTATTTTGTAGTTAAGTTATCACTTTAAATTAGATTATCACTTGTAGTTAGGTTATCACTTGGTGATGAGAAAGTTACAGATGGTAACCATGATAAAGTTCAGGAACTTTGGGTAGTAACCATGAGGTAGTTCAGAACTTCAAGTGGTAACCACAGTGAAGATAGGTAGTAACCACAAGGATGTTCAGGTGGTAACTATGATGTATAGGTTGTAACCATGAGAAAGGTCAGATGGTAACCATGAGATAGTTCAGGTTGTAACCAGCAGGAAGTTCAGGTGGTAACCACAAGTAAGTTAAGGTGGTAACCACAAGATGGTACAGGTAGAAACTAGTCTCAATAATTCGACGGCAAGCACAGACCCATTATCATACTGACTTTTAATAGATGTCTGTCCTTTACGTCTCGAGCAGTTACGATCAAAACTGTGGTGGAAATCGCACTGCTTTAAATTCCGTTTCTTTCACTGCAACTTGACAATTTCAGCACTGCTAAGTTCATTTGTTGTTATAAAACATAAATAGTCTCTAAAGTATCAATCAAATAAAAAAATATTCCACAAATAACACTTTTAAACTTACTATTGTTTATGCCGTTTACATGTAGATTTTAATGTGCTAACCAATGAAAACGTCCCTTTTATAAATCGATGCACTACACAGTCAGATAAACTTATAGCGGAGAAACATAAAAACTGCTGACATGTGTGGAGGTTTATAAGTTTTTTTCATAATAAACAATTTCTTAAAAAGTATCACATATATTGATTCTAATTGGAATTAGCTTTCCAGGTATGTAATATTTTAAAAGATATATAAGGTTTAAAAAACTATTTGAAGCCGTTACAAGTTGCGACAGGATTCTGGTCGCTGGCATATTGACATAGAAGGAAAATTTTCCGCATTGATTTGAATGCTAACTAGGTTGTGCACGAAGGACGACCATCGCATATATAGAAAAGTCCTTGTTGCGCACAAATTGTTGTGCTAGGTAGAAACCAGCAGGAAGTTCAGATGGTAACCATGAGGTAGTTCAAGCGGTAACAATGAGACAGTTAAGGAAGTAACCAGTATGAAGTTCAGGAGGTATCCATTAGGTAGTTCAGGTGGTAACCATCAGGAAGTTCAGGTTGTAAACATAAGGCAGTTAAAGTGGTAATAAATGAGCTAGTTCAAGAGGTTACTATCAGGAAGTTCAGGTTGTAACCATGTGATAGTTCAGGTGGTAACCATGAGGAAATTCAATTGGTAACCATGAGGAAGTTCAGTTTGTAACCATGAGATAGTTCAGGTGGTAACCATGGGGAAGTTCAGGTGGTAACCCTGAGATTGTTTAAGAGGTAACCATGAGGTACTTGGGTTGTAACCATGAATTTCAGGTGGTAACCCTAAGGAAGTTCAGGTGGTAAGCCTAAGGAAGTTCAGGTGGTAACCATGAAATACTTCAGGTGGTAACCACAAGGAAGTTCAGGTGGTAACAATGAGATACTTCAGGTGGTAACCACAAATAAGTTCAGGTGGTAACCATAAAATACTTCAGGTGGTAACCACAAGGAACTTCAGGTGGTAACCATGAGATAGTTCAGGTGGTAACCACAAGGAACTTCAGGTGGTAACCACAATGAAGTGAAGTAGGGTTTATATCTCGTGTGCCACCAATGTAAATCATGATCTTCGAAATCTGATCTGGATCTACACATGTTGCCTTAGATTTATAAAAAAATTCTGATCAAAAACAAACGCACTCTGGATTGAAACTGATCAAGCATGAAATATATGTTGTATCCATGGGGTAAAGAGTTATATAAACACAAATAATTCAGTTGAGCTAACTATATATTGGGTTTAATTTTACCAGTTTCATGCTCTGAAAATATGGTGATTTCAAACCCTCATATGAACCATATAATATTTGGCCAGCTTGCATTTACATTTTCTTATAAAACGCTGTCAGATCAGATAATTTTGTTCTACTTTTTGGTAGTTTTATATCTTTTGGTTTCAATACGAGTTATCTGTCTTACTTGGAAATACTCTCCACAAATGAGACTGCAGACAGGTAAATAATCGGGTAGTTTGGTATTGATTTCTGGGAATAATCGATGTATTGCTGCTTTCAAGCTTCAGCATGAACCAGAAATAAACCAGCTCAGAAAAGGTCTCAAAGAGACACGTCATTATAGAGAAGGAAGCAGTCGAGATGGCGTACATAAGAAAAGTGGACCATAGTCCGACCAGAACCTTAGTCCGGATTTGAATAAATAACCTGAAGAGGAATTCGCAGTTCTTGGTGTAACTTCGACCGTATAGTATTCAGGTAATTGTCAGTTTTCGTCAGTGACTGCTGATGCAGTTAATATATTTGATACTGCCCGATTCAGATTGTCATCATGCTTATAAACCATGATTGGATTATCATCCAACAGCTGGTGTAAAGAATTAAGTGATAACTTAACCATATGGACCTGGATTTAGCAAAATACATCTCAATGTCATAATGTTGAAAATTTGATATACTACTATATTTCAAAAAGGGTGTGCAGCAGCCATTGATCCAATCGCTATCCTGTAAGAAGACTGGGCCCCATATACCGCTTCACGCCGAGCCTACAAAAGCCAAGCATGACTGTCACACAATTAACAACTCATTGTCCTAAAAAGACGGTCATGTCCTTAAATGCTCTCTGTATGTTCTGATCAGGTCCCTTAAGTGACATTGTCACAATACCTCTAAGCACAGTACTGTCATAAAAGGCCGAGGTGCGGGGAGTGGTAGCCCAACCAGGGCTGGAAATTTAAAATATTTTTAAAAGACACTTGTCCGCGAGTAGTCATTTTACCAAAAATGACTTGTCCGGAAAATTAGATGATCTGTCCTGCAATGAGGTTCACTCGTTTCACACTTAATCAGAAACATTCTGATTTCTAGTACATATGTGAGAGTAATTTATCTATGCTAAAATGCATTGTTGTGCATTAAATTTGCTTGAGTTTTATTCTTTTTTAAAATTATATATTAAATTAAATGATGTTTTGCTAGCAATTTGCGTGCAATTCTGCCCCCACCCACACAAACCATATTTCTCTTTGTGATATGTATGTGAGTTTTTGGCTGGTGATTATGATAGTCAAAATGTGTAAGTTACTTACAAAAATAATAAAAACCTCAGAACAGTTGAGAAAAACATAAAATATCCGAAATTATTGCTGTCCGAAAATGCATACACTTTCACCAGTGGTGATTTCCAGTGAAATTTAGATTGAACATGGACTCCACGGGGGAGGAGGGACGTTTGATGTGCCGCACATGCTGTTGATTAGGCTATCAACTGTTTAGGACTAACAAGCTTTTGACACTGAGTATCTGTTTATTTGTCACTTGTTCAGATATTGATTAATGACTTGTCCAGGACTAGATTTCAGGCAAGCAATCAGTAGCCCGAGTTGGCATTTTGACTAGTTCGGGACGTCGGGCTACTGTATTTTTCAGCCCTGCCAACTAATTGTGTGCAAAAAGGCTTTTCTATATATATGTAGTAGCATCCCTTTGCAAACAAGCCAGTTAGCATTCAAAAGAATGCAAAAGTTTTTCTTCTATGCCAGCAACCAACAAGAATCTGTGCTGCCAACTTTGGGTGCTTTAAATACATGTTGTTTTATTAAACCCAATTAATGTATATCTTAAAAAACAATACATACCTGAAAAGCCCATTCAAATAGTATCAATATATGTGATACATAATGTGCCAGCTGATCTGGATCTACACTTCACTCATGGGATACACTGTACAGCACTTTTTTTAGGGGTGTTTGGGAAAAAGGACCCTGTCTGAATTGGGAATTTTTTATGTGGTATACACCGGTTTTTTTTTATATTCGGTTACCTACATAAATTCATGTAATGTAGTTTTCATAGATCAATAATCACAATTTACTAAACAATTTTCGGACTATTGATAAGTCTTTTCTTGTTTATTTGTTTCAGAAGGTATTTGTTGAAATGAGAATTTTTTTCTTGAAATTGGGAAACTTGCTCATGAAAGCAGGAAAGTGGTCCCAATCAGGGATTGGGAATGGGTCCAAAATCTGCCCCATGAGACTTGCTGAAAAAACCCTCCCGTATTCCATGGAGTAAAAGGGTTTACCAACTAGGTACAATCACATAGCCTTTTCAGGCAAAATCCAATATGCAGAACATTGTAGATCTGTAAAAGGTTTCCAAAATATCTGATAATTTTTAATGTAATTGTCTTGTTTTGGCTGCCAGATGTTGTGCATTTTATAAAGACTTTTGATCATGTTTACTTGATTTATGCAAATTAAAATATATTTATTTGTATTTTGAAATCTTCCATTGTTTTTAATGAAGAGATTACTTTTGCAGAATGACGAAAGACGCAAAAAGCTCGGCAACCATTAGAAGACGGAAAGCAAGGAATAAAAGTGACTTTGAGAAACTTAAAAGCAGCCGACCATTTTCTCCTACACACCTCGAAGAGATAAATGAATTTAATGAAGAAGATGAAGGTTACTTGTTTGATGATGAAATTCTGGGTCCGTCAGTGGTGAAGAAGGTCATGTCATCAGAAAAAACTCTGCTGTTGTCATTGATTTCCTTTAGACTAATCAACTCCCTATTTATTCAGACTAGCTTTGTTCCTGATGAATTTTGGCAGTCAATAGAAGTTTCTCATAAAATGGTATTTGGGTAAGTAGCAGATTGTTGGTTTGTTTAGATTATTAGGAGCCTTCCCATAAAAACTTCAACCACAGCAAAAATGTTATTGTTATGCAAAGTTAAAATTGTTTATGTAATACCAGTGATAAAAAATTTCTTTATTTTACTTCTTACATGGTAAGATGCTTACAAAGAAAAACTTCAAATCTTCTAAGCCAATGGAATGAACAAAAGATTATTGTAAGGATTTGTGTGATACAAGTACAAGTAAAAATGTTCACTACTATAACAGGTTTATCACATTTTACAATTCTGTGCAACATTGTTGTGTCACTTGAAAGGTTTTTGGTTAGACTGTGATTCTGCAGCCTTATGCTACTTAATAATTAGTTAAGAATCTTCAACATGAGCAGTGTCACACATTTCAGGATTGTTCAAGTTAGCATGGTCTGTATTGTATAGCTTTCTTAAGGCATCGGGGGTCATCTTGGCCTTTGGTCTCCTTCACCTTGCATTTCAACTAGTAGTATACAGCTTTTTCACCTGTGTGAGTTTATTCAAGCAGGAGTCAAATGACCAACTGCCTCACAGAACTAAGTACATGTACATTTACCATAATTGTAATTTCTATCAAGGTCAGAGACAAGATTTCCAGAGAAGGGGTTTGTTTGTAGGCATTCATAACCCTTTCCTCCATAGACACACCTTTATTGCGATGGCGAACAGTTTAGATCCAGATCAGCCGACACATCTGTGCTGTCTGATCAGGATCTTAACTGTTCGCTTTTTCATTCATTAGGTTATTTGTAACCAAAATGCGACCAGTGCAGATCCAGATCAGCTGGCACATCCATGCACTGGTCGCACATGCGTAAAAAGGCGTATAATTTTATATTGAGGAAAGGGTTAAGGCAGTTACTTGATAATTTCAAACTTTCTGGCCAAAATCCCAATGAACATTAAATAGCATTGCGGTTTGAGCAATCACTCTGAATCCTCTCTGGATCTGCCACTGAGTTTGCATTATATTTTAGCAGACTCCAGCAGCATTTAACAAACCATTGCAAACAGTGTATGAATATACATGTAATAAGTCAAAATGACACAATTAAGGAATAAGTTGCTCATGCTTGCAAAAGGTTGCATGTATTTAATGAAACCATTCTTTTTCATTGGTTAAACGGTAGGGTAAGATTACTTTTCCTTATAATTAGAAATAAATCTCTCTTGGCAGCAGTTTGAATTCTTCTGCAATGTTGAATTCTTCTTCAATGTTCACATAATTATACAAATACACTGCCATCTCTTTATAACGCGATATTGCGGGTCCATCATCCCAACCGTGTTAATAAGTGAAACTGAGTTATATTTTCCCGCACAAAATACATGTCCCCATTTTCCAGCGAAAAATACATGACCAGATTTTCCCGCGCAAACATACTACCTAATAAACAACTAACAAGATTATGCATAATTCCATGTAAAGTCATGATTCCCCACACTGTAATCGACAAATGATATTTCTTACAAGACAAACAATTACCAAATTTACCAAATTTCAAACAAAAAAAAAGCAAAATGGCAAGAGACTGACCAAGATCAAAATCGGATTGGCCTTAAATTTATGTAATGGAATTAAAGACTGTATATCTAGTTTGTTTAGATGCTTGCAGAAATTTTAATTATTTTCTGACACAAACTCTGACATTTACAAACGTAAATGTAAAATAAATATTAAAACACTAACCATTGTGAACAAATTCCATAATTTATAAATTATATCCTAATTTTATCTTCAGTATAATATTTCAGTATTATTGCATCATCAACCAACTTAACCACTTCTGTGCAAATGGGCCAATCTTATAAATTATGTTCAGTGCCGACGGGCCAATCTGGGTCAATTTTGGAAGTCCTTATTACAGTCAATTTTCTTTCTGACTATTTACCTATTAAACCCATTTCATCCCATAGCAGTTGTTTATACACATTTTCGACTAATTGACGTGACGTCTGAAGTCAATCCAGTTATATGCACTGATAAAAAATGTCAAATGTCACGTACACACTTCTTGTAGATCAAAATATTATAATGTTACAATTATGACTTCCGGTTTTGATTTATGCCGTTTTACGATCAAAAATGACTTCCGGTTTGATTTATTTGCCTTTTCATGGTCAAAAATTGCACTTTAAAAAAAGAAGGGGATCCATGGTGCGTTATAATGGACTGCGATCTTAAACGGACCGTGTTATAAAGAGTCTGCAGTGTTTATGTTAATTCATTACCTGCATTAAATATATTTTATTACTTTGGTGTTGCAGGTATGGACATTTGACATGGGAATGGAAGCATGGATTAAGAGGCTACCTGTTTCCATCGATTTTTGCTGTAGTTTACAAAATGTTGGCATTGTTTGGTCTTGATAACAGACTTGTTCTTGTAAGTTATTTCTAGTCTGTCCTTTAACCCTTTACTTCTTAGATACACCTTTATTGCATGGGCAAACAGTGTAGATCCAGATCTACACTATTCACTTTTTCACTTTAAGATTCATTAGGTTATTTCTGACCGGGATGCAAATTTTGCAGATCCAGATTTAATGTTACAGCCATATCTCTTGGTGTAAAGGGTTAAGAACCTGCAAATATATTAACTCAAACCATAAATTTTATGCCTAATTTTATTAATGTATTCACTGCATTTAACACTTTCCTCCTTTATACACCTGTATGGCATGGACAAACAGTGTAGATCCAGATCACTTGGCTCAGGCATGCTCTCTGATCATGATCTGCACTGTTTGACTTTGAATTACTAGGTTATTTCTGATAAAAAATGCTGGCTGATCTGGTTCTACACTGGTCGCATACATTTATTGCATATATATGGAGAAAAGTGTTAAGTTGTTTATGAATCAATTTCAGATAAAGGTGCCAAGACTTATTCAGGGTATTATTGCTGCGTTTGGAGACCTGTATTTATACAAGTTGTCCTGGCTGCTCAGTGATAGGGCCACAGCGCAGTGGACATTGTTCTGCCAAACCGTGAACTGGTTTATGTTGTATTGTTGTACTCGAACTTTGACCAACAGCACGGAGACAGCTCTCGTAACTGCAGCGCTCTATTACTTTCCCTGGCCAGGAAAACTTAACTCTAGGTAATGGTCTTCAGGTACTTATATGCTAAATTAACTGATAATATTTAGCTTTAAGGTATTATGAAATCAGCAGGAAAAGAAATGCATACTGACAGTGTTGGATTTCCAAATTAAATACTTAAGTAAAAAATCATTTGTTTATAAAAGAATAATAAATAATGGAATTTATGCACAAATCTCTCTAATTGTTTGATGCTGAGTGCAGCAACCAATTTGCACCATGGTTTAAAAGTTATTCAATCTGAGAGGCAGTGGTCATCTTAAAACCACTGAGAAATCTCATTCTGAAAGCTTTAAGAAAGCAAATTCTTAACTTAGATGAGGAAATAAAAAGGAAATACATGTAGCTTCAAGTGTGACCAGCGGAGATCCTGATCGTACAGCACGGCTAACACTGTTGTCTACTTGGTCAGAAATAAATTAATAAATCAAAAAGAGAACTGGGCAAATCATGATAAGACAGCATGGATATGCTGGCAGATCTGGATCTACAATGTTCATCCTTGCCATAAAGACATATTTAATGAGGAAAGGGTAAACTTGTGCTGTATTTACTTTGGAGGGTGTTATAATTAAAATAAATTTTGTCTGTCTCTTTATTTTACAGTCAGTCTACCCGCAAGTTTCTTGCACTAGCTGCATTATCCATTATTGTCCGTCCGACAGCTGCCGTGATATGGATACTGTTGTGTGCCTGGCACCTCCAGAACAACAAGCACCATCTGTACAAAACTTTAAAGACTTATATAACTGTTGGGTATGTATACAGTAACTGGATTTTTTAACCCTAGCTGGCTAGCCCTGTAGGGGGAGGTTTCGTCTTGAAATACATTGTTGAGTAATCTTGGAGAACAAAGATATCAGTTATGTAATAAATCCTAAATAATTGACAGTGTTCAGGAAAAACCAGTAAGAAGCTGCACAGTTTAATAGTCATTCAACTGGCTGTAAATAATGTTTTTTATGCCCCCACGTCCGTCCATGCGTATGTACTCCAAATCTTGTGGCATCAACTTCTCGTTAACTATCAGGTGGATTTCTCTCAAACTTGCACAGACGATCAATCAGAATGTGTAGATTTGTAAAGAAAAGATTTTTTCCTGCGACCATTTTTATCAGACTTATGGCCCTTTGTTACATGTAAGTCATAAAACTTTGTGGCATCAACTCCACATATTGAATTCTATTTGGCTGAATTCTTTCAAAGTTGCACAGATGATACAGTTTTTATTGCCTGTGCAATCAGTTTAGATCCTGATTAGCTGGCACATCTTGTTCAGAAATAATCTGATGAATCAGACATGTGTTGACTGATCTAGATCTTCACTAATGAAATAACAGTCTCATCAAAATGGAGAAAAAGGGTTAACCAGAAAAAAACCAGAAAATGTCACTATGGCTTTTCTTAGATTTCACCACAATTTTAAATCCTTTAAACAGTTTCCTTAAAAATATTTTTTTTGGTACTAGAGCTTTAAAGCAGTTTTATAAAGGTTAATGGCCTATTAAGAATATTGCCATCTAATTATTCTAATGTTATAATTTCAGATGTGTTTCTCTATTGGTGTCGGCTTCTATCGATCGACTGTTCTACGGAGAATGGACTTGTGTTCAGTATAACTTCCTTGTGTTCAATGTTCTCAGTGGGGGCGGGGCATTCTACGGGACACACCCATGGCACTGGTATATCACCCAGGGATTCCCAGTTGTCATGGCTACTCATCTGCTACCATTCCTGTTAGGAGCTTGGAGGGGCAAAAATAAAGTTCCTTTATTTGTGATTATATGGACAGTATTCATTTACAGGTAATGAAGGGATATTTAGTCATGTTATTTGCTATATAGAGTTTTCTGTGCTTAATACAGGACCCAAGGTTATAAAATGAAATTGGAGACCTGTCTCAAAATTATAGCCAATTTTGGCAATTGGAGATGAGCTAAATAAAAGCCAATCACCTGCATATGTCCGGGTTTTCTCTAGTCTATGTTTTATGATACTGGGCTTTAACGAGCTTAGCTTCTGCAGAAGAGATAAGTAAGTACTGAACCAACTTTCAATCTTTTGTTGACCTTTTATGTGGGAAACAGATACTAATTTAACATTCTCTTTGATTCAACATTCTTAACCCTCTCCTCCACAGATATACCTTTTATAACATGGGCAACCAGTGAGGATCCAGATAAGCAGGCCAATCTATGCCATCTGGTTGATCTAAACCATTCACTTCTTGATTAGAAATAACTTAATGAATCTACAAATAAACAGTGTAGATCCTGATCAGATGGCACAGATATGCTAGCTTATCTTGATATTTACTGGTGGCATATAAATCAAATCCGTGGAGTAAAAGGTTAAAAAATGGTTAATTATAATAAAAGATGGAATCTGTTTAAAGCCTAAGCCAGCCATGTTTGTACAAAAGATAGGACTTGTGAATTTAAGCCAATTTATTCATTGTCCATGAGGTGGTTAGCTTGTTGCAAATACAATAAAACGATAGTCCTGTTCAACCCTGTAGGTGGTATAACAGGACAGTCTGGTCAGGGTTTACAGTGTTAGCTATTCTGTTAATTAATTCAGTTTAATTTCAGTAAAATCTCTAACTAATGAATATACTGGCTCATTTTAAAAGATTGGTGTTTTAATTACATTAATTCAGTGGTTAAAAGGATAAGTTACTCCCAAGAAATAAATGATATTCTTTCTTTTCAGTTTCCTGTCTCACAAAGAATTCCGATTTCTGATGCCAGTGTTACCTCTGGCCTTCCATTATTGCGGCATCTATTTTCAATCACTATGCAAGAAACCCAAGTTAAAGAAGCGGCAGATCAAACGCGCTCATGCCGCTGGGAAAAATGATAGCATTGGTGGATCTCAGGAAAGTTTGTTCAGTGCAGCAGACAGCAGTGAGAGTACAGCTACAGAAATCTCATCTGAACAGAGCGTGGTTACCACGGAAACCAGCGGTATCAGCAGTGATTGTGAAACTGTCAAAGAGAAGGAAAGTGACAATTGTGGAAAGGGACATAATGTTGATGTTGATGATAATAAACTCAAAGAAGAAATTAAAAAGAAAGATCTGTCAGCCAATGAAATTGTTGCAGAAATGGAAAGGAAGCAAAAAGAAACTCATAAAAATAACTTGTCAAAAGCAAAAGTATTTGTGATAATTTTGTTACTGACCAATATATCAGGGGCCATGTACTTCAGTCTGATACATCAACGAGGGACTATAAATGTGATGAAATATATTTATGATGCTAGTCGAGAGAAGAACATTGATGTTCTATTCCTTATGCCCTGCCATTCCACCCCATATTATAGGTAGGTTTTGTTTAAATAAGTGTTTAAACTTCAGACATACCTCAGTGTCTGTGTTTTAACATGAGGTAAAAGATTGCTTTTACATAGAGAAACCATTGCAAATAATGAATGGCCGTGTTTGACACCATATGCATGTAGGTTGGAAATTGTTTAATACTGTGGTATTATTTTATTATTAAAGCTGGCACAGAAATTTGGGGAAAGGCAGAAAATGACTATCTCATGAAGACATAATTTCACACAAAGTCAGTGTTTTGTACCACCATTTTCATGTGGTTTCACTGCTAATGTTGAGGTAGTCTGGATTACCTGTCTCTTTATTGATTTGCAGACTAATGTTGGGGATACATTCTTACTAATAATGTTTACCAAGTACATCAATATTGAATTATGTTTAATATTAATTTTTTCACTCATGTTTTACTGCGAAACATGCAATAATTAATCCTTTTTTATACACCCATTTGAAAAACGGGACGTATTATGGGAACACCTGCAGCGGGCGGGCGGGTTGGTGGGCGGGCGGGCGGCGTCCACAGGGTTTTGCTCTCTAACTTCTAAGTCACAGAGTTTTCATCAGGTCTTTATCAAACTTGGTGAATATGTTGGTGTGCATAATGTCTCGGCCAAGTTCTATAACCAGCCAAATCCCCCCAGGCACTCCTGAATTATGGCCCTTTAATTGTCCAAAATTTGGGTTTCCACTCTCTAATCAAAGAGTTTTTGTCCTGTCTTTATCAAACTTGGTGAATATGTTGGTGGGCATAATATCTGGACCAAGTTCTATAACCAGCCAAATCTCCCCATGCACTCCTGAATTATAGCCCTTGAATTGTCCAAAATAAGGGTTTATGCTCTCTAAGTCAAAGAGTTTTCATCCGGTCTTTATTAAACTTGGTGAATATGTTGGTGGGCATAATATCTCGACCAAATTCTATAACCTGCCAAATCCCCCCAGGCACTCCTGAATTATGGCCCTTGAATTGTCCAAAAACTGAATTAGCAGTATCTGCTCTCCAAGTCGAATAATTTTCATCGGATCATTACGCAACTTTGATGATCAGCATTTTGATTGGACAGCCATATATGACGGGCGTATTTTGTGTCAGTTTGGCACTCTTGTTTATTTATGTATTGTTATATTTTCTTTACAGTTATTTACATCGAAATACGAGTATGCGGTTTCTAACTTGTGAACCCAACCTCGGTCATCAGCCGAACTACACTGATGAAGCTGACATATTCTTTGAGGACCCTGTCCGATGGCTGAAGGCAGAGTACGCATCAACCCAGCAACCGTGGCCTTCTCACGTGATCTACTTTAGTCCCCTTCAGATGGAGCTGGGTCTCTACCTGACGCAGAGTGGCTACAGGGATTGTGCTACGTTCTTTCATACTCATCTGCCTGAGGGGCGTGTGGGAACTCACATTCATGTTAGTTGTAGATAGCAATAACACTTTATTCTAGATCAAGTTTATAGTTATTGAAAGTTAAATATGTAGTTTTCTGTGTGAATTTATAAAAACCATGTTTGTCAATTTTAAATGCATAGAATTACAGGCCTGCAAAGATATTTTAGTGTTACTATACTTGGAATACACATTCTGATTATAAGATGTTGTGTTGAACCATGAATAAATTGTCACTTGTCTAAAATTACATTTCTCAAATCACTTTCCTAGGACTTTTGCATGCTTACCTCAAAAGCATCAAAAATGACTTCGTATAGCAATCAATAGATTAGTTTGGTATAATAGAAACATATCACAGCTTTACTATGTTGACAGTGGACCCTTTCAGCTCTGAATGTTGACATTGGCTTTTTGCTGCTGTCAACATAATTTTTCTCAAGTTGATAAAATCCACTGTTACTCTTGTGACCCTCCATTCTCCCACCCACACCAGTCCTGATTTCATGGTTTGTGGGGGGATTGTTGGGGAGGGTTTCTACAGTTTTGAATACATCAACATGTTCAGCATCAAGTATATTGTTGATTATTTTGACACAATTTTTATGTGACACATTACACTATGTTTTCAATTTGTAGGGGTCAGAGTGTTGTTTGAATTCATGTGGTTTTATGCTTCTCTGTGTAATGAAAAAAAACTGACTTAAATATTCTGAAGAAATCATCAGAATTAAAATGATAATAATTATGACACAACTTATGTATGTTTATGTATGCTCTTGACAAATTAGTATCGCTGGGCTATTAATCATCTTTAGTGATTGCTCTAGTTTGTAACCTTTACTCCATTTAACGCATGTGTAACTAGTGTAGATCAAGATCTGGATCTGCTCTTGTCACATCTTGGTCAGAAATAAAATTAAAAGTGAACAGTGTAGGTTCATATTTGACCTTCGATGTGCTGGCTGATCTGGATCTACACTATTTGCCCATGCAATAAAGGTGTATTTATGGTGTAAAGGGTTAAGAATACTTTGTATATCTTTTGCTATTTGATATTTTAATATGTGGTTGTTATTTTAAACGCTCAAAGGGATATTTTATTGACATTTATTGTTTAGTCATTTAAAGGTAAGAGTTGGACTGATTTTCTGTGTAACATTTTGCAATATGAAGACAATGGCTTGAGATGCTTGTCAGGTTTTTTCTATTTTGTCAAAGTTTCTTATGTTTTATTTTTCTAAAATGATCTGAACATAGATGAAGTAAACCATTATAAAATTGATTCCTTGAAGACAAGTTAACATCTTTAAAGGTTGCAAGATTTGTATTCTGTAGCACTATTTTAGTAAGCAAATTAGTTTTACCTATGTTATGTGTTCACCAGTGCTGACGATTATTCTAGACAAGTTTTACCTAAGAGTTTGTTTTCAATATAGCAATTTTAAATAGCATTTTATTACAACCTGAGTATAATCAATATCAGTCAAAATTAATTTATTTACTATAGATAAACCTTAATTGCATGGGCAAAGAGTGTAGATCTAGATCAGCTGGCAATCTTAAGCCCTCTGATCAGCATCTACACTGTTTGCTTTAAGATTCTTTCAGTTATTTTTTTACCAAGATGCAAACAGTGCAGATCCAGAGCAGACCCCACAAATGTGCCAGCTGATATGGATCTACGCTAGTCCCATATGCAATAAAATGGCTATTTTTGGTTCAGCAATCTCAATGGACTTGTATACAGGCGTGAGATTTTTCTGAGTTTTGATCCTGAGATTCGGGGTTGGACGTAGTCTGCTCACAAACCAATGATCTTTGGGACCAGATACCATTACCCACGGCTCCAAATCGGAGAGCTATATAATAAATCTGGTTTCTTACCCTGGCACTGTTGCATCCACTTAAAAATCGGGAATGACTAAATGTATTATCTTACTCTTTACTTGGGTATGACTTTTATGCCTTATGTGGCAAGTGGTGATCCAGATCAGCATGTTTGCTTTTAGAATTACATGTATTAGATTATATCTCACCAAAAAGCTAACAGTTTAAATCTTGATCAGACAATACAGATGTGCAGGCTGGCCTGGATCTACACTGGTCGCCTATGAGATAAAAGTCATATCCCATGGAGTAAACGGTTGAAGTATGGCGTGCAAACTCTCATTATACCTTTCCTCCATATATACACATTTTTACCCATGTGCAACCAGTGTAGATCCAGATCAGCCAACACAATCCTGCCGTCTGATCAGGATCTCCACTGGTCACATTTTGATCAGAAATAACAAATCAAAAAGTGAACAGTTTAGATCATGATCAGACAGCACGGATGTTCTGGCAAATCTGGATCTAAACTGTTTGCCCATGCAATAAAGGTGTATCTATGGAGGAAAGGGTTATGTAAAACTTGTGATGAATATGAATGCTTTGTTTATTGATCTCATTTGCATTTATTTATGTTAATTACAATAGTTATTGTTTTTGAAGTTTATTTAACTTTACAATTAACTTGATTATTAGAAAGTGTTGTTATGGTCCAATGAAATGCAAATTTTCATAATCTTTGCTTATGTTTACATCCCTTTCCTATACTGTAGTTAACATGCACCTTTAGAAAGAGTATATCAGACAAAAACTGATGATTATCTGGGTATGCCTGTTTTGTTCATTTTAGATCTTGTTTGGCTGTTGGCCACTAAAGTCACATTGGTGTCAGTTCATGCAGTTTGTTCAGGTAAACTGATTTTAGATTGCAGAAAACTCTAACATCCAATGAATGGATTGACCAAATCCATGAGAAGAAAACTTTTTGCAGATAATGGCAACAGTTAGTTTTATGTTTTAATGAATGTTTAAGCTTTAAACCCTTTACTTCCTGGGATATGGCTGTTAAGCCATGGGCAAATAGTGTAGATCCAAATCAACTGGATTATTCCTGCCATTTGATCAGGATCTGCACTGTTCATTTTTGATTCTTTAGGTTATTTCTGACCATTTAGCAACCACTATAAATCCAGATCAGAGGAACGATGTGCCACTGGTTGCACGAGCAATAAAACCCATACATATGGAGTAAAGGGTTATTCAGGATTTTTGTAATGGCAGCTGACGTCATGAGCAGCATAGTTTATGGAGCATAAGGCTGCCAAATCAGTGATCACCTGATAATTGTTGTTCTATGTTAACCGTCCAGTAAACTGTAATCTGTGATAATGTTAGTAGTACTGTTAGATTTAGTTACATTCACAGTTTTAACCCTTTCCTCCATATATACGCATTTTTACACATGCGCGCCCAGTGTAGATCCAGATCAGCAGGCACATCTGTCCCCCCTGATTAGGATCTGCACTGGTCGCAGCTTGGTCAGAAATAACCCAACAAATAAAAAAGTGAACAGTGCAGAACCTGATCAGACAGCACGGATGTGCCGGCTGATCTGGATCTACACTGTTCACCCATACAATAAAGGTGTGTCTATGGAGGAAAGGTTTAACTCAATTTGCAAGTATTTGTTTGTCTGAAAAAAACAAAATCCTTTTAAAAAAATATAGGTCATACATTATTATGATACTTTGAAAAATTATTTTTTATGATAAAGTAGAATATTAGTTATTTAAAACATATTTACTTGAATTAATGTATGTAAATATCTGAATTTGAACTTCTACCACCATAGCCTTTTTTGTTCAAAACCTTGTTTATAACATGTTTTTATTATTGCACTTGTTGCAACTTGTCTATAAAGAATGAGATTCAAGGTAAAAACAGACTGAGACCAGTCTCATATTGGAAGCAGCTGATTGCATAAAGTGAAACCCCGTCTTTAACCCTTTCCTCCATAGATACACCTTTATTGCATGTGTGAACAGTTTAGATCCAGATCAGATGTTTGCTTTTTGATTTGTTTATATTTATGTTTGGTAATTTCTGACCAAAATGCGACTAGTACAGATGCTGGATCTACACTGGTTGCACATGCCTAAAAATGTGTATATATGGAGGAAAGTGTTAACTGGCTGATCATGGTGCAAAATTCCAGACTGGACTGCAATTACAATATTTTTTCTTTGATCCCTTGATAAATGATTTTTTAGATTTACAAGAAATATTATAAAATTTATTCAGATGTTCTTTACTGAAAGTTTTAAAGAATAGTTAGGTTTCTTAGTGATGCAAATAAAATCCAAACTCACTGAAATTCTTGTATTTATTTTCTATATTGATATTTAATATATTGTTTTCAAAACATATAATATACACATCAAAAAGAAAATATATATCCATATTTCAATTATATACACAAACTATCATGCTACAACAATGTTATGAATAATGTAAAATTAAGCAGTTTGAACAAATATTTTTAAAACATAGAGTTGTTGGTAACTTCACAGCAAAAAGATGACATTAATAGACCTTTCAAGCTGTGTTATTTATTAAGTGTCATTATTACACCTCACGTGATTAGTTTACTATATAGCGTAATGTGACGTCACAGGGAGATAATCGCTACTGTCACATATGCGACAGCATCATGTCACCCTCGCGTGGATCTAAAAATAAATATCTTGGAAATCCGATTACAAATTAACTTCTACGCATGCGTAATTGACGAAGGGAAGTAAACAATGTTAGCAATTAATTTGGTCATAGTCAAGATCTCTAAAAAAAACAAATGTTTGGTGTAATAAAATAAATATCACATCCCATTGGGGGAAACAGTACGAGATGTTAACCCTTGAGAAGGTAATGTCAACCTCGGCTAATGCCTCGGTTGACATTACTTCTCTCGGGTTAACATTTCGTACTGTTTCCCCCAATGGGATGTGATATTTATATAATATGCAAGTGAAATAAATTACAGAAAATATGTCAGCTCAACCCTTTACTTCATATCTAAGGGTGTTATCGCAAATGCAAACAATGTAGATCCAGAACAGCCAGCATTTTCATAGCATCTGATCAGGTTCAACACTGTTACCTTGTTGGTTAGAAATAACCTTATGAATCAGAAAGTTAACGGTATAGATCCTGATCAGATGGTCCAGATGTGCCAGCTGATCTGGATCTACACTGTTGGCCCATGGTTATCAGTTATATCCCATGTATTAAAGGATTACTAGCAGGTGTTTTTTTGTTGTTTTTTTTTAAATACAGAATTGATGGGCCAAATTGAAACAAACTGTTTTCACTTATTTTTTTTTTAAAAGATATCAATTTAGACACTTGTCTTATAGTTCAGTTTTTTTATGAATTTTAAATAAATGTTAATTCTTGCTTGATTTATATTAAATGCAGTAATGATATAAAAGCAGATTTACAGAGTATTTTAACATACAGATTACATGTTACACCTCATGATCATTTCAAAGAAAAATATTTAAAATCTCTGTGGTGTTTTTTTTTTTGCTGTCTTCTGTCTGTAACAGACAATTTTACTGCAAAATCCTGCAAAACTATACATTTTTGAGTTCTGGTAAGTCACATTTTTGAGTTCTGGTAAGTCTTATATCTTTAAAAAATACCAAAAAATAAAGTTTAACTATCCCCACAGCACACTGTTATCTCACAAAAGAAACACTTTTTATGCTTTTTAAGACAAAAATACATTCCCAAATATGCCCTTCAAGTGAACCATTTAAAGTAATAAAAATATGACATTTGGAATTTTTCATGGCATATCTGCTTTTTAAATTAATGTATTTAAAGTATGATTTGATTTTGGAAACGTTTTATCTCAAAGAAACCATAAAACCATAGGATACCAGAAACATTGAAACAAGTTCATTTTTTTCAGCATGGCCAGCATGAGCCCATTACTAGGAAAGATGACATATCTTAGCATTTTGCTTGAAGATAACAATTTTAACATTGTAACAAAATAGTTTTGCTATTTTTTGACATGCTTCCACTATTTTATGAAAGACTGAAATATTTTTCCTTGATAGTATCAAGGTAACAAAAATTTACTGTTATAAAAAAAGAAAGACAAACTCAATCCAGCAATGCTTATACACTTAACAAACTTTTTAACCCTTTCCTCCATATATACACATTTTTACACATGTGTGAACAGTGTAGATCCAGATCAGTCAGCACATCAGTGGCATCTGATCAGGATCTGCACTGGTCACATTCTGGTTAGAAAAAACCTAACAAACCAAAAAGCGAACAGTTTAGATCGTGATCAGTTGGCACTGATGTGCTTTTCGCCCTAGCCATAAAGGTGTGTCTATCGAGGAAAGGGTTAATCCTTTATTACATATATACCCATTTTATCACATGTGTGAACAGTGTAGATCAAGATCAACTGGCACATCCTTTCTGTCTGGTCACAATCTAAACTGTTAGCTCCTTGGTCAGAAATAACCTAATCAGTCAAAAAGTGAACAAATGTTGATACTGATGTTCCTGCTGATTTAGGTTGACAGTGTTAGACTGTCCAATCCAGCCATATCCCATGGAGTAAAGGGTTAAATCTACATGTAATCACTTCTACCTTGCACCTTGGTTTTGATTGTAGAGAGATATTGATTTGGTTGATTTTCAGAGATTACCAATATCTGACCAACTTGTGAAAATAAGAATACCGGTAGTAACAACATAGTATTACACAAAAAACATCCGTACTAGTAAATTTAGGAACAAAACAATAATTTAAAGTTGTAAACAGTGATATTGATTAGTATATAACACATACACCAGTACTTTGTCTAGACAATACATACAATAAGCATTTTCAGCCCACTCATGGAACCATTGTTTTTGTTTTGCTGGTGTATTCTCTGTGAATTTGATATCCATTTTCTCCAGATATACCCCTTTTTGCATGGGATCACAATGTAGATCCATATCAGCTTGTACATGTACATCTGTGCTTTGTAATCAGGATCTGCACTGTTTGCATTTGATTTACTAGGTTATTTCTGACCAAAAAGCAAACAGTGCAGATGTGGCAGCTGATCAGGATCTACACTGGTCGCACACAGATAAAAGGCTTATATATGAGGAAAGGGCAATTATCCCACAGTGTATTGTCTACCTGCCTTGTGGGTATTATTAGGTCGATTGTTTCTCTCATGTTCTTGTTTTTCCAGCATTCTCCCTAACACAGATTTAGTGCAGGAATTGTTTCACACCTATGTCTGTAGTTTTCTGGGGTACTTGCTGAGTGGTATATGTTATACCAGTATGTCCAATAAGTGTAATGTGATCACCATTAATATGCAGGCGGTTTCAATAGTCTTAAATGTTTCACCTTTCAATGATTATAGTTTCTCAATGGTATATATCTTAAATTTAGTTTTCAATCATACACCATAAATGTATTTTTTCAATCGTATACACCAGATGGTATGAGGACACTGGTTAACAACACTTGTATTTATGGTGACTTCAATGCACGGGCTTGTATCACAGCTGTACTCAGTCTGACAGGCTCCAGTAACAGTGAAGTCATTTTGCTTGGAATTTAATGGCACAGTTTCTCGAGCATCACGGCTCACCTTCCATATTGGTGTATCCGATCTCGTCGTCTATGTTAATATAGATCTAGAAAAATCAAAATAAAACTATAATTAAAGTTAACTAAAACAGTTTTGCAGTTACAACTACAATGTACATTGGGTTTTTGGAGCGTGGTATGTTTCTAATGATAAGTATTATTTGAGGTGCCATGAAAACAAAAATTATAAATTAGGGAGATGAAAATGTAAATCAGTGCCCAAGATTATAAAACTAAATCTGGAGATTAGTCTCAAATCTGAAACATCTGATTGGCTGAAATGGCGACTTGTTACCATTTCAGCCAATCAGATGCTTGAAATTTGAGACTGGTCTCCAATCTTAAGTTTTATGATCCTGGGTTCTTGAGTAAAGCTATTACCATTGTATCGTCGACCATACATTGTAGCCTGGACTGTAGGTCGCTGAATTCTGGCCGGTTCTGCGGCTCCTCCTGCCAGCATTGTAACATCATCGTATACCTGTAAAACAACAACCGGGTACCACGTTAATACTTTAATACTTATTTACCAGCAAAACAAAAAAAAGTTGAATTAATTTGAATTTCCTCTGTAAAGGATCTCTTGACCACAACATAAAACTTCCCAAAGTCCAAACTGTGTGAATATACAACGATTCACTGGGAGTGAGATGTTTGAGAAGTATATAAACTTATGAGGGTTGCATTGAAGTGGCTGTATATTATGTTCTACACTAATCTAAAACCCTAAAATACCAGCCAGTTTCGATATCTTAAGTATAAATGTCTTTAGTTGATCTGAAAGATCTTTTAATTTTGTATTACTTATCATACGAATTATCATTGGCGTTCTTTTCGCGGGGATTTCATTCATAGAGCATATATAAAATTATTCACGTTTTACATGTTACGATTGTTGTGTGGGTAGTCTATTGTGCGCATAGATATCTGGTCCGGTTTATCCTGTTATGATCATAGTTTCCCGCCTCTCGTTATTCTCGTGTTGCCTATATAAAGGCTGTTTGTGTTTTAAAATATCACTCGAGGTTTTATATTTGACAACGACACTTATTTAGTTTGTGTACAGTTTCCCGCCCGCCCGCCCTTCGGTGTTTCATCGCTGTGATATATAACTTATTAATATTGGTATTTCTTTTAGATGCGCATCACAAACGGGCTGTGGCATAATGAAAAATAAGCTATTCGTTTTAAACTGTCAGTTTTATTTATATTTTTCTAAATTGAATGTTAGTATTTTTCAGTTTCTGGAGTATCGTTACCGACTAGGACGAGCCTTGTTGCAACCCACGTGTTTCGATTTGGCTTCGTCGAACACTACCTGATACCCTAACAAGCAACTGGACCCTAACAGACAGAGCAAGGAAATACGAACACTATATACATAAACATTGTTGCAAACCAAGTGATGATCAATAATACAAAGTGTTTTCAGCTTATACAGACAAATAGTGACAATTTCTTATAGTTTTTCTTCCAAAGAACAGTGATAGATTAGAGTTAAGGTAGTCTAACTGTAATGATTTCCCGCGCTTTTTTCTCGAATGTCGGGAATACTCGGTTAACTGTCACTAACAGTCGACAATAATCGATGTCGCTTCGGTTACTATCGGCTCTGACGAGTAGCGTCGGAAGTCACCGAAAGCGAGCCGATGTTTGACGACGTCGCAAATTTATGCGCGGGAAAGCATTACAGTTAGACTACCTTAACTCAGTGACAATATTCAGAACCAAACGACAATTGAAAGCTTCTGGTGTAAATTAACAGCACCTGACCAATTTCATGAGCACCACTTGGATTCAGTAGACTTTTCATTGCCAAATCAATAACGTTGCAGGCACAAAAATTCGATTTTATACTGTAATTGAAATGCTGTCAAATATAAATAGGGCCTACCCATATCCTATATTTTCGGTGTTTGTTGTTGAAAAGGAACATGTAATTAGTGAATAATTGATTTACTCACGACTGAAAGTGAGTAAAAGCTATTAATTGTTAATTGGGAGTTATAAAGTGACTACATGATATTGCTGTAGATAGTGCCTACGGCAGCCGATAAGGCCATCTGCAATATCCCAAAATGAAATTAGTTATAGAAATTTTATGACCTTACTGTCTGACACCTTGCAATAAATTGCTTTATATGGTACTAGTAATATGGGATAACATTTAAACCCACTGATTTTCTTAAAAAGAATAGGTTTTAAGCGCCTATCAAATTGTCCTTAGTATAAACGTCAGTTTTCATCAAAGATGTAAAATTACTATAGATTTAGACACATTTTGATATACTCAGACTGGAACAGGAATCTAGACCTGCCTATCTAAGCTTTCTAGATTCCTGACTGGAATAAATAGTGAAAACATATATTAACTCACAGTGCCATATCAGAATGCCGGGGTCTACAAAGCCGGTACCCTTGTTTTAAAAGTGCACAGAACTGCTGCGTGTCCATACCATGGTACGGGGTGCCGCCAAACGTTGTTATCTCCCATAGTAATACACCAAACGACCACCTTAAGACAAGAAATAACAATAAATGCGGCGGTTTTGGTTAAGTATAATATACAAGACGTCTATGAAATAATGAACCTTTCTCGCCAATTATGCTATGATCAAATTCTGACAGGGTAATTGTAACATTATTATACTAGTAATTGATCTGAATGCTCAAATGTTTCCATCTTGACAATTTGCTATTTCTTGTAATTCTCCCTAAAATACTTACGATACCTTAAAAGTCAGGGAACATAACTCATATGAACTTTTTAAAGGCTCACTGATAGAATCTATCATAATACAGTAACAGACACATTGATTGATCACAACTCGTGAACAAAAGTAAATGGCAAACGATGGTCTGCATATGACGCTGACAAATTTAAACAGTGTACTGTTATGATGATCATCCCCAAATAAGAGAATGGATTTTCCCCAAATGAGAACATCGCTCTTATCCAAACAGAACTGATATCAATCCTGCGTATCACAGAAACAAAAACACCCACTATGTGGCAATTTTGAAAAGCAGAAGCTATATCCTTTGGATGGTAGAAAATACGGAAAGATATGTATGCTGGCATATTAAAACCATTGTACCCATGTAATGATCGTGGCCGAAATATTCAAATAAAATATGTTTGGTCTTCAAAAGGTGTGACTTACACGTCGCTCTGGATAGTGTACGTGTTGCTGTATATTGATTCCAAGGCTAACCACCGCACGGGTACTTTTGACTGGAATAAAACAAAATATCAACATTACAAGTCATACCGGTGTCAGAACCACCGAGCCAAACCCTCATTCGGCAGGAGGTGTTGTAATCATTATTATATTTTATCGCTTTTATCAAGCTCGAATACATTCATAAATGGGACTCTTCAGAAATAAACCTTGAATACTTCTGTGCAAAAATTAGTTCGCAAAAGTACACCAAGACGTAGTTACGGCAACATAATAGAAAATCATCACAGCTTTGAAACCTCGTGAGCAAGTACCGGAGAAACGCTCCACATTGCTTTTAAATATCGTGATGTTTTTGTCATATTTCATAATAAACCTGTTTAGTGCCACGCTAAAGTACGTTGATGCAGTGTTTGTGCACGAAATGAGATTACAAAAATATGTAGTTTTTTTATACAGTACGTAACTGCGCACAAAAGCATTTTGTATTCTCTTTTCTACGGCACCATATTACATGATTTTCTCTCCTTTTAAATTAGTTAAATTAATTTTTCGTTATTGAATACCTACCCGTGAAGTTTTCACGTAAGTGTCGTCATTTTTCGACAGTCCAAAATCTGCTACCTTTGCAACGAAATTATCATCAAGCAAAACATTTCTAGCAGCTAGGTCCCGATGTATAATCTGAAATTGAAAACACAAACATGAAGCTAATGCGTCTTATATTCTTGCTGGCAACTTATATCCTTGTACAATTTCCTACTTTCTGATCACATGTAAATTTACTTTAACATATACTAACGTATGCAAAACTCCAGAATATTCGTAAGAAGAAAAACTAAATGGAATTTGTTTTGTTTTTTTTATGTGAACTGTTGTTTAAGAATCTTCCAATAGATCTATGACATTGAACGTGAAAAATATTTAAGCAGGAGTGAATCCAAGATAACCAGAAAGGGGGGGGGGGTCGTTTTGGGCCTAACACAATTTCCAATGCTGGCAAAAATCTTCATGAAAATTAAAAATTACTACCCCAAAAAGGAGTTCCGGCAACCCCACCGAATCCATCCATGGTTTAGGATTAAAAGCCTGATAACTCTATAATATTACCTGTCTATCGGCCAAATGTGCCATGCCACTGGCTACATCTAGAGCAAATTTTAGCATCGCTGAATACGAAAGAGGCACGGTATCCTGGACATTGCTGTATAATTTTTGCTTCCGTTTCCGCTGGTTGCGCAGATGTGTACGTAGGTCTCCATGGGAACAATACTCCATAGCAACGTGAAGAGTTCCTAGGCAACATAAAATTTAAAATAAAATCTCACACGCTTTGGGCGAACCAAACATTGTAATTTAATTAAAATAAGACACATTAACAAGCAATAAAAAAATTAATAGATCTACAATATAAGTTGAAAGGTTGTATTTTCAACAAAAGACTGACAAAATTTAGATTTAATTATTTCTAAAACACAACATGTTAACATTTGTCATACAATCGTGTTAACACTATCATAAATCAATAATGTGTGTTACCAGCAATATTGCAGGATCCAACGAGGCAGACGACATTCGGATGATGACCTACTTTCTTTAGAATCATCAGTTCGTTCATAAAGTCCGTTTTATCCTTTTCTGAAGAATTCACTGAAAAGAAAATGTCAATTTTATATATGTGGAGGTCTTTAGAATTCACATATCTGATCAACTTTGAAAACAAATAAAAATCATATCCGATACCGGTATATTATCTTTCTTTTTTTCACAAAATGGGCATGTTTTCTTCTCGGAAAGTTTTGTTTAAGCATCGAAAACAAAAATTTCTTTATATTTGCAACCTACATTAGTCTGTGTAGTCTGTGCATCAAATAGCAAATCTATTGACTAAAAAAACCATGAAATTTGTCAGAATTGTTGTTAAACGTTGGATAAGCCTAATTATTAAATAATCTCAATGACCTTGGTGTTAAACATTCAACAAAAAATGCTAAGTTTACCTACCTTTTAGCGATTTTACGGCAACTGGGACGTTATGGCTACGAATATTTTTTATATAAGCCTTTCTCACTTGTCCGAACTGACCTTGACCCAGTTTATCAGAGGTCATCATAAGATTGGCCTTGGTGATTTCCCAGGGACCTGACTGGACCTGCTCATACAGATGGGGCTCTGCGTCCTCGTTGCTACGTACCTAAAATATAAAAATCAAACGTGGAGTTCGACTACCAGAATTCTACACTGATTGCTTGAAATGAATGTTAACGCGGCAACGTATTTGTTCACTTGACTGTGTTATTTTTAAAAATATTCAAATCACAAATCTCTGACTACAGACGTGGTCTAATAGTGTAGTGATATTCAAATCGAGATAAAAAAAACTAGTAAAAACCTTAACATTTAGACTGTAAAATAGTGGATAAATTGGTTGTCGTTATTTTATGGTGGTCTTAACGAGGAGATTTATACTTTACATTTTTTGCAAATAACGAGGATCGTCATCATAATTATTTCGATTACGAGGCCAGACAATCTGGCCTGCCATGTTGGGTCGCTTCTATGGAACGTTTTCAGTTTTGTCACCTATTGCGACCACTCCGTAATGCAGACCACTTCGCTATAACGGGCTTAATTCGACAGAAAGATTTGATATCCCTTAACTAACAAAACTCTCTTCATCAATAGCGTTCACTGGCCTTGGTCAAACTCGCACACATGGCAGGTGCAGCCCCACAATCTCCAGCAAAACGTTTGATACGTCAAGTACGCCTTAACTGAACAATAGCACTTAACATAATATTGTTTAATCCTATCATACTAAAATAAGCTTTAGGAAATAATGAATGGAAATATAAGACATAAACGATGACTAATTAAACAATCCTTGTTCATATTTAGGCAGCACAGGACGTTCACACGTTCATAGAAAGTAATAGTACTCCGTGACCTCTGCTACTACTTAGTTGCACCACATGAAAGGACATTCTTTCTCGCAAGTGTTCTCTGCTTACGGAAATGCAAGGCACAGACAAGCCCCACCTCTTGTGGTGCGTACAGCTTTAAATTACAGTGTTTCAAATAATGTGACAGAAAACTAGTAGTACTGTGCCCAAGATAAGACATATTATCGAAACTCTAGCCAGTGATTGGATAGTCTGAAAGATGTACTTTATTCCAAATGGTCGGCGGCTTTCAATTTGAGACTGGTTCCAAGATCATAAACTAAAACTGGGGAGCAGTCTCAAATCTCAAGCATCTCATTGGCTGAGATGGTGTCTGGTCGCTATTGCAGCCAATATGATGCTTAAGATTTGAGACTGGTCTCCAATCTCAGTTTAATGATCTTGGGCCCTGGTCTCTAGTCTGATCTTGTGCCCGGGGATCTGTTGCACGCACATACACTTTTGGAAATAATTGACAAAAACAGCTAAAATGCTGAAAATGTAAAAACTTTACAAATCTAATTCTAAGTGCAATAAAACTGACATACTGTAAAACCTATTATCCTGGATATTATAACGCTGGTTGAAACATACGTCCTACTTTAGACTAAAATGTTATGATGTACTTAAAGCAGGCCTGTTTAGAAAGTGCCACTTTCAAGACTTAATACTGTTTAAACGGTGAAGAATTTAGAGCATTAAACCACTCAAAGCGGAGTCATGCAAAGACTATTTATATGCTTTTTGTAATTTTGTATCCATCCGCCGAACATTTTTGAAACGTTCAATACTCTGTCTAAGTAAACCCGCCGTTTGCTTCATAGCAAACTTTAAGACGAAGTAAGAAGAAGTCTTTGGAATATTCGAAGACTTCTGAAATGGATATTCATGCATAACTGAAGTCCTTGCTCAAACTAATAGAGAAACATAAGATACACTTTAGAGTTTCTTTGCCCATTGAGATCGCTAAAAGTATGGTTAATAGAAGACATATGCACTCACGGAGGACAGTCTGGTAAGTTGTGATGATATGTCGGCATGACGCGGACGTATACACAGGAAGTAGATGACGGTAGCCGATAGAGCGATAAATAGAAGCACTATGATCACCGCAAGGAGGGAGATGGTGGACGGTTTCTTCATGTCCAGGTCACTCGATTCGGTCACACCCGTCAATAAAACGTCATCTGAAATAGAAAAGTATTTCGCGTTTACACGATCATAAAACACGTTTCATTAACATTTCTTTAACAATTGTTTATGGATATATTAAGTAATATTTTGAACGTTGTAATGTTTGTACGTTAAATATGCTTTATATTCAAAGCATACTTGTACAACAATGTCGCACTCCGTAATCTAATAGCATAAACACTATTACCGACTTTTTTTTCATCCCGCTACGATCGTTCAAAATACCATTAAGAAGCCGGAAGAATGTGAAATTTAGAGAACGTAGATATATCCCTACCTACAGGTTCTTTCTGCGTGCAGTATTTGCCTTGCCAGCCGGGCTTACAGCCAGTTTCACAGACCCCTGTACTACGATTACACGGTATATCGTCCTTACACTGCCCACAGGACATTCCACAGCTTGCGCCATGCTGACCGGCGTCGCAAGCTGAAAGTAACAATTATCTAATATCATTGCTTGGGTTATTAGGTTTAAATCCACGGAAAATGCATATCATGCTTCATGCGTTGATGTAAATTTATTTTAATATATGTCAAAACCCTGTTTATCCTCAACAGTTCTATCAAGAAAACCCGAGTATCAATGTACCTGTCGTAAAATTATCAGCGTTTACCCGGGTACTTTCCTCGATACGGGAAACATCATAATATTTAATAAACAGTGGCTCCCTTCCTCCACCTTCCCTTATTAGAAAGAGCCTCGGAAGCAGGATATTTTCCTATGTATGTGTGTTCTATTCGTAGGCCTAATGCTGAAAACGGGTAACGAGTATTCAACTTCTACTCAAGCACTGAGGAATTTCTACATTATCGTCAGCCCTTTACAAAGTGTAGTACAGTGTAGCGATACAGCTATAATCGTTAGCGACCCGGGTATCAACCGCGACCACAGTTTAACAAAACCTCACCTTGGTGACACGTGATCCCCTTCCAGCCGGCCATACAACCATTCGTACAGATACCGGTTGCACTGTCGCATACGTTACCCACACAATGGCCACATTCCGCAACGCAGTCGTCACCATAACGACCAGGTCCACACGCTGTTGAAAATAATTTATGAAACAAAAATCAATATTTTGTACAAAAAGCTCAATTTCGACGACTTAACGGAAAGCGTTTTTTCACCATTCTGAGAACTTTTACTTTTTCAAACTGTGAGTCTTAACTTATGGTCGGTACGTTTGTATTCACTCAAAGTTCTAACATTACGACATAAATATATTATAATTGCTATCATTGTTGTCCTTAAATTAATGGAATTGAAACGTAATATTAAAAGTATTATCGACCAATTCTTAGTAATAGTGGTCACATGCTAACAAAAGTTCTTCTGAAGTATGCCGCGACTTAAATCTCTATTAATAAATTTTCGGGAAAAACAAAGTTTGCATTGAAAAACATGGTCGAAATAAAAATGCCTGAAATCAATGACCAAATTCTTATGCTACTTACATGTTCGACAGAACGAACCCATCCAGCCCGCTCGGCAGCCAGACCGACACACTCCTGTGACAATGTCACAGGTACCGGATTTACAGTGACCGCAGTGAAAGTCGCATTCCTCGCCATACCAGCCTTGAGAACACTCTACAACAGTACAAACATTGCTGATTAACATTAAACATGACTTCATAATTTGACTTTATTATATAGAAGTTGTTTCTTTCGTTAGAATTGACATGATGATATCACAACAAAAGTTTTACTGTGTTGTTTAGTGTGAAGATCAGATTCTCTGGTGAAATAACCCGAACTTTCATAACATAATATGGTATGGCTATCATCCAATTGGCAAGCAGTGTGTATCCAGAAAGTGCCTCCTGATATGGATCTGCACTGGTCGCCCATTTGATAACATGCGTATTTATAGACTAAAGGATTACTTAGTTTACTATATTATGAAAACTAGTATTTAGAAGTTACCTATATTGCATTTATCCCCTGTCCAGCCTGGCGCACAGCCTCCCGTGCACTTGCCTGTCACGTGGTTGCACGACTGATTGCCCATACAGTTCCCACATTTACTTGTGCAGTCCAACCCATATGTTTTATTGGAACAAACTGAAACAAAATGGTATTTAAGCCTCACAGAATTCTCTATGTGAATCGCAGATTCACAAGCGGCTACAGTACTGCAATGTTCTATTGTAGGAATCTAACAGGAGTTATACTGAGTTGTCACTTCATAATGTAAGACCTGTACACGCCCATAGGTTTCAACTAAGACAGGGAAGTCCGAAGACTCATGCAGCGGTCTGAACAAATGCGTTAAACTCCTGGATTAATGAACTGAGAACTGAAACAAGCTCATAACGTAAAAAATGGTTAAAAGTAGCCACATTCACAGTTACAGATATTTCAATTTAGGAGAGAATTAAAATGTAAAAAAATCTATAACAACGATAACAGTAATTACCGAATATATCCATAACAGACAATAAGGGTGACAAAACTGACAACAAATTAAAGTAGGATACAACCCTGGTACCACCTTGGAAGAGTCGGTGGCAAAAGGAAGAAAGACGCCGGATGTTGAAAAGTTAAGAGATACTCTTAACAAAAAGAGCGCTTTACCTGTATCACATTTGCTTCCGGTCCACCCTAGAGCGCATCCATTGATACAAGCTCCCGTGACGATGTTACATGGTTTGTTGTTCCGACAGTGCTGACAAACGCTTTCACATCCGTTCCCGTAGTAATAGGGCTCACACGCTGTAAAAGAAACGTAAAGCAAACATCAGCGGGCTCCCTGAGACCATTGATATATTAAGATTGTGCAGAACTTGCTCATGGCGTTAAATAAAACTGGTCAAATGGAAGAGTGCTTCTAGCGTTAAATAAAACTGGTAAAACGGAACTCATGGTGAAGACACGCCATTTAATCAAGCTTTGAGATCAGACAATGTACACGCTAAATACATTTAAGAGTGTAAAGAAAACAAAGACAGCACGTTGTACAACGAAAGCATAAAATAAAGGTAAACGCTTGGAATGGAAGCGTAGGCCAATAGGTCAACCAAAAGGGGTCACACACTTAAATTCAAGTGTATACAATAATAAAAGGGCTCTGAGTGTATTGATAAGTTAACAGGCCACAAGCAGACAGGCAGGAATTTATCAGTATACTATAAATCGTATTGCAAGTACGATGAAATTGAAACGAACAGACAAAACATAGAGCACAAGAGAACGAAAAGATAAAATAAAGCAGAAAGAAAATAAATCTTTGTCTCTAACTCCGGAGAGAATTATGTGAGATCAGATGATATCAGACTATTTAGTGAAAGATATTATATTTTTCAGCTGTTACTCCAAACAATATTGCTAATACCTCACTTGTTCATCTTTCGAACAATCTTCATTTTTGTTAAATATGATGACAGAATGCATGTTTATTTGAAATAATTTAACCAGAGCACAAGCAGAAGCAGTTTGCAAAAACAATTCAAATGCCTCTTAGTAAAAGAAAGATTGTTCTATTTCACGAAGAACGATTCACAAATTTGAAAAGAAGGAAAATACACAAACCTTGGTCGCACAGTTGTCCGGTAAAGCCCGGTACACAGCCCCCGGGACATTCTCCGGTAATGGCGTCACAGACGGCGTCATTTTCACAGTGTCCGCAACTTTTTTGGCAATTCATTCCATACTGGAAATCGGGACAGGCTATAGAAGTAAAGAAAAACTAAGATAAAAGATACAAAAAACAGTCAAATGTTTCCCCTGTGTATGGATCAGTTTCAGCAAAGATATACACGAAGAGCTATGTTCGATAACTTGAAGCGATTAACAGTCATATAATTGTAATTGCTGAATTACATTCTTACTTTGGACATTTGCTCTTTGATAATGTGATCGCCTAAGATCATAAAACTAAATCTGAAGTTTTTTTAAAGCTTCAGTCACAATTCCTAAAATGGGCCCGGGAGGGGGCCGTAGACTGTAAAAGTTACCAAAACCGGGGGTGGGGGGGGGGGTGGGGGTGGGGGGGGGGGGGGGGCGCAGCGGCCGGAAATCTCTGCACCGTGCAGCAGCAGCCACGATTATCGGTTGCCTTCAACCCGCCGTGGAGTTATAACTCTCAAGTTATAATTTCTGCGGCGTGCCGGGAGAATTTAGGCGATGTTAAAGCCGGACGGGGACCGCATAAAAAATCTTTACACCATGTGGACACAGCACAGTGATGGGGCTGTGTCCGGAATGTGATGGGCCGAAAATCGCAAGGTTGGCCGATTGTGGAGGGCGACAGGGAGCACAAACAAAAGACGGCGGGCCCTGTACCATCTATAGGTAACAGTATTGTCACTGAGCGGTGCCTGAAAGGAAATCGAGCGGTGACAGGAAGATTTGGAAAAATCGGGCTATCATCTAACGGTTTCCTTCAAGATGTGCCGGGCTCCGGGGAGGCAACGGGGAGGCACTGTGCTGGCACCGGGAAGCTTGCCGATGCCAGCACGGTTGCAGCCCCAAATTTGCCCGATTACAGAATGTAACAGTGCGGCGCCCGGCCGGTTTCCTTTGCAACAACAGTTTGAATTTTCTTAACGGTCGCCGACCCGGCCCCATAGCATTGTGACTGCAAGTTCACGCAGACCGGTCACCTTTTAAATCAAAATCCGCCCGGTCCGCCGCCAAACTTAAAAACCGCCCGGGCCCCTCCAGGATTTGTGACTGAAGACATAAGTCTTCAATCTCAAGCATCTGATTGGCTGAAAAGGCTCAAATCTCAAGCATCTGATTGGCTGAAAAGGCTCAAATCTCAAGCATCTGATTGGCGGAATGGCAACTTGTCGCCATATCGGAAAATCAGATGCTTCAGATTCGATACTGGACTCCAATATTAGTTTTATGACATTGGGCCAATATCTAGGAGGTTTATTTATCCCGCGAAAAAATGCGTACTTTTTAGACTTTTAAAAATCTTTTTATTATCAGGAGTTTGTTGAACTTTGTTTCGCTTTTCTGCCAGAGGACTAAACAAACAAAAAATAAAACACCTGCCCAAACAATAATAAAAGAAGTGCAGTTTTGTTAAGAAATAACGTAAAAAATGCACATCCTTAACTTTAAAGATAAGTTGGTCTATGTTTAATGTTAAACGATAAAAAAAACTTTAAAAGGAAATTATAATAAAAAAATCTATCATAAATTATACATATCATGCATTGACAAGACATTCAAAATAGTCAGAAGACGATGGACAATGTTGTAACTAATCAATGAAACAAGAAGAAGCTTAGTAAATTGTATTACCAATCAAATGTGCGTTACAGCAGACATTGATTAGCATACTTATAACAAAAAACTCCATCAATTTGTTTATGTCTCGCTGGTTTTGAGAAACTTCAGTTACGAAATCAAATTTCCATGAAATATACATCCGACGGTAACAATGTAGCAGATCTCGGCTAATTCATGAAGACGCCGTTGTACATGTTGCATTGTGTTTAAAGCCCCGGTCACAACCCGCCGTGCGTCTTTTTTGACCGTACGTGTTCTGCGGAGGTTACGTTCGCGGCGTTTTTTGGTCGGACGTGGCAAGAGCAGAGATGACGCACGTCACACTCACGGTAGCGCAAGGTGCGAGTACGTGGCCCGCACGCCATGTCTATGGGTAAAAGGTTGCGTGCATCTTACGTTCCGTAGGTGGTAAGTGAGTGCGTTGTAAGTGCGGAGCACGTACTTGCTCTGTAAGGTCCGCCTGAGTTCTGTCCGCGTTTTGGACAGTTGAACTGAGGAAGCACGGACCACGCAAAGACTCGCAGATGCAGTTCGTTATGCGCTCGTGGACGTACAGGGAACACACGTCACCCGTACTGGTGGTGAATCCGTAGCCCGCACGCAGCTCGAACGAAGAGAAAGTTTTGCATGCACTAAAAATGCTACGGCGTCTCTGCGTGCTCCCAAATCCGTACGGAGGCGGTACTCACCGGGATCCCTGAATTTTGCACGTAGACAGCACGCACTTGCACGGCGGGTTGTGACTGGGGCTTTACTTATACTCTTATGTTCCCTATATCAGATCACATTGTTAGTCCTTAGTAAGTATTGAATGTGAAAATGATCAATCTGTTGATCCTGATTAGACCTGTTTCATGTTTCTCCTAGCCATGCATCTTTTTTACATTTACGAAAAAGGCATTTAAATCCTACTCAATAAACAAAATAATATTATAAATCTGCTTAACGAGGGTTCCAGATTTGAGACATCCAGCCAATTATTGCTAACAAGTTGGCGTGGGAGGGACAGCTGGATAATCTGTCAAGATCCCACCTAGATGTTTACTGCACAGATGCATCAGCACGATAACAGTCATTTGAAAAATTATTTAAGCAATACCATTGCTGAACTATTTATCCCTATACTCCATAGATACGCTTTTAGATTCATTAGACAAGACGCGACAAGTGCAGATCCACATCAGACTGCACGGTTGTGGCGGCTGATCTGAATCTACCCTGGTCGCACATGCGTTAAAACGCATATATATATGGGCACAGAAAAGGTAAAGAACAGCAGTATATTAGTAACAATGATACAGATTTGCAATAGTAGTGCAGCTTGCGCAAACTTATAACATTACCTATCAGTTCTCGAATTGATTTAGTGATATATTTTCAGAGCTTTTTATCAGTCACTACACCATTTACAGTTAAGGAAATAAGCAGACTTACGTTCAGTGCACGAGTTGCCCGTCCAGCCCGCTATGCAGCCACCAGAGCACGTGCCATCTGCCTCACATCCTGCCCGACAGCGAGGACTACACATAGTAATACACTGCACATCGCCCTCTGCACATTCAGCTGTAACAAAACACAAGACAATTTAAGGATACGTTAGAAAGGCAGTCGGAAATCCAAAATGGCCAAATTGTCCGTTCTGTGCCCAAGGTTATAAAACTGAGCATGGAAACCAGTCTCAAATCTCAAGCATCTGATTGGCTGAAATGGCCATTTCAGCCAATCAGATCCTTGAGATTTGAGACTGGTTTACAATCTCGGTTTTATAACCTTCAGTCCTAGCAGATGTACATCAACTATAAGGCACTTTTCTATTATGGCGGATTTCATTTCTACTTCTTTCATTCGCGGACACGAGAAAATATTCATCAGTCCTATTTTCGCAAGTTTCTGGATAATTAAGTCAATTGACTCTGAAAGTATTTGAAAATATGAACCATCTAAGTTCGAGATTGACCAGCAACTCTTCCTACTTCATTAAACATTTTAAACATCTATATCAGACCCCTTGATTATAAAACTTATTTCAACTCAATTTGAGCATGTAAATTGGATCGCTTCATTTCCTTTTGTTATCTAAATAAAACATTTTTAACTAAAAATACGACTTATTTTATCTCGAAATCAACTGTAGAAGAGCTATAGACTGTTATTTCATATATTATGTGAATGCTATTAATGTTCTAGACATTTTAAGTTAGAGCACAGAACTGAGTTGAGCATGGAAGAAGTTTTATAATCAAGTTTTCAAACAAGAATTTTTTCGCCTTTCTCTTCAGATCTGGAAAGAAATGAATAAATTGTATAACGAGAAAAATCGCACTAGCCTACGTCGAGGCCTGTCAAGGCTAAAAATAAGGAACTCGTAGAAAACTTTCTAGATATACTTTGATTCTCTAGATTGACGAATTGCGATTGGTCTCAGTTTTATGAATGTCTGGACAATCTGAAGGCCTTCATTCATGTTGTCTGACATTAGGGTCTACAATATTTGGTATTTAATTTACACATTCAAAACAAAACCAATTATAATGAGGAGCTGATATTTATTTCCTTACATTTAGATGTGCTGTTATTCTTTATAATGACTTCATTGCGTATGATGTACTTGAACATTCTTTCTGGTCAATAAACTTATAAAAATAATTTGGTATTTAGCCCAAATTTAGGCGAAGGCTATAAGGTGTGAATGAAATTCTACACCTTTGTAGGCAAATAGCCAATGGTAACGTCTGAGCTGAACATGGTACCATGGAATTCTGCTAGAAAATTGTGAAGTCGTCGGTTTCAATGTGAAAGAAAATGATAGCGAATGGGTTGCGATCAGTGAGAATCGTTTATAGGCCTACCCGTAAATTTAAGTCATAGTTTGCCACATTAAATTGTTTAACATTATGAGTTGAAACAGACCATAGAAACACCCTTATATAATTACTGCTTTATTGCCGCAAAGCTGTCAAAGTTCACAAAATTATTAATATCTGTAAACATATTTAAAAGCTTATACGAGTATGTAAATGCACCATGCTTGCGTTTTATTTAATATTTTTCCTGGATTATGATACTGAATAATATTTTAACAGGCAACATTACTATTCAATCGACCCTTGTGACTATTAACAGTTAATAACAAATAATTATTACAATTTGCACAATCATAACATCTAATACTAGTACATCACAACTAAACTTTTTGAAAATTAAATGTGAACTTTGACATTTTCACATTGGCAGTGAGCAATTGTTTTTAACGCTGAGACCCACATTTTTACCATAGCGTAAAAAAGTAATTATAGATTGTTATCATGTTTAAAGGTCCTGGTACGTTTCCGAGATGACAGGCGGCGCTTCTGTATGACGTTCCAACAGGTGCGAGTGTTGTATTTACGCCCTTATCCTTCTAGACAAGTAAATTAGAATTTTTCTCTTTTGGTGTAGGTGAGAGAACACCATTATCAACATACTCTAGACACATAATTAGCTTATCTCAACATTTTCGCAAAACAATACGTCCAGGATTTCTTGTTTTAGTGAGAACCTACACGTAGTATGGAGAAATTATGAACTGCTATAAGAAGCATGTGATGCCGACGGAGATAACGTGCGCTTTAAAATGTCCGCATTGTCCTCCCTTAGAGTTGACCTTAACTAAATGAGTTGGCCTAAACTAAAATAAAAGTGTCTGGCATTTTCTATTACACATAACTGTCTTGTTAAGACTGATGTTAATTTTAAATAATAATCAAATATTGTTACCCAGTTTGATGAATATACATGTATTGTGATAATCACATTCATTCGATTTCGTTGATTCCAAATAATTTGTTTATTTCTAGTAATTGAACCGGCCCGTGAACGCTATATTTATAAGCCGGCTTAAGATGGGAGAGGAGGGAGTGGGACGGTTGCCCGTAAAGCCCCAGTTTCACAAATCTTATTAATAACGGTCAATTACTTTCTTAAGACTTGTGGGATTAGTGGCTACTAGACTTTGTTCATTCCGTCTCCAAAGTTTTTCACCAATTATGATGTAAAGATATAATATCCAGAAAGAAAGCGGTGGCGGACGGACAGACGGTCAAAAAGTTTATATGCGCCTCGTTCGAGAATTCTTTTCGCTGCGTTTAACACGGGAATAATTAATAATGTTCATGATAATTAGCGTCACTTCCAAACCAAAACGAGATTCTTGCTCAATAATTTATGCGATTGTTTATTTTATCTTGATATACATAAAGTTCATAGTGTTCCTGAGATTCGCACATTGTGATGAAATTTTGTACATCGTTATCTTTGCCCACAGAGGCTCGTGGGGAAAGATAATATTGTTTGTGAAAGATCTTCACTGTGGTTTCTCATTTATTCAGTATTAATGATCTTGGTACAGTTCTGTCCCGCTAAAATTTTTATTATTTACGCATTGTTTTGCACGCACGAATATCCACAATGATGTATATTGTTTAGCTGAGAAAAAATAATAAGGCCAAAATCACAAAGGTAACTTTGCATGTTTGAATAGCTTCAGAACTTCTAAGAAAAAGGTGACAGCATTTAAAAAAATGTAAGTTATGCAAGGTCAGATTGTGTGAACAATACTTGCTGTGCTCGACTTATCTTACGGTATTTGGGCACCGCGTATTTTAAAGTACACTTATTATGGGAGCCGTCACACTATGACGTTCTGGCCAGCGTTCTACGACGTTTGATGAAACGTTGATAGTCGTTCATGGTTGCTGGGATATCGCCAGAAGTGCGTTTTTTGAATGCTAGTGAACGTCGGTGAACGTCAATGATTGCAGGGAATCGGCGGAGAACGCTGGTCCGGAATATAAGTATCTTGCATGAGTGTGAGGTGAAGATGGAAAAATCCGTCACCGAGGGGGAACTGTTTTGCGGGAACGAGGCTCTGCCGAGTTCCCGCCAAAACAGTTCACCCGAGGTGACAGATTTTTCTATCTTTACCGAATGAATCGTGCAAGATACTTTTTCTTGCATACCTTTTACTGTTCATAACATTTTTATACATTTATACAAACCAAAATGTGTTTCCTTAAGCTGAAATATTGACGTTAACGCAAACCATATTTTCTAAATGACGTCACTATCTCGAATATATTACGTCAGATACTTGAAGAAGTGACGTCACTCTTGTAGCATGAGAACGTTATCTTTTCCCTAGGGAAAAGATAAGATTTTCTTTCCCCGGTACATCACGCGGAAATACTTATCCAGTATGCAAGAAAAAAAAATTTGAACATGCACATAAATTTTCTCTGAGACGAGCGTTCTTCAACGTTTAATTGTAAACGCTGAAGAACGTTTAAGAACGTTCGGGAACGTTTTACTAACGTTTGCCGAGCGTTGCACGCGTTCGGCTATCGTCAGACAGTCGTTACTCAAGCGTTACTTGATTGTTACAAAGCGTTTGCTATGCTGTGAACGACTCGCTGGCGACCTGTCAACGACCGCTGAACGGTCCCCATAGCGAACGCAGCGTGTGACTAAACTGAAACGAACGTCCTTTTGACGTCCACTGAGCGTCATTCGAGCGTTATCCGAACGTCCATGCCTCAGCACGCTCGTCTAACGTTGACAAATCGATCTTCGCGCACCTGTGGCCCATTTAGAAAATGCTAATGATTTTAGGGTTTTCTTACTTGGTCGCTATTACACGCCAGATGTGTCATCCTCATTCTAGAACGCTCAAAAATTGAACGATTGAAACGTTCAGAAAACGTTGATCTGAACGTCATAGTGTGACGGCCCCTACGATCGAAAGTGTAATTGGCAGCCAGCTGCCCATAACTTGCGGTGAATTCATCATGTTTCACCAAAAAAGCGCTATATTTTCAATTGGCAACCAGCTGCCATTTGCTTATTCGAAAGGTTTTCAGAATGATTCAATGTATTTAGTCAATCTATGTGCCAACTCCAATATAATGTATAGGCAAGATAATTCGAAATAGCAGCCAGCTGTCAGTTGCTAATTCAGCATAATTATATAGTCATGCATTAACTAAAGTCGTGTTGGCTGCAAGATGCAAGTTTCCAGTTGCCGATTAGTTAAATGTTCTGAATGAGCGAGATTTTTTGAACTGGCATCTGGGTGCCAGTTGACAGTTGCCAATTCAAAATTTTAGTTTAGTAATGATACTGAATACGAATTGGTAGCCAGATGCAAGTTGCTAGTTGCCAGTTCGAAAAATCTTCTGTGTCACCGAATTGGCAATCGGGTGCAAGTGGCATTTTGAAATCAACCTATATAGCAAATTTGTAACTTAGTCGAACTGACAGCCAGCTGTCAGATGCCAGTTGCCAATTTTAAATATTTCTTCAAAACATCGACTTAAGTCGAATGGGCAGCCAGCTTTCAGTAGCCAGTTGACATTTCAGAAACGTGTTAGCATTGGCAGCTGAAACGTGAATTTAGTTGTCACTTGCCGATTCCATCGGCATCTGGCACCGGCAGCAAAATTCACATAAATTGAGATTCTAATTTATAGTATTCCTACTAAACCTTTGTGTTCCATTCGAACGTTTAAATTATATTAATTTGTTTGCCTCTAAAGAATTCAATTGCAAATCTGAATACAAAATCTTGTTTTGAATTGTAGTAATTTGATATGTTTTAATTGAAAAATGAAAAGATTTATGATATTCTTTAAAACTTCGACAAAGTAGTATTTTTTATTTTGCTTAATCGTAAGAGACAGATGGTTTATGGTTTATGCTCTGTATTCATGAGACCGTGTGTCAGTCGTGAAAACATCGCCTCGCACTTCGGCTCAGTGTTTGTTATAACTGGTATCGTTTTTGGACAAATTCCCACCTACCAATCATAGTGCTGATTCAACTTGACCCTGGCGGAAATTTTGCTTCGAAACTGTTCAGTGGCGTGAGAAGTTACCCCGTTAAGCACGAAGTCTGTTTTTTAAACTATCATTTCTGAGAAGTTACCCCGTTAAGCAAGAAGTCTGTTTTTTAAACTATCATGTCTGAGAAGTTACCCCGTTAAGCACGAAGTCTGTTTTTTAAACTATCATTTCAAAACGTCATCTTAGTTATATTTATAAAATTTACACTCAAATTCCGAGAAACATGTACATACAAGAGGCCGCTCTGTGTATTTCGTCCGCTAATTCGTACAAGTTACGCATCACAGAACCTTGATTGTTTTTGCACATAATTATGAACATAAAAATGGGTTGTTCTCAAAATATTTCAAGGTTATCAGTTTAATCATAATGCATGCTCTTGGTGAGAAATAAAAACAATCGAACGGCTTGGTTTTTGTCGACGGCCGACTTTTTGTAAAACATTAAAAACAACAAAACAAATTTGTATTAAGTATCTTAAAATGAATCAAATTGTTGGTCACGTTTAGTGATATGATATCAATCTGTAAAGAAATCGGCAGTTGGAGTAATCTTTAATTGCTTTTGACGGTAAGAACAATTTTTTCTTATTAAGTTTTTTATAACCATAATCTTGAAACTTCGTGTTTGATGCTACTATTAGAAACGCATAGGCCTATGGAAAAAAGTACCGCGAGGTCCCGCCCCCAGTAACATTACAAACAAATACCTAAAACTGAATAAAGTAAACACAGATGTTTATCAACTGCACGTTTTTATGAATCAATCAAATTTTAAACAATATAATGAGCTTGGTTCCCTATTGTTTATTTCTTTCAAAATAATTTCGTCAGAATGATACTTGTTCCGAGTCTACAACTGCGAAATAGACGCAGTCCGTGCAATCCATGTCTGAACACGAAAAAAATATATTCAACCATGTAATTTTGGTGCAATATCATTAATATATTTTTAACATCGTCATATATTTTAAGTTAGAAGTTCGTTCAATTAAATTTATATTTACTGTTTTTTGAAGCCCGGCGCGAAGTTGGTGCGGTGTACTAGTAAAGCAATGAGCCGATAAGCCCGGAATGTGTAACGTAATACATGAGAATTTGTTGAATAAATTGAATTAACAGATATCATATTTATGATTTAAGACGAACGCTTGACCGAATGTGTAATACATGCTACGTGTTACATCATATCTGTACAATCTGCGGTTAACGAAAAATAGTTCATGCGACTGTAACTTATATAACTTGGAACTTGGAACTTGATCAATAAATGGAAATCGGTTACATTCAGGAAAATGCGCGCGCACATTTTTTTTTTCGGCCAGCGTGTATTTGGCGACTTGTCCACGATTTATCATATGAGCTGAAGTGACCTAACTGTATCAATCAGAAGTTTCTAAATACAATTGTTTATCAAATGGACATTTGATTCTAATAAAATATGCGCGCTATTACAATGTAAAATGTCCATATTTATTATGTATCAATGGATACATTCGATTGAGCCAAGTTAAAAGCACAAATAGGCGTATAACCAAACCTGTTACGTTCCAGAACACTGCAATAAATTACTGACAGACCTGGTACACACCTACCCTGATTGCTGATTATTTTAATATTTATTGTCAAATTTATTATTTATGAGTTTATTTATTGTCAAATTTATTATTTATGTTCTATACAATTAATGTATTTAATTCCACTGACCGATTTAAACAGTTCTTCTATTTTCTTAAACTCTTGCGTAGACTCTAAATGTGTTTTAATTAACAAATCAATATAATAGTTAGCTGGGATGAAATGTTTTCTGTTCTGCAATACAGCCAACCCTGCTGTAGCTTGACATATTTAAGGTACCCATGTCATCTTCCACATCATCTCCCTAAAATAGTGGCGACAATAAAAACAAGAAATACTGATACAACATCTACGTTCCCGGGGTGGGTTGATGCCAGCCAATTTGTTTGAAGGTTACAAAAGTAGGTGTAGGTTACAGTGGCTAAAGTGACACTCTTGTTATTGAAAGGACAGCTTTTGACCTTGACCTTGGCCTCAAATACAACTGGGATCCTACTCTTGTCGTGTCCAATTAACCTACCAAGTTTGATGTTTGGTATACCGACAGACCGAACAACATACCAACATAATAATGCACAGCAATAAACCTCCTTTCGGGTGTAGATTTCTGTGCATTTTTATTTGACTTTGAATCACTTTACATATAATCGTTTTCTAAGAAAAGGAGATATTTAAAACTTGATTCTAAGGATATCGAACACATCAGGGCCCAAGATAATAAAACTCAACCAGTCTCAAATCTCAAGCATCTGATTGGCTGAAATGGCGACCCAGGATTCAAGTATAATGCACAGAAAGTACACGGACAAACGATAATACACGCCCTTGGCACTTCAATGCAGGAGCGAATCTTAATTATGGAAACGGTATATATAATTTTGCTTGGTTGAGGAAAGTGTTGAAATGAGAGCGAGCCGAGTTTGCAATGTTAAAGTTTCGTTTCTATCCGGAGTCGCTAATCGAAGAAGTTAAACAGACATGTAAGAGTTACTGCCTTCTGTTTAGGCCTATATGTAATACTTAGTTATTCGCCCATTCTCCGAGAAACAAAAAAAAACGTTAATTGCAATGCAACAAGCTCTGAACATTTGCAGATATTATATCACTGGGTAGAGCCCAAATCAACAAAGATTATATCAGACTTTTTGTTTTGCATGTTCATGATTTGTGTAATTAGCATAGAATTTGCATTCGTTAGATTTGCGTCTATTATTAGCAGTCACTTATAGATCATTCCTTTCGCTTATGTCGGAGGTATTTTATCTACAGTCTTCCATGTCTCTCATATAACCTTAAGAGCCGTTGACCTCGAGCAAATATCTAACTCTTAAACAGCACTTCAGCTTGAGACAAGCGTCGACTTCCCAAATTTGTCATTAACAGACGTGTAATTTCAGCATTTTAGCACATTACACAATGGGTCAAATCATTCAGACATCCAATAAGGTCAGGTATCATAATGGCATGCACTTAGTGTCAGTTTAATGAATGGAATTTTCACGTTTACTTGTTGTGCCAAAATGCACGTGCTTACGAAAACAGCTATCTTATCGTACAATTAACTTGCGGAATGTTCATATGGAGTCAAGGACGAACGAACGTCCGAACACTGCATTTTCTGTGCGTGGGATGTCACCGACTGTTCTAAAATGGGGCGGTATCTTCGGACAGTCGACGTCAATCCTTGAAATGACGTCATAAAGTTGAGCAGACGACATTACTTATTATGCATTTTGCGGTTTTGCGGTAAAAATAACATTAAATTGTCAAAATGTGTAGCAAAATGACTTTCTAGTTATTAGAAAATAATAGATAGTTTTAAATTCTTTCTAAATATAGTAACAACTAAAATGTCACCAAATATAACCGAATGTACCTTTTCACGAGGCGTATCCCAAATAAGAGTTTCCTGAACTAGAACCTATAGTGACAGCAATCGTGCATTGGTCTCTACTCGAAGACAAGAAGGGACGATGGTGAAGACGCCATGGACGATGGTGAAGTAGCGAAGGTATTATAGCCCTTTCTTCACCGTCAGGCTTTCCGCTTCGTCTCTTTACATATTTGACATATCCACTTCTCCCTTAACCAAGATGAAACAATGATGGCGAAGACAGGACGATGCGGAAGGAAATATGTAAAAGACGTGAAGGAACGACCGCGAAGTAGCGTAGTGACAATGGCTAGGAGCGATATAAATCTCGTTCTACCGGTTTTCCTGTCTTTGTGAACGGTTGCGTGGTAACACAGTTTTGACACCTACGCATTAGAATGTCACACCATGCGATGTTTCAACGGATTTAACTGTAATTTTGCTTACTAAAACATTATTTTGTTATTTAACGATATTAGTCCACTTTTACTCAAACAGCCTTTTCATGAAACTATTTGTCTATAATTTGCAAAATGTTCATATATCGGAATATGGTGTGCACTAAGATACGGAATTAATATGCACGAGAATTTTAGATTGCAGCTTATGGGAATCGAATGACAGCGATGCCTTTGAATATAAAATTCAAGTCTTGTATGAAATGCATGCTGGAAAGGTAGAAACGAATAGCAGCCTCTGAAGATTTGCTGGAATTTCGCGTCGTCGCCATTTTCCCTGAGTGTGTGTCTGTCCTCGCCGTCGTCCTAACACGTCCCAATGCGTCTCAATGGTGCACATTTGACGGGAACGACAATATTCAGTGTATGTCCGGTAGTTATCCTTAACAAAGAAAGGGTAGACGAAGAGGAGTAAGTTGAATGACTGGCACTTATCTAGACTTCCAACCCTTACCCTCAGGTTCAGCCCCTATAACTGTTTTTACATTTTTATTGATTCCTAGCAGATATTTTTTTATTTATTTCTCGCAAATATATTGTCTACGTTAAGGTTGGTGTTTAGGGTTAGGCTTAAGTTTTAGGTTCAGGGGATTCCCCTGCGTTAGGGTGAGGGCTACTGGTTTGGATAAGCGTTAATGGTTAAGGCTGTGGGGACCGACAGATGATCAAATTTCTTCCTGACAAACTTTAAGTTTTACGGAGAAAAGTGATCCTGTAAAACCAAAGCGCATTTGAGAAAACCTATTAGTTTCAGGGAAACAAAAAAAAACAACAACAATCAACTTAAAGGAAATAACCAAAGCATAACCTATTTAGTAAATCTATAATTAATCCTCAAAATGGCAGTGATAGCTCTTGAATTGTACAAATAGTGAATTTAATACATTAGCCTCTCCACGATATAATCTGATAGCTAGGAATGCTGTAGTTTTTGTCCACGGGGTATATTTCTTTGGCCACGCCATGTCATTTCATAAATTACATACTACGTTGATTTTAGAGAAGTTTTCTCTTACAAATGGTTTTGAAAAGTTCCGCGGGTATAGCTTTGCTGATCATATTTTCAGTAACGATATATTTTATACCGTTTCAGTCCCTCTCAAATATTCCCTATATTACTGTTTAATAATAGAATTCAGCTGTTAACTTCGGCCTCGTTACTTCAATTTAAGTCACTTAATTTACAAAACCTACAAACGGTACATAATATTATTCAAGAATTCGGTGACACTTTTGAAACAAATGATGCACTATTTGAGGATGAATCATGGCCTAGAATTTGACATCAGTCTTGAGACTCTAACGTGTGATTGGTTAGAATGATGACGATTACTCAACTAGGGGCCAATTTTCGATTTTTTAATACGGTTCAAGATATTTATTTCAAATTGGAGTGCATGGTGTGAAAATGATAAAATCTTTAATCTGTGACGATCCGTCGCTTTCGCACATGGTACTGGTACGATAAGAGAAAATGTAGGTAAGCGAACAATAGAGATCGGCTGTTTTACTGTATTATTCTAGAAAACCCCGTAAATATATAAATAATTAGTAATTGTTTGAATGAATCACGAAGAATGCGCGATGTGCATGTTGCAGGCCAGCCGACCAATTCGTACCTCTACCACTTGCGAAAGCGACAGATCGTCAAGGATGAATCTGTACAGCTTATTTTCCCAAACAACATTATTAAAAACTTATTCGAAACAAATATCTTGAACCATATTCCAGAAATTCGAACTTGAAAAGTGTCGGGTTAGAAGTGGCCCCAACTGTAGTTTTTATTTTATGATTCGTGGCACATGTTAACATGAACCTACAGACTCGTATCCCAGGGTCGGATCAGGCAAGATTTCCAGAAAGGAGGTTCGTTTGCAGCACTCATTAGTAATATAATAATTTACAACTTTCTGGCCAAAATCTCCATAAATATGGCTGCTCAAAGGAGGGGGGTGGGGGCGGGGTTCGAGCAACCCCAACGAACCCCCTTCTGGACCCGCCCTGTAACCATTGCTCAATCCAAAGAAGTACCGGAAACTTTAACAATGAAAATGATTAAGAGCAAATTTCTGAGCAATTGAACGAGGGACAAGTCATAACTGACATATTTCTGGCATAATTCCATTATTTTCCTGGGAATGAGAAATTTAAAAAAATCAAGTTTTTGTTAATATTAGACGTAAATAAAACTTCTATAAAACAATGAAGTATTTGAAAAGCATGAGAAAATGCGATCTGTTACTAGGTGCAGGATTTGCATCTGCAAAACAATGATGTTATACAGACTGGTCGGCCTATCTACTCAACTGGTAGTGTTTCTTACAAATACATCCCCTTTTATCTTTTATTTATTTGGTTTACATGATTCCTGTTTTTACCTTCACGTTCCGGAAAGAAAACAAAATGTTTTAGGTGATTAGTTTTACGAGTTATTGTCAGCAGATTGGAGATAATTCCTACATCTGTTACACTGACTGCTGATTTCATATTTCTATCCCAATTAACCCTGTTTATTCTCTAAATGATCACCAATTATGTATTATAGTTATTTTTTAAAATTATTTTATATCTAATGAGATGATGATGA
>JAZAYU010000008.1:4278437-4295937 GCA_038501625.1 Corbicula japonica | reverse complement strand
CTGGTGTGGTTGTCACTACTATAAATTCCGCCGAAAGTGCACAGAATATAAAGAAAAAACTGTTATATTTGAAATCCATCATTTTTAGGTGCACAAACGAAAAAATCCCTGTAAAAATGTTCGGCAAATCTTGTCAAACTGACATCTGGCGATCAGGACGAGTTTTCAAGTACTTTGGTCCAATTAGAATTTCCTTCGTTATTCCAAATCTGTGTTGCTAACACTTGAGACGAACATGCACCGGTTACAACAACAATTCTTTAATTGTCAGGCACAGGGGGACTAATTCTGAGTTAATGTCAAAGAAATGAGGTGTAATATTGTGTAAATTCGTAAAATTATTGACCAGTTTAAACTTATTTCAGTTCGAAGCAAATTGGCGGTCAACAAATCAAACTTTAAGTTTTTTTACAGACTATTTTATTTTGTCCACAACATAATCGCCGTTACCTCCAAATGAAATTAAGATTTTAGCAAAAGAATTCGTACTGTAATTGTTTTTCATCCACGAAATCCTACTTTTTTAAAACAAAACAATTTTCAAATTTAAACACAGCTTGAATTATCCGCGCACTTGCTTACTATACGCAGTTTTCTTTAAAATCCTTTAACACCACTGTACATAGCGTCTTATTTTCGTGAATTAGTCACGGACAGAGAGAAAAATTGAGGCTACCTGTAATAAAACACCCACGATGCCTACTTAATTTAGATGTTTTGTTTATAAAAGCCTTATCTTACATTATATCAGTCTATATTATACAAATATGCTGTCAAGGAACGACGAAAACAAACAGCCTCCTAATTTGTTTTAACCGTATTCTCTTACGATTTAACCTTTGCCTCTAATGTCTTTTGAGTTTCAATCGCCATTGTTAATAAGCTACATTAGTTGCACCGTACTTCACGTGTTGAGAAGTCACGATGTTAAGAGCAAACTTAATTTATTGATATACAAAAGCATCATGCACTTTGTAGCTTAAAGGCGACTAATAAAGAATGTAACGCTTTGATTCTTGGTTCCGCTACGACAGCAATTACGTTGTGACGTTCTGGACCAAACTCCCCGCAGTGGTTACTTCCCCTTACAGTTTCAGCGAAACGAAGCAAAATCACTGCGCGGAGGTTGGTTCTGGACAGCGTAACGCCATTACGCGATGACGTACGCGCGTACCGCAACGACTCCATTACGTAGTGATACAAGCGCATGCGCATTAAAACACAGGTTGTTGACGAGATACGTTGACCCAAGCAAATGCCAGACGTACCTTCCAAACGTAAATATTTTTGTTTACAAATTTATTATAGAAATTCCATCAATTTACAATCAGATAACAATATAGAAACACCCCTGTGTCTCAAAACAACGAGCCTTCATTTTTATCAAAGTGAGAAATTAGTGTTTTTATTATTTTTATCGTTTTAATTAATGGTAGATTTATGTGCTATATTCTTTTGCAGAGAATCCGAGACACATGCCCACGATCATTATCAACCTGCTGATATGTGGTGCACCCACACTACAGGTGATGATTTCCATCTATCATCATTTTAATCATCACTTATCATAAGTCAATCACTTACTTCACCTCGAATAACGAAGACCTGGGTTGAAGATTATAGAACTGAGCATGGAAACCAGTCTCAAATCTCAATCATCCATTTCAGCCAATCAGATGCTTGAGATTTGAGACTGGTTTCCATGCTCAGTTTTATAACCTTTGGCACTATTTAAAATTCTGGAAACCGCCACCATTCTCCACTTCAGCGTTATTAGAACAAATAAAAATCTTAATTGCTACGTAATAAAAACAAAATTTGAACCGCCTACCTGTTGGGTGAGACTGAACGGCAGTAGATTATTTTAGACAGGAGTAAGACATATCAAATTGCTTCTGTCTGTTGTGTTTTATTATTCAGACTTCTGATTGTTCAAGTTTTCCTACTGATCGTTTTGTTCATGCACTGATCATTTTTCTTCGTGATTTCGTTTCTCGCCTTGGAATGAGTTTTAAGCTTTACTTGTGTTAATTTTTAAAAACATGGGGTTATTTTTAAGAGTGAACAAGCAAAATCCGATTTGACGGCCAATCGACATTTAATTTTGTCAGATCGACATTTGTCCGAACTTTGGTCGTTTAGTGATCGAACTCGGCCCCTGGATTGACAACAGCACAAGCAGTTTGATTGTATTCTGCAAAGCGTGCATGTGCTGCACAATACTTTAAACAACCGAGCGATATCATATCAAAGACTTCATGGTATAAATAGATATATAAATTAATAATGTGAATGTGTGCTGTCTATTTTCATCGAAGTAATAATAGATATCAAGTCATTTCCGCTGTTATCTTTGCACTTGGTTAGTACCAGAATTACAAGATGGGTGGTCGACGCAATGCGAGAGCCCATACATGAAGCATGTAGGTCCCCTATATAATGATATACACGAAGGATGGTCGGCGCGATGCGAGAGCCCATACATGAAGCATGTAGGTCCCCTATATAATGATATACAAGAAGGATGGTCGGCGCGATGCGAGAGCCAATACATGAAGCATGTAGGTCCCCTATATAATGATATACACGAAGGATGGTCGGCGCGATGCGAGAGCCCATACATTTAGTATGTTGGTTCACTTTAATAGATATACAAGATGGGATGGGTTGTCGGTACATGGCTATAGCCCATATATTTAGTAATTATGTAAAGTTCCACTATATAATGACATACAAGGTGGATTGTCGGCACAATCGCGAGAGCCCATACATTTAGTATGTAGGGCTACTATTTAATGATACATAGACATAGTAAATTTGAACAACAACAACAACACCACCATCACCACCATCGCAACCAACAACAAGAAAAATTTCTACTGAAGTCTTCACACATGGTGTTCAGTGAAGGTCAGAAGCGTTTGTTCGATAGGCCTACGATATGCAACCTGCCTCACCTTTGAATTTTCGTATACTCAAAAATAACTCTTAAGTTGTTGCATTAACATGCAGTATTGCATTCCGTAGGCAAGATGATTTTACGCAATCATAACAATGCGTTATAATGTAAAACAAGGTTTCCTACACTGGCGTTCGATGGACTCGAAGATGCATCGACATAATTGGACAAGCAGGAAGCGGCTAATAATCGGCCATAACAGTGAAACCAGGTGAAATGTTGTTTTGTCAGTACATCAATTACGTTCCAGCAAAACATTTCTGAATGTGATAGCTATTCTGGTAATCATGATAACCTACTTCCTGAAATCTTTGTCCACGGCTATAATTTCATTGTTTGTGAGTATGTTTCCATTTTCCTTAATAAATGTGTCGAAAGGATATCTAAAAGATAAGGATGGATATATTCAGTTTACATTCCACCATCCACTTATGAATTGTCGAGGTTAATACGACCTTGATGGTCGAAGAGTAATAAATCTAACAAATTGTTGTACTTTTGCACGTATTTATTTTATTTATCGCTAAAAATCCTCAAAATTTGCGTAATTGAAATTGTTACGTTATCTAACATGCGTATGTATTTAATGTATGAATTACAAAAAAGAGAAAAATAAGTAGCATTCTTGTGAACAATTTTTGCCAAAATGCAAAAGGACAATGAAGCGGTCATTTAATTATATGCATCAGGTGCCAAGGTTATAAAACTGAGATTTGAGACTGGTTTCCATGCTCAGTTTTATAACCATAGGCACAGATGAACAAAACTCTCGGAACATTAAAGGATTTAACTCAGGACGCATCGGCAATCCTACACACTAATAACTTAATTAACTAGACCTAAGGTGATACTCAGATTATTTATAAAAATTATAAGAACTCATCTTCGTAAAAAATTCAGCTTCGTGGTTCTTTTACACCTTCCTCTTTAACAAAATAGACAGCAAAAACTTTGAGATATTAAAATATATAATTTACTCGACAAAAATAACTATCCAAATAGGATGAACTGCAAGTCACAGGTCAGTTAAAATGTGTCAAGTATTGTATTAAAAATTGTAGACTGTAACAAACTGGTGTCAAAACAACTTTCAGATCGATTTCAATTGTTTTACAAACTGTGACAATCTTTGCTATATAACCCGAACACTTCCGAACATTAACCGTAATATCCCGATATTTGCTTGAGAGCGTCTATGGAGATATTTAAATGGCGCCCTAACAACGGGCCAATATTGTTCTTGGAGATAAGCTAAAAGGTATCCGAATGTATAAATCAAAATAACTTTAAGCTCAGTTTAACATCAATGAATTCCATTTTATTGAATTTAAAAGGACTTAAACACAAAATTTATTTTTAAGCATCATTCGGGGATATCTTACGTGTAACGTGTCGTAAAGGAACTGAATTAATTTAATAAATACCTTTAATTAATAGCATTTTTAATTTATAAAAGAAATCTGAAGAAAAATATATAGATTAAACTTGATACAATGGGTTGTAAACAGTCGAAGCAAGTTCGGGTTCAGCCCGTCGGGACATTAGAGATGAAGCAGGGAAAACTTAAGAACTGTCAAAGTGAAACGGACGCTGGAATAGAAAGTGACATTAATGATAAAAACAGACGACATGGAAAGCGCAGTAAATCGTCAAAGAGCAAGAGATCCATGGGTTCCACAGGGTCACTGGACGACGAGCGATCCATGGACTCTGAGAGGGGTGGCTCTGCAGGGTCCAAGAAGAGCACAGATTCCGGACTCGGTGATTTGGGAGAGTACAACCATGGCTTCATCACGGAACACTCCGACCCAGATAAAGTGAGGGAAATCGAGGAAAACTTTAAAGAAAGGGAAGATTTAGGTAAGTTAACATGCAAACTATGTACATATATCTGGAAAACATGAACTTTGTAATTCATAATTTTGTGGCACAAAACTCGAAAAACAATATTTAGATTTTTTGCTAAGAGGGTATTTGAGGATGATTAATACTCGAATGATGAGGAAACTGTTGTGCTTGTATTTCAAAACAGATATTAATTTTATGTACTTATATTAGAGGCCATATGTGGACTTGAACAAGTGTTATAAAAAGCATGTTGGAATTAGTTTTTTTCTGAACTAGGGAACATAAACGTTAATACTGAAACAATAACTCAAATGGGCGTCTCTAATTCATTATGTGTTGTCATTTTCTATAACTGTAAGCCATGATATATTTTTTTTCGTTGCAGTATAAAACTAGTTTCAAGTTTCCAAGTTTCCAAGTTTATTTTACTAAAACCGTAAAGTCTGACTTGGATGATCCAAAATTTAAGTATATTGGGTGTGAAGTAAAAGCACTAAAGTGTTTGATTAGTAAGGTCAAGAGATCTGTATAAATACTTTAAACAATTGAGATAGATCGCTCATAGTTTAAGGACAGACTCTAGTACCTGAGTAGGATGTTTTAAAACCAAAATATACAGCGAAACAATACATATGGAATAAAATCTTAAAGGCTTTCGTCAAAGTTCAGAAAAACATTACTAATTTATCCCATTTGAAAACTCGTTTAAGAATCGACGTGTATTGATTAAAACTTGAATGGATATAATTGATAATCTCAAATCAATGAATAAGCTTTAACCTTGTACTATACGTATTATGGATTACTATAAAACTATAAAATGTGTCAAGAGAACCTCTTAAAATGTTATATTGTTATGAACTGTATCAATGTAGAAAAATAATAGTTTTATTGACTTAAACAGGTACAATTACTCGTCTGCAAAACTTACATTGACATGAAAAGATAAAAATAAAATAAAATAAGGATCGAACTCAAAATAACCCCTATTGAGAAAAGAAACAAGAAATTCATACCTGTTTTGTGAGGGTAATCTAATATAATGTGTCACATATCAGTATTAATTATTATTGATTAAGAAACTGTTTTTAAAGCCAACAGTTCATATAGAAATACAGATAATGGCCGGAATCATAACTCATACTCAAACTAAAGCAAAGTAGTTTCCCATCGTGAAATATATTTACTAAAAAGAAAATAAAAAAAAACAAAAACAAAAACAAAGCAACAACTAAGATCAACACAAAACTAAAAAATCGTGATAATTATGAGTGATACTCATCTTAAATTGTAATAAACCGAAGACTTTAATCTTACTCCGACTATTGGTAACAAGTGAGTGAACTGGTCTGGAGATTATAAAACTGAGATTGGAAACCAGTCTCAAATCTCAAGCATCTGATTGGCTGAAATGGCGACTGGTCGCCATTTCAGCCAATCAGATGCTTGAGATTTGAGACTGGTTTCCATGCTCAGTTTTATAACCTTGGAGCCTGGTTTAAATCTTTATACAAAAAGTCTATTAAAGTGGAGTTTGACCAAATACCATTTACCTTTAATACTCCCAAAACTTTTCGCAAACTGAGATTGAAGTATTTTCTTCAGATCTTGGCATCACGGGGACAGCTCTAGCAACAAGAAACAGCGCAAAAGATAAGGCCCGTCTAGAGGAATCGTTGATAATACAGAAACTTAGAGAAGAAGGTCTGATATCTAAACCCTCAACGGAAAGCACCGGCGGAGTGGCGTTCGACATTGTAGACATGAGGTCCGGAAGTGGCGTGCCGAAACTCCCCTCCCTTCCGCCGCTGAAACTTGCTAAGATTGAGAGGCGGCGGAAGAAGAAACGAGCACTGACCGAGGAGGAGATCCAGCAAAAACTGGAGAGGGCCGAAGAGAGAAGAAAGGTAGGACATAAGTTGTTTAAGATTTGTGCCAAAAATGATAAAACTAAGCTGGAGACCAGTCTCAAATCTCAAGCATCTGATTGGCTGAAATACAGAAGATGGACAACGTCACTGATCTCCATTTCAGCCAGCCAGATGCCTGAGATTTGAGACTGGTCTCTTAAAATAGTTTTATAACCTTGGACCACATAAACTTACATAGAGTTTCAGTGCTCAAGCCCACAAAAACGAAATTTGAAACCTGTCTCGAAACTCCAGGTTGTGATTGGTAAGTCTGGCAACAGAATACAGTTTTGACCTAAGGTGTTTGAAATCCCAGCTGGTTTTTAGTTTTAGAGCCAGATTTTATTATGACAGAACAGAACAAGACATAATTAAGTCACTGACTGAAAACAATATAAAATAGCGTATAAGCGTTTGAATTTTTAAAGATACAATGACAGGGGCACAGTTCGGTGTGGAGTTTTGTCCCTCGCCTTATTTAAGCTCGTATCAAAACTATTTAAGATGAGTTTTCTTAACGGATTTTCTTAACGGATAATATAGTGTTTACCTAGCCACATGTTAAAATCAGAATGGTTTTGTGACTCATGGCTTTTCATGTTAACCCACCATTATGATTTTTGTAATTTACCTAAAATGCGTTTGAAGTCTCAACAGCATTCTCAATATTTGTTTTAATAGATTTTGTTCACTTGATTTGGGTTTTTAACGATACCATTTGCTTTCTCCTTTTTAACTTGACATTCAAAGCAAATATCGGAAATTAAAATATTTAACATTTATTTACAGACAATAGAACACAGTTTAAAATTTATTAATATAATATCACCGTTTTGATTAGTAACATAGGACTATAAAAAATCGGTGAATATGAAAAAAAAATTCATATCTCATGCACCTTCGGCTACGAACTGACCTAAACATCAACTTGCGTTTATACATGCCCTTCAATATCGTTTTATTGTATTTCAGAGAAAAGAACAAGCCCGCTTGGAAAGAATCAAGGAAATAGACAAAGCTGACCAAACTGCAGCTCTAGAGTCGTTCCAAGACTACCAGAAGAAGAAAGAAGAACAAGTCATACAGAAGATGGACAACGTCACTGACAACAGAGAACGTCGTCTGCGTGAAATCAAAGAAAAGCAATTAGAACGAGAGCGCAGGCGCGAAGAAGTGCGCAGGCGCAAAAAGGAACGAATAGAAATGGGACTAACTGAGACTGAGGAAACTACAGGCGAAATTATTAAAGACACTTCTGAACTTTTAGAACGACAAGAAACCCCAATGGTACCTGAATGATTTTAAACTGAGAGAATTTAGAAAAAATATTTTTATTGTTGGAGAAGTATTAGAAAATATTTATTTAGCGAGTTGCCTGAAAGGTGCTAGATTCTGCTTTCGCTTTAGAATTATTTCGCCGAGAGATAATCTTTAATTTTTTAAACCTTATTTTCCTAAGATGTCAATATTAACGACCTGCGAAATACAAGTAATCAGCAACGAGACAGCGCGTTTCTCAAAACGGGTTTTAACAAGCATATTATTGATATCAGTATCGAAACGGGCATTAACAAGCATATTATTGATGTCAGTATGTTAGTGCGAACAATAAAATGTCGGTATTAAACCAGACACTAATACACAGTATTAAGAAGGTGTGTATTTTCGTTTCCGAATCACGCAGACAATACATGCCACCAATTTTAATGCTTTATTTGATTTTTGTTTCTCAAATGTAAACAAAAACTAGTTTTGGAAGTTTTTGAGTTTACGCTAGTGTATTTGTTTTGGCGGGGGACCTGTCACCATAGACTCTTGATCAGTATTACCAGGGACAGCCGAATCTATACTCGTTTTCTTTTGAATTGAGGTCCGTCCAGTGTAGACCATGATAGGCGTGAATGAATAATGTTGATCATGCGAGATTGTATGGATGTGAACATACTTGTAGCATAATTGAGAACGGACAAATGGTTAATTCAAGTCGTTGACGTTAGCCAGTGATTGATTTTGTAAATAATAGATTGTGAATGGTATTAGTTCAGCTAAGGAAAACCAATTACTGTATCCATTTAGGGATTCATTAAATAATTCATTGCAAGATTTTACCGCAAGATTGCAAATGGCAAGGGAGTAAATGTTCCATTACTTATACGATCGTATACTGGCAGTCAATAAAACTATACTTCAAAGTATTTTTTATGACGTATTGACAATTGAAATGCATTTTGTTGCTGATGAAAATGTAAATATTGCTGCCCAAAATGTGGGTTCGAGCAACACCACAGAACCCAATCTGGATCCGCCCCTGGTTTTTTTACCATGTCTGCATTCACACTGCATCTCATCCTCCAATATTGAGGGATGCATGTCATTCTTCTTCTGTAAAAATCATTGTGCTATGGACTTGACTGAAATCTACCCAAAGATTAAGAACATATTTTGTGAGATTTTCGATTGTTATATGAGCAGCTTTGACTCAACTTTTGAGGACATAAACACAAAATGATTATAAAATACCAAAATATTTATTGACTGCCAGTATATTTTGCAAATACAATGCCATTACTTTTTATATATTTATTAGCTGTCGGAACCTCTTTTATGAAGAGGAAGACAGTGTCTTACTATGCCTTTATACAGTATTAACTGTTATATGTACAGTTTGAACAACTAATTAATTCAGTTATACTATAGACGTGAAATGTTTCGTTATTCAATATTTATTTTAATATACACTCGTTTAAAAATACAAAGTTTATGAACTGTTGTTTTTAAACTTATTTTAACAATTATTTATTGATCTGGATCGGTTTCAATCAATAAAATATTCTAATTAATAAACAGAGTTCCTTCCTTACTGCTATAACTTAAGTCTCGTCTGCTAGCCGAGAAATACACACCTGTTTCAACAACATACACTACACTGGTAATCGATTCCGGTAGTATCTGCTTTAGAATTTTACAATTAAACTGAATTTTAGGGATGTTTATTTAATACTTAAACTTCAATCTCGTTATTGTTTAATTTTAACAAGATGAGTCCATTCATAGAAAAGAAAATACATTTTCTTATCAAATACTGTGCAGTTATGGGGTCTCTCGTTTTCCAACTGAATACCATACTTTTTTAATTTTAAATTTTTTATTATTTTTCTTTGACACAAAACTGTCATTACTTCTTTAAATGACAATAAACTAGAAACCTGATTTAAAACGTGGATTTAAAATAAGAGGTGTTGTTTTAAAACATTGACCAATTTACAAATATAGTAGGACAATTTGCTAAACACCGATTGTTCTTTGCTGAGATAGCGATTTCTTGCTAAATAAAATTTTTTCGTGTGGATTAATTTATTAACTCACACTACGTAAAAAATCTATCCTTGTTGTTTTCCCATAAGTTGCATCCAATTTTGAAGCTGACAATAACTCAGTCTGTTTGCATTTAAATGTCTAAATTCCTAATGAATGCACCATTTTTAACGCCAGTGCATACAAAGGAATGTACAACATACAAGTATATATATTAGTAAACATTTTAGAATGTCAATTCTTGACAAGAGAATGGATAAAACCTGATCACAAGATCTTACATTGATCTTTATTCAGGACCAATAAGCTTAATGTACAGTAGCTATACCAAAATAGCCAAAGTTCAAACCTGGAACCTGATGCTGGTTAGTGTGGTCACTAGGGTTGAACTACCAACTTTCTATAAGCAATCTGAATATATTTCTTCCATTCCAGTGTCACTGAAAAATATACCAGCAAGAAACATGTGACCACAAGGACCATCAGGTTGTTTTTGTAGTCGATTCCCAGTTTATACCCGCTCTATGGCGAACAAGGCCATAATGGGTTAGTCAAAATGACCACTGGAACCTTGGTCTAAAAAATGGATGCAGTTTCCGAACTGACCAACAGAAGACAGCGCCTGGAGTCCAGTCTCCAGTTATATGAGCTGTGGCTAAGATGAAAAACTGCAACTTGAGACCAGTGACAAATCTCAAGCATCTGATTGGCTCAAATAGAGACTGATCTCATTTTACCTAATCAGATGCTTGAGATTTGGGACTTGTCTCCAATTTAAGTTTAATGATCTTGGACCCTAGATTCATGGGCCAATGCACTAATGTGAGAAGGTCACTTCAGCAAGGAAAATAAAAACCATGTGTATTGATACAGTCTTTATTAGTTATTTCTGATTCATTACTGTTTATACCAATATATCAATAGCAAACAAAAATTCCTATGACTTAATAGTATTAAAGGCAAACACGTGTAAAGACCATTCTGCCATTCTGGTTACAGCGACTACGCTGATATTCTATTTTAACTTCATGTCATTGTTTACCTAGGAAAAGTGTTACCAAGCAAAACATTTATTACAATGCTAAAGCATCACTACTTGCATTACTAATGAATTCATTTATGGGAATAAAAAATAGCGGTGCTTTAGTTGAGTATGAAAAATATCACAACCGAGACAAAACTGCCCTAACAGTAAAACATCTAAGTAAAGACAATTCCTACGATTTTTTGCTACAGATTTATAAAGCCGAGTTTAATGTTCTTATCTTTCAAAAATCTTTAACTGGAAAAGTACAGAAATTATTTTGCCAAATAAATAGAAAAAAACTGATTTTAAAAATAAAAAAATATAGACCAGGTTGGATCAACTTAGAAGAACACATTTACTTTTGCATGAAATGTTTAAAATGATTATTTTGTTAATGAGCCTTTAAGTTAGTACCACATTCATTTTCTACTACGGTGTACTTATTGGTGCTATAAATATATCTTTCAATTATATAAATATAAAGCATTGCACATAAGGTCGGTACATTTTCAAATAAAACAGTAAATTCAATAACAAATCTGTAACAACACTGTACACATATGGTAACATAATACAATATACAACATTTAACATTATGTCAGTATTTACAACACTCAAATGTCCTGAAACTATAATGTGTCTTTCTTGACTTTTGGTCCAAAATTTACCAATATTAATTATTATATTATCCAGTTTTACGTATCACATATGTCACCAAATAGTAAACTAAAATCATATGATTTTTTTCTCTTTAAATAAACTCATTCCACTTGGAATTACAAAAGAACATGCTTTTCAAAGATTCTATTAAGGCCTTAAAATATGGTTAAGCATTAACAATATCTGGCAGTAATGAAACAAAGCATACTTTTATAATTTTTGATTTCTAAGATCAAATATCCATAAAAGTTTTTCCAACCTATGGAACTTCTGTCTGACAAATGGATAATTTCAGATCCTCTGAGCAAAGAAGGGGAAGGGATCAGTTGTCAATATGAAATCGGTATAATCTATCTATGACATTATAGCAAAGCCTTTAACCCTTTACTTGTTTTATCACATGTGTGAACAGTGTACAGTGTAACAGCTGGCACATTTGTGGAGTAAAGGGTTAACTGCCCTGCCTATTTCAAAGCACAGATATTGGTAGGGAAAATTTGCTATCTGTATTCAGATTTCCCACATATTGTATTGGCTATAGAAAGAAACAAAATCATGAAAGCAAACTGTCAACTACAAGCAAAACATTGAAATGTTTAAGTTTGTTCATCTTTGATATTGTACATTATATATGAAGAAGAAGGCAGTATAACATTCATTCAAATACACTTGTCAACAACAGTCAACATGAACATGGTTATGTTTTTAATTCTTTCACACACTACCATCAGAATCAATATTACAGAATAATCACTTATCTCAGTCTGGCATCATTCCTTGCATGGAAATAACAGATAAAACTCTGTTTTGTCATGTATTATGTAATTTGCTGACTACAACTCCTAGTAAAGAAGTATTATGAAAGAGTAGAAATTCCCTCCAAAAGCAACATGCTTCAGAAATCCCAGGCCAAGATTGTAGACCCTTATCTGAAAACAGTCACCAAATTCTAGCTTGTTCCTGGTCCATTTTGAGACTAAAATCCTATTAAACCAATCAGCTGTTGGAGATCTGAAACATGCCTTCAGTTTTAGGACTCTGGGTCCAGGAAATTTCTGTTTCAACAACAACACAGCCTCATCATGGACCAATATGGTAAAATGACATTATATTGAAAAAGCTTAACAACACAAACAAACAGCAGATAAGAATCTTTGCAGAGTTACTGCAATGGAATGTCAAAGGCAAAAGTAAACACGGTCAGTATATCATAAGAACAAAATGCACCCCATTGGTGTAATTAAACAATTTTTTTTTCAGCCATTGATAGGTGTAATCTGGGTTAAAGTATAGTTTAACCCAGGTGTAATTAAGTTATTTTTTTAGAAGTATTTTTACCGTTTCTTTGCAGTAACAGTATCCTTTTTCCTGTTTTGGTCTAACAAAATCTGGCTGCTAATTATCTGTTTCCTCCTTTTATTACATGGGCAGAGTGTAGATCGAGATCAGTTCACACATCGGTGTCTTTTCAGGATCTATACTGTTCGCCTCTTAGGTCAGAAATAATCTAATAAATCCACACTGTTCCACCTTTGCGATAAAATGCATATATATGGAGGAAAGGGATTTATGCAAGTGATCAAAGACTTACTTAAATAAACACAGTCATTTTTTATTTTGAATTTAGAAAAACTCTGTTAATGGTGCCATTTGACTGGGTATCTGGTTTGACCGAGCAATTATGCTTATAAACACAAAAAATAAAGCAGGAATGACCTTGAACGCCATCACTTGAACACAAATGCATGTGCCATATACAATAAACATAAATGTCACTTAAGTTAGTTTAAATTCTGCATCCAAACAGAGCCAACCACACATTACATCACATTGGCTCACTAGGAAATCATATAAATAGGAGACTACTGTGAACAGTCACCTCTAACATGCTTGATATAATAACATAGTAGCTATAGTAGAATTTCTAGACAACTTCCCTTTACATTAACTTCACAAAATACAAATAAAAAAATATTACATTCACATTCACTATGGTCAAAATTTGGTTCCATATAACAAGCAAGAAACAATTCACCTGGGCAGTTTTCTATCTTTGTTTGTCACATTAAAAAAACAACATCAGTCTGCAGAAAATTAACATGAAAGGTAGGTAACTTCGCTGAAAGTCTAATTTAATCCCATATTATGGATGCAGTAGAATGAAAAAAAAATCAGTAGAAGTTAAATGATTAACTACTTTGAGTTGAAGATTTTTCAATACCAGATTGAAGATTCTTCTACAAGTGAGTATAAAAGAATAATATAATCACAGATCCTCATTATCTAGACAACACTGCAACTAAACAATTTCTCTTAATGTCATTTGCAACAATAAAGTGCTTGAAAAATTTAAGTAATGATATTTTAACAGTGCTGTAATGGTAACATGGTTAATCCTATAATCACTAACAAGAGGGCCATGATGGCCCTAAATCGCTCACCTGAGTACAAAAGTGGGGTGTGGCCAATTTTGGCCCAGGGAACATAATTTGAACAAACATGGTAGACATCCACTAGACAATGCTACATACCAAATATCTAAGCTTTAGGAATTAAGGTTTCCAGTAAGAAGATTTTTAAAGATTGCCTTTTTTTACATATTAAGGGCCCCCAGGGCGGGGCCAATTTTGACCCCGTGGCCAACATTTAAACAATGCTGGTAAAGGGTCTCTTCACAATACGCAACACGAAATATCTAAGGTCTAGTCGCATAAGTTTCGGAGAAAAATGATTTTTCATGTTTTCCTATATAAATCAATGTAAACTAAGAGAACCCTGGGGCGTGGATAATTTTGGCCCAGGGGACATAATTTGAACAAAACTTGGTAGACATCCACTAGACAATGCTACATACCAAATATCTAAGTTTTAGGCATTGAGGTTTCCAGTAGGAAGATTTTTAAAGATTGCCTTTTTCACATATTAATGGCCCCCGGGGCGGGGATAATTTTGACCCCAGGGCCAACTTTTAAACAAAGTTGATAAAGGGTCTCTACACAATACTCAGCACCAAATATCTAAGATCTAGTCCTATTAGTTTCGGAGAAAAATGATTTTTCATGTTTTTCCCATATAACTATATGTAAACCAAGAGAACCCTAGGGCGTGGCCGATTTTGGCTCAGGAGACATTTTTGAACAAATTTAGTAGACATCCATTAGACAATGCTACTTACCAAATATCTAAGCTGTATGCATTGTGGTTTGTGAGAAGAAGATTTTTCAAAATTTCCTATATAAGTCTATGTAAAATGAAGTGACCCCTGGGGCGGGGCAAATTCTGACCCCAGGGAAATAATTTGAATAATCTTTGTAGAGTTCCACTAGAGGGTGCTAAATGCCAAATATCTAAGCTCTAGGCCTTGTGGTTTCAGACAAGAAGATTTTTAAAGTTTTTCCTTTATGTTGCCATGGCAACCAGAGTTCTGCATAGAATTGATTTCTTTGAACAACTTTGGAAGAGCTTCATGCAAGGAACATCCGTGGGAAGTTTCATCATCTTTGGCCCAGTGGTTTAAGAGGAGATGTTGTTTGAAGCAAAAGTTGACGCCGCAAGACGGACACAGGGCGATCCTAAAAGCTCACCATGAGCGCAAGTGCTCAGGTGAGCTAAAAACAAGTAATGTCCAACATGTGACCAGTGTAGACACAGATTTGACAGCACATCCACACAAGCTGATCAGGGTCTAAATTGTTAGCTCTTCATCAAATAAATTCACAAAATGAAAAAAACAGGCTATACTCAAAGAAAGCAAGTCTATTTAACTTATTCAGTTGGTAGAAGACACATTTGGAGGGCAAAACCAATCACTGGTACATGATAAGCAGACTGTGCCCAAGGTTATAAAACTGAGCATGGAAACCAGTCTCAAATCTCAAGGATCTGATTGGCTGAAATGGCGACCAGTCGCCATTTCAGCCAATCAGATGCTTGAGATTTGAGACTGGTTTCCTATCTCAGTTTTATAACCTTCAGCCCTGATCTGGGTTTAGAACAGTTGTACAACTGGTTAAACCTCATACAGAACATTGTTCAACAACTTTCCAATCTGTATAATACATGTAATGAAAATATTTGTTTAAACAAGTATGGGGCATTTCACTAGACCGAGGTAATTTTTATTTCTGATAAAAAATAGGCCTTGGGATGAACATTGATAGACATACAAGTGCTGAAAAATATTCTCAATCCTTTATACAATATATATGGGTTTATCATGTGTGAACAGTGTACATCCAGAGCAGCTTGCACATCCATGCTCTCTGCTCAGGATCTACACTTTTTGCTTTTTGGTAAAAAAATAACCTAATGAATCCAAAAGTTGACAGTTAAGATCCTGAACCAACAGCATGGATGTGCTGGCTGATATGGATCTATACCATTTGCCCATGGATAACAGCCATTTCCCATGTAAAGGGTTAAGTTTTAATATTGACCTAATCTTGCAGAGGTTTATGCTTATTTCTGATAGTAACAGGTCATGATTTCCAGAATCAGTCTTGTAATTGTACATGTATATGTTGTATTTCCCCCAGTCTTCAACTGGATGAAGCCAGGACATGGATTCTATAGTTTAGCATCATATCAGCATATATTAAATAAGTATGTCTTTTATTGAATTCATATAAAAAGAATTAAATGTTTTGGTTTGTCCTGGAAACATATGAAAGTAATAAAAATAATAATTTAGGATGTAGTACATACATTACAAGAGCTGTCAGAGGAGACAGCATGCTCGACTATTCGAATCATTTGAAACAAAAGCAATTTAAAGATTAAAACAATAACAACTATGGCCATACATTCATGTTCAATCAGGAAAAATATTAACAAGTGAATGGTTAGGGAGAAATTCATTTAAAAAAACAGAAATAATTCCTTAATATACCATAACTATTAAACTGAATAGGGGAATAACTATGAAATATTTCTGAATTTGTTAGAAAACTTGTTTTGAAATTGCTTCATTCATAAAGAAGTTATAGCCCGAACAAGTCAATTCAAGTTAAAGTAACTGTGACCTTGACCTTGGACTTACAGGCATGGGTAATATACGCAACACACCGTCTCGTCATGGTGAACATTTATGCCAAGTTATTTTGAAAACCCTCCATTGAAAACAAAGTTATAGCCCGGAGAAGAAAATTCTATTTTTAGTAACAGTGACCTTGACCTTGGACCTACTGGCATGGACATGATAAGGGACACACCACCTTGTCATGATGAACATTTGTGTCAAGTTATTTTGAAATCACTCTATTCCTAATGAAGTTACAGCCCTGACAAGAGAATTCTATTTTTAGTAACAGTGATCTTGACCTACAGGCATGGGCATGGTACGCGATACACCACCCTGTCATGGTGATTATTTGTGTCAAGTTATTTTGAAATCCCTCCATTTATAATGAAGTTACAGCCAGTACAAGAAAATTCTATTTTTAGTAACAGTGACCTTGACCTTTGACCTTCAGGCTTGGGTATTGAGCAGACACACTGCCTTGTCATAGTGAAAATTTGTGTAAAGTTATTTTGAAATCCCTCCATTCATAACAAAGTAACAGCCCAGAAAAGAGTATTCTATTTGTTAGTAACAGTGAACTTGACCTTTGACCTACAGGCATGGGCATGGTATGCAACACACCACCCTGTCACAGTGAACATTTGTATCAAGTTATTTTAAAATCCTTCCATTTATAACGAAGTTACAGCCGGGACAAGAAAATTCTATTTTTAGTAACAATGACCTTGACCTAGAATCTACAGGCATCGGTATTGTGTGGA